>OU612096.1:121633618-121833725 GCA_914767995.1 Thecocarcelia acutangulata | reverse complement strand
ACATATTGTTTCCACTAAAAGTATTAACAATTTGTATCGCATTTTGTGCTCACGCAATTTGTAGAATTTAATTTTTAATATATTTTATTGCGGCCTGTTTAGCTATTTGTATGTACATGTGTACGTATGAGTAAGTATGTACGTTCGTGTGAGTGTTTTCCTTTTATAAGCATATTAATTTAATTGAGTGTTCGAATAACTAATACGCATGAATGCATATTTGGGCCCAAAATCATATTTTTTGCGCCAGAATATTAAAACAGATAAGGGAAAATAAAAAGAAGAAACATTGAATAAACAAGTACATAAACATGTATGTATGGATGTATGTACGTACATGCCTGTAAATGCATATTCCTTGTAAGTACAAGTCCCTATTATTAACCACCCCTTCGTAACGAAGTGAACAATCTCATCTGATGAAAAATTTCATCTATTGTTTCGCTTCATTTTGTGTTTGTGTTTTTTTACTTCCTAGTCGCATCAACTTGGCTTTTTTTTTTTTAACAGCCACATCCACATATAAATTGTTTATGCCAATTTATTTAAGTTGTTCTATTTCATCAATAGGATAAACTACTGTGCACAAATATATTAGTATATACACACACACCAACATGCATATATGTATATGTATGTGGGTATGTATGTACATACCACTTTTATATTGGATTTATAAGCTGTTGTGGCATGAGAATTTACAATATGTCCGATTTATAATTTTGTGTATGAATGTGTGTGTGTGTGTGAGTGTGTGTGTTTTGGGACTTAAGTGTACATCTGTAAAACGTCTGTTCATTATGGAGCACAATCACAAACACACACGCACACACACACACAAGCAAACATTAATAAAAAATATTGAAAGTTGAAAAACGATTTATTTCTATTACTTGATGCCCTACCACTACTGTTTAAATATAAGCAGCTATAAAACAAATTCCTTTAAGCTGGGATTATCTCATTCAACTGGAAAATATGTTGAATTAACTTTCTGTTTACTCTACTGTCAATTTCTTATACGAGTATGTACAAGTTCGTCGTATAGCGCTGTTCATGCAATTTTTCAATGGGTCCGTTTCTCTGCTGTACTTCAAATGAATGAATGAATGAGAAGGGAAAGCATTACACACACATGTATACACACATACACACATATGTTTATTTGTGTGTACTTACAAAAGTTTAGTTATTTATTATATATATTGATAAACTATTCTAACAAATCCGTATGCTATATAGTGCTCTACAAATGTGAATGTGTTGGTTTGTTCATTTGTATGACTGTGTGACAGGCAGTTTTTCTTATTTAAACCTTGGCAGTTGTGGAGTCCTTTGGCAGTGTTTCACTGTAAGAAATGAACTTATCAAATATACACAGTTTTAGCACTAAAAGTAATGAATAAAACCATCATGATATTTGGAATTATTAATATTATTGACATATTTGAGGCTTTCGAAAATACAAACAAATTGTTTTATTTGCTTTATAAACCATTTAATTAAATATGTATTTATGTATACATATACATACATACATATCGATGGTCGCATATAGAAAGGATCTAACTAACAGAATTGTGTCAGAGATACAGATACAGAGATATCAGAGATGCTGTATCACTAAGTAACTTTTTTTTTTTGCACAATTTCTTGTAATTCCGGTACTTATGAAACTATTCCATTAAGTCTTTGTGTGGAGAAATGCGAGTTGGGGCCTTTCTACCTAGAGTTAGGCCTTTCTACATAATACCAACGATATGCATGTGTGTGCGTACGTTTCGGCTTGATGTTGGGCTGAATAAATTTTCATGCAATTCCTTTGGCTGGAGAAATTGAATGGTGGCTAATGAAATTTGTGCGACGTTAAACCTCTAACTGAAATTAAATCCTTCAAAATACTACAAATAAGTAATACATTTTGACCCATATTTTATATTCCATCTTAAGTATGCCATTAGGAATGTGTATTCCAGCTCTCATGTTTTTCTTCTTACAAGAGATTAATGAGGCAGCTGCAGGCAAATCTTCCTTTAAAGGAATGTAATTATAATAAATATTAGATTCAGGTGTACTGGATTTTCTCCTATAGCCACGTTGCCTGTTGGCGAATTGAAAACAAAGTAATATTTGTAGGAACTGTCATTTAAAGCTTTTTTTTTACTTAAGCAACGGTTATATACAAATTTTATAGCTCTATTCACAATCTTGTGCATTTGTGGTTGCAAATTTATGCAATTGCAAATATATGCTATCAATTGTGAACCACCTCTGTTGGTTAAGTTTGCACTACTTTTTGCAAAGCATGAAACTCACAGCTGATTGATAATTCGGGTAGAAAATAATTTACTAAAATTTTAGTCATAAAAAATATGCCGTAAAAAGGCTTTAAGGAGCAGTTAGTGGACTTTTTAATAGAAATATCGATTTTGAGTTATTTGAATGCGGAATGGTGTTATTTAAATGCGGAATGAGCGACGGCAACTAAGCGGCGATTACGAACTAATTGGCTTGGATCGCAGATTGCCAGCTGTCGATTTGCATTTAACTTGTGCATAAGCAGAGCAAATTAAAACAATAGGTTTTAAGTATTGCATACACACATAAGATTAGCAAGTGCATTGCTGTGTATTTTGTTAGTATAGAGTAAAAATATGATAAACCTTTTTGCAAATGCAATGATGCAATACCAATTGCACGAGACTGTGAATAGAGCTTATATATTTTTATTAGATATTTCTTTGTTTTATTATGAGTTACACTGGTGCAACTTTTAGAAAACATATTTGCCATACATGAGAGTTTTACTCTTGATTTGATTATATGATAAGGTACCAGTTTAAGTAGAGATAAATATATTATCAGGGTGGATATTTTACAATTATTCCTTATTCTGAGCCTTCTCGAAATTTAACTGGAAGTACGATTAGAAAAATATAAAGATATTTAAAAGCTACACTGAAAAAATTATAGTGAAAAACATAAAAATTTTTGGACACAAATCAGATGTAGCTAAACATAAAGAAACAACAGGCCTTGCTCAACATGTAAGAGATTACAAACATAAAATAAACTTTGAAGATGTTAAAATATTAAACAGAAAAAAAGAGAGAACAAACGGTATACAATAGAGAGTCTACGCATACAACAGAAAATAAATAAAACAATGAATAAGAAGGAAGACAAAGATAACACAAAACTACAATACTCCATTGCAATAACTTAGTAACTACTCTGTGATATTTTGAGATTGACGAAATATTTAAAGTGATGTCCAGTTTTATTTTATTTATTTATTTAATGTTTTTATTTTATTTAATTTACAAAGGAAACCCATAAAATAATTGTAAGCTCAACATTGAGAAAATTCTATACTATTTAATTATAGTCAATTTAATATTGTATTATTTGTATTTGTATTTGTATTATTGCTCAACAGATACTATTTATTTATACCCCTGAAGATGTTAGAATAAAGCTAACGAAACGTTGGGAAAAAATATAAAAAAATTATTTTAATTTCATCTGATTATTGAAGCCCGAAGGTAACCCCTTTTAAACAATAAAGATTTTAATAAATGGTCATAAAAAGAAAACTTAATAAAAATTTTTGTCTGAAAAAAATATTTTGTTTTCAATACATATTTTTGCTGATTTAATACTTTATTTTAATTATTGCTGATTCACTATAAACATCTATCATATTTTTGAACTTGCATAGTATTGCTCTACGTAGTATACTTTCTGCTTACAGTTGTATCAATATGTATACAAGTAAAAAAAACGTTGTATATCATAGTTTGTTGCTGCTTTCGCTTAACAAATAAGTTTACAAAATTTTTGTTTCGTATTCAAACAATTTATTAACTGATTCAATGAATTCCGTTATTGAAAGTTACAACATATTTTATCTGTTTACAAATATCTTGAAGTTGATATTATCTTACATAATAACTACTCTCCAAAACATATTTATAGATTAGCGATGCCCATCCATGGTAAGTGGTGAACAAAAGCAAACACAATCTTACGCTCATTAGTTTAGTCGTCAATTTATAACGACGAATAAACATGCGTACGGGTGTATTAATGTATTCCTTGTTTTTACTCTGTATTTTGCGTATTTTTTACTTTTTGTGATATAAAATTTATTAAAAATACTGAAAACATAAATTCATATATTTATTCTTTACATTTACTTTAATTTTAATTAAATTGTAAGTAAAACGATTTTTTTGAATTGCGTACTTTTTCTCCCAGTGCAAATTTATTTACACTCAGAGCGTAGCTGTGGATTTCTCTTAGGGCATCACTAATTTAGAGCGTAACTATGGATTTCTCTTTGAGCATCATTATTATAGATGCAAATTATCATCTTTAATCTTATCTCCTATTTTAACTTGGTCCAAACAGTAAATTTTCGCTATAAACAAAAAAAAAACTAAACAAAATAAAATATTATTTTTATAACCCATATAGACGTAATGGCAAGGGTAGTGCTTAAAGACTAGATACATTGTCAGCTTTTAGAGACTGCACAGGACAAATGTTTTAGTGAGGCTACCTAGGTATGATAAGAGGGGGAGGAGTTATGATAAGAGGGGTCCAATGATTATAAGAGATCGTTCTACCCCAACTGGAGTTGCGTATTCTGTTCACGGTTTTCACAGAGCTTTGTTATGTGGGGATACACAAGGAAGTTAAATCTGCCATGCAATGATTTCTGTAGAAGTTGTAGAGAAGAGGAGAAGGTAAAGAATGCTTGACACTCACTTCCTCTGTAGGTGTCTAGCTCTTTCTTATATAAGAGTGTAGTATCTGGACAGTTCGGTACTGCTTGATTTGGCGATTTTATCAGAATGTTTTATAAACAGATTGGATTCTTATATCCGATCGCCAGGTTGGTACAGATTTGGACCTGTGGATAATATGTAAACTTGCTAAGCTGTAAGTTCAATGGGACCCCAAATTGGACTCAAGTGAGCTAACCTTCATAATCCAAAAGCATAGCTCATTTAGTATTTTATTAATAAAATTAAAGTTTAACAAATTATAAATAGCTTGTTTTCTATGGTTCGCAGCTATCTATATGTCGACATTTCATAGGAACCACCCTATCCATCAGTAGACTTTGGACATTTTTGAAAGATATTCTCAAAAATTCAACTTTATATGCCAACAATCTAAATAAATTGTTGGGGTATAAAGTTGAATGTTTGAGAATATCTTTAAAAAATTTCCAAAGTCTACTGATGATTAGGGTAGTTCTTATGAAATGTCGACATATAGATAGCTGGGAAACATAGAAAACGACCGCATGTCGAAAACCTACTGGCTGATAAAAAGAGCGGCGCGAAAAAAGCGTGTATATTTGTAGAGTGTTTACGAGTAAAATTTCGATATCACAAAATATTTGCCAGCATCAAGAGCAGGAAATGTATATAGTGGAACTGACGAGTGAAGGGGAGATCTTTTGCTGGAATTTTAGCCACTTGAAGAAAATTGCCACCATCACCATCGTGACCAAATTTATCATTATCATAACCAGTTTTTAGTTCAGCCAGATGCCGGGAATCCTCAATGGTCATACAATAGTTAGTCCAACTGAGTTTGATGTCTGAAGAAAAATATTTGAATAGGAAACAAGACTTAAAAGTCTGTCTCAAAAGTCAATCAGCTCTGGCTAATAAAATATAAATATGTAAAACGTCTGTAATTATATAAACAATAAGTTCCTTAATAAGGAGTACTGAAATCTCAATAGAGATAGAAAGAGATGGGAAAATAAAGAGTTTTCGCTTTGGCACCATGAAAATTTGCAATAAGCTTAATGGGTAGATTAATGTAACTTAAATTAATTTGTTTTTCTAGTATAAAAAAAATCTAGTGAAAGCCTGTCCATAATATTCTTGGCGCCCCATAAAAGTTTTATCTCTAGGCACATATATTTTATTAATTTTAGTTCATAGTTTTCCAACATTCATATGTATACACACAAGCACACACACACACACACACACATATATGTGTGCCTATAGATAATAATAGTAATTTAAATTTTCACAAAACCCTAATAAAACTTAATGGAATATATTTTGCCCTAGTGTATGTTCACTTTAAGCACTTTGTTCTGCAATCTTGAGTCTATGTGAAAAAGAATAATTTCCAAGTTTAATATATGAATTTAAATTTGAGTATTCGGTATAAATCTTAAAATTTTTAAATTATACGAATGTGGCTGCATACAAACATATTCGTACATATTTAAAATATTTATTTAATTGTATCTTATCTAAGTAAACCACACACATTTGGTCAATTGTAGTTTGTTAATCACACACATTCATACCAGCTAAGTCTTGTGTGTGTTATTTGTCGACATCAAACCGAACTTGGAAAAAAAAAAAAAATTAGTGAATTTCTATTAAAAGGAACGAACACACATCTGTGCTTTTAAATGAATTAATTCAATACATTTGAAAGGAAAATTTTATAAAATACATAAAATGCTTTTAGTTTTAAACACCCATACATTTATATGTTGAATACATGTGTATGTATGAGTGTGTGTGTGTGTGTGTATAAATTAATGTATAGAAATGTTTGTGCGGATATTTCTTTAATAAATTATAAATAAAAGGGTTGAATATATTTTTCTTTTAAAAGATTTCAATACATGCTTGTGTGCTCAGCACACACACACTCTCAGCCACACACACACACACACGCACACACATACATCAACTGCCACATTTACTAACAACCATTGAAGCGATGGAGTGTAAAAGGGTATCCTACTCAAATGAAACATACAAATCCTTGTGCGAATGACTGTGTATGTATTTGCTCGTATTTGTGCACAATAATGTATAGAATATTGTCAAAGTGAAAGTCATTTTAAATCGTAAATAACTTGAAATGTGCAACCTCAAGCGTGACTAATTTATTTGATGCAATTATATGCTAAATGAAAATGCGAAGCAAAGAAAGACAAAAAGTAAAATCCTTTATTACATTTTATACATCCGATAATAGCAGAAATACAACTGCATATGCGTTAATAATAAATACAAATTTCTATGCACACATCCGTACATACGTACTCGTATGTAACTAACTATTCATGAAAGGATGTGCATAGTGTGTTCTCCTCAAAGTTACAACTTGTATGTTGGAAGAAGTATAGTGTAATACACACACATACATATGTACATACATTAATACACACACATACATATGTACATACATCTATTTCCATGCACTTAGTTCGTATGTATAAAAAGTAATCGTAGAATTATAATGTGGTGTTGCCAGCAATCATCCTAATGGATTCCTTCAAATTAAAAGAACTTACAATAACGAACAAACGAACGACAACTTCAATGATGCTCGTGCGAATGATGAAGCAAGCAAAACGTTGAAGTAAAATGCATAAAGGCCTAAGGACATGTTTTGGCATTAAGAAAACTATTTTGAAAGCAAATTGAAAAATTAAAGAAAAAAACAAACATGTCATATGAAACAGAACGAAAGCACACTGGCGAACATTACAGATGTTTATTGAAAGCGACATTTGCGTTTAATTCTTTAACTTAATGAAACTGCTGCAAAACAAGTGTTAATTGGCACATGTTATACATTTCTTTTTCAAATAAAGAAAATAATTTTCTTGCCAATAAAAAAAAAGTCCATTTCAATATCTCTATTATACTCTAAACAGGCCATAAGTAATTTTTACTTCACTGAAGAGACCAAATAAGGATTTACACATCCTTTCACAAACACATACACACACAAACTTAATTCATATCCAACTTTTGACAAATAGCAAGCAAGTTTTATTAATTTTCCGTTGTTTTACATTTAATCAGAAGTAAAATTTTTTATAAACTTTTTTTAAGAACATTTGGAACAACATTTATTCATGTCGGAGTCAAGATGTTCTTTCATATCAAACTATTTTGCTTTAAATATACATATGCAGATATTGGGTGCTTTTCGAGAGATTCACAACTTTAAGTTGCCAATACTGCGGTATTTCACCACCCATTTAACCACTGATAGCTGCTATTTGTTTAGTGTTCTTTTATAAAAAAAAATTATTATTTTCATTAAATTTCATATCAAAACCTTGTTCTCGTTTGTAATTACAGGAACCGCACTCGGAGTGAGGTATCAATCCACAAGCACTATTACATTAATGGATAGTTATTGTTTGGGGCGCCTCATGGGGTAGCAGAAGTTATATATAAACATGTCATAGAGTTTTATATTCAAATTACGCGCCTTTCTTGGATATTCCAAATGTACAATATGCCTGTATTATCATTAAATTATGATAATTTAAGCCCGTGCGTCTCTTAAAAATACCCTTTACTTACGAATAATGTATTATGTTATGTTATGTTATGTTGTGTTATGTTATGTTATGTTATGTTATGTTATGTTATGTTATGTTATGTTATGTTATGTTATGTTATGTTATGTTATGTTATGTTATGTTATGTTATGTTATGTTATGTTATGTTATGTTATGTTATGTTATGTTATGTTATGTTATGTTATGTTATGTTATGTTATGTTATGTTATGTTATGTTATGTTATGTTATGTTATGTTATGTTATGTTATGTTATGTTATGTTATGTTATGTTATGTTATGTTATGTTATGTTATGTTATGTTATGTTATGTTATGTTATGTTATGTTATGTTATGTTATGTTATGTTATGTTATGTTATGTTATGTTATGTTATGTTATGTTATGTTATGTTATGTTATGTTATGTTATGTTATGTTATGTTATGTTATGTTATGTTATGTTATGTTATGTTATGTTATGTTATGTTATGTTATGTTATGTTATGTTATGTTATGTTATGTTATGTTATGTTATGTTATGTTATGTTATGTTATGTTATGTTATGTTATGTTATGTTATGTTATGTTATGTTATGTTATGTTATTTTATGTGGAACAGGCTGCTTGCTTTCGATAAAAACCAGCTCACTTGGGTCCAATTTAGTACCACTGTCTTGTAAATGTGTTCCTTTAAAACAAACGCCCTGTGCGTACATACGATTATGTATTCACTCGAACATCAAACGCAAGTGAAGCAAAACCGCACAGAAAAAGAACAACTACGATGTGTTTACTTGCATCGTGTTAAATTTAAACTTTCTCACAACTGCATATCGTCACTATATATGCAAAAGGATCTTACTCACTTTCATTTCTTTACACCAGAAAGAGAAAATTTTATGAAATCAATAACAATAAAGTATTCCTTCCAATTTTCTCTGTTCAAATTTCCTTGATAAATTTGTAATATTTGAAGACATGAGTCTAAAAATTTGATAAAATAAAAACCATCAGGTATAAGCTCCGTTTCATTTAAGCTTGAGATATATATAAGTTTACACATAAGGTTTGATGTTGTTTTTTTAAACTAAATTGTTTTAATTAATTAAATTGGCAGTTTAATAGTTAAATAAATTTTAGCAACGTTGAATTTGATTTTGATAAGAAAGATATTTAATTTTCAAAATAAAAAAATGTTAAATTCCCACGAAATGTCTAACGGAGCAAAAACATTGCGATGGTTTTGATTGGCATTTCATGTTAAATTATTATGATTTTATATAAAAATCTAATATTTTTGCATGAATTATTTTGTCCGAAAAGGATTGCGTTAAATACAGGATGTTTTGGGGAATTATACTAGTTTATATCACAATAAATATTAATGTTTAAATATGACTGCGACCACCAATTTTCAAACATATTTCTCCAATAACTCTTCGAATATTGATTTGCAGGAATTCAATTATTACTGGTTTGTTGGCGCAACCAAGCAGCTTTCCATAACGCTAAAGAAAATGAGCTAATTAAGGTTTAATTACATGATCTTGGTGCACAATTTATTAGTCTATTACGTGAAATTATTCTAAGAGCAAGAGATTTTTTATCTTAGCAAAGAAACACTGCTGAACACATCACACTGTATTAAGTTTTGTTCATGTTTCTTTTCTTCCAACACAAAAACTCAAATGCGAGAAATCATTGCCGAACTACATGCGCATTCAGTTATATTCAAGCACGAACACCATAGCGAAGATGTTGTTCATTAATTTACTGATTAAAAATCAACGCATTTGTGCGGCTGAACACAAAATCATATTTGAACGAAATGTAATGCTTTTCATGTTGTTGAGCAAGCCTGAATTTATTGCATTCGCTCAAAGCTGTTCTCTGGTATGTACGTAGAAATATTTCTTCGAAATATAATAGAAATTATTTCTTCAGAAAAAATTTTGTTGAATTTGTTTCTACTATAATTTTTTCTGATACATATCACACTGCTTCCTCTAAAGAGAGCCAACTCAAAATTTTACAATTTTCAGTTTTTACAAGAAATCTATGTACAGCGGTCCTGTCTACCTACTGTCAAAATCTTACACAATTTTCGCGACTCTTTTACCAAAAAAAAAAAAAAAAAATACAGTTGCATTCCTCTTCTTGATATAAAAGTAATATTTAAAAAAAAAACAGTTGTTTGCCTCTACTGTAAATTTGTAAATTTTGAGTTGGCGCTCTTTAGAGGAACCTGTGCGATATGCACGAGTATAAACAATTTTAATGTGATTTTTATGCTTCTTTGAAAAAAAAAAAAAATAATAATTTCCTAAGTAAATGCTGTGAGCAATATTTTCAATTTTTTGGAAGGACTAATTAAATATAAAAAATGTTGCTTTATATGCTTTTGTGCTGCAAGCTCTAAATCAGAGTTAGTGTAAAAAATTGTCCGGGAGCACCCCTCAAAATATGTAATACATGCAATCAAGCATATTCATTTCCTCCACGTTACGTTTACAAAACAAAACACAAATGATTTTCTACAGCAAAACTAAACTAATTAGTGAATCAGCATTTTTGGTTTTGCCAGTCACTCAGTAGTAATTATTCACCAAACAGAGATCATTAACAAATTTCAAAATATTCTTGTAGCACAACCTCCCCCCTGACAGAAAAAAAGCTAAATTTGCTTGGTGCACGTTACAGAGCAGAGTTAAATTAAAATCACGTGCGTATATTTATTTTATTTTTTTATAATAACGAAACTATCTAAGAGCTTAATTAATAGTTTGATAAATATGCTTGTAAAGTATACGGGCAATGAAAGTTTGTTGTTCGAACACAATAAGGATATTTAACAAATATTACGCTTTTTCATATTGACGGGGAAATTTATTCAGATGAACAAGAAACGACAATGTTAAACCGTTTGGTGAACTTTTGTATAAAAAATTGCTTTACAACGTTAAACGTTGGTGTGAGATGGCGACGATTATTGCGAGAGATTAAAGCAATAATTCCTCCCATATCTTAGACAAAACATCTTTTAAGCATGAAAAAGAACGAACATATAAAGGGTGTTTTTTTAAGCTAGATAGAACTTTAAATTCTAAAAAGTAACACAAAAAATTAAATTTTGATGAAACATTTTTTTTATTTGTTTCAGTATACTCTGACAAATCATCATGAATAGACTCACGCTTGAACAACGCTACGAAATTATCCAAATTTACTTTGAAAATCAGTCGTCGATTCGCGCAACTTATAGACGACTTCGTCATTTGTATGGCGTACATAATCGTCCATCTGAACAAGCCATTCGTCGAACTGTGGATAGATTTCGTACCACATACTCTCTAGAGGATGCAATAGCACCAGCACGTCGAAGGAATGTGCGTACTGAAGAGAATATCGCCGCTGTAAACGAAAGTGTGGAAGAAGATCCAAATTTATCGATTCGTCGTCGGTCGCATGAATTGGGGCTCTGTCCGTCCACTACGTGGAAAATTTTGCGCAAAGATCTCGGCCTACACCCGTATAAGATCCAGCTGGTGCAGGAATTGAAGCCACGAGACCATTGTATGCGTCGTTCTTTCGCCGATTGGGCTCTAGAGCAGTTGGCAACTGACCCGTTGTTTTATCGCAAAATTGTGTTCAGCGATGAGGCGCATTTTTGGCTTAACGGGTTTGTTAATAAGCAAAATTGCCGCATATCGAGTGAGACCAATCCACAAGAGACCCTACAGACTCCATTACATCCAGAAAAATGCACTGTTTGGTGCGGTTTTCATGCTGGTGGCATCATCGGACCTTATTTCTTCAAAAATGAGGCCGGAGCTCGCGTTACGGTCAATGGAGATCGTTACCGCACCATGATCAATGATTTTTTGTTTGAAAATATGGATGACATTGATCCGGAGGAGATGTGGTTTCAACAGGATGGCGCTACGTGCCATACGGCGAACGCAACCATCGACTTACTGAAATCAAAATTTGGCGATAAGTTGATTTCGAGAAATGGACCTGTCAATTGGCCTCCAAGGTCGTGCGATTTGACACCTCTCGATTATTTCCTGTGGGGCTACGTGAAGTCACTGGTTTATGCTGATAAACCAGCAACAATTGACGCCTTGGAGGCCAGCATTGTTCGTGTTGTTCGTGACATACGGCCAGCAGTGCTCGAAAAAGTGGCCCAAAATTGGACGTCCAGAATGCGCTTCGTCAAGAACAGCCGCGGTGCCCATATGCCCGAAATCATTTTCAAATGTTAATGTCACGTATTGATCTTTCGAATAAAAAAAAATTTTGATTACAATTTAATTTTTTGTGTTATTTTTTACAATTTCAAGTTCTATCGGGCTTAAAAAAACACCCTTTATTAATTATACGATTAAAAATTCAATATACGTGGTCTGGTTAAAAAAAACCATTATTTGCAAATTTTGTGAGTTACGTATGTTCGATTTTCACTTGTTTTTTCTGCTGTTGTTCTGATGTTGGCAATATCAGCCATTTCGAATTGCCAGTTTGTTTTTGACAGATAAAAAGGTTAGTCGTGTTTTGACGTACTGTACGATTTTTTACTAAATTTACTCAATTTTGAGCAAAAACAACGTGAGAAACGCACAGAAAACAATCGTAAGTTTTGCACCATGATAACCACCAGCTCACACATCCATGCTAGTGCGTAAGTTTTTGGCCAAAAACCAAACCTCAACCGCCGCATTCACCGGACTTGGCCCCCGCTGATTTTTTTCTCTTTCTAAAATTGAAGATACCGATGAAAGGAAAGTGTTTTGCTGCGATTAAGGATATAAAAGAAAAATCGAAACAGCAGCTGTTGGCGATACCAAAAAGCGCGTTTCAGATTGTGTTTCGAGGGTTGGGGAAAAACGCTTGCATAAGTATATTATATCTTAGGGGGATTACTTTAAAGGGGAACATATGGTTATTGATGAATAAATAAATACTTTTTGAATAATTGAAAATAATGGCTATTTTTTGATCAGCCGTTGTTTAGTGGAATTTCTATATAACAAACTTTGTTGTAAACAAGTTAACAGAATGAGAGTTTTATGGAGGCTCTTGAAAGAACTCTTTATTGTGAAGTTCTTTTTATAAATAAATACACTATTACTAGCGCTAGATGGCAGCAAAACACATTATTTTTTGATCTATAAAATGTCAGCTGTTCAAATGTTACCCAAATTCATTAATTAGTTTATTTGTTGTGGACGTTTGAAATAAGCAACTTTTGTGTTTGGAAAAAAGTGAATTTATTGCAGTGATTAAACACTATTAGTTGAAAAAGAAAACGGCGAAAGAGACAAAAGAAAAGCTCGATAAACATTACGGTGAGACTGCTCCGTCACATTACATGATAAAATATTGGATTGGAAGACCAAAATAGCTGGTTACTGAAGAAAATATCAAGAAAATCTTCAATACCGCTATGAATGATCGCGGGGTTCGAACAACAAGTTACGTAACATTGTTGAAATGATAAGCATATCATGTGAACATGTGTTCAGTATTTTGCATGAACATTTGCATATGAAAAAGCTATCGGCAAGATGGGTGCCGCGTTTGCTTAGTGTCGAACAAAAATGAGTTCGAGAGACCACCTGGACATGATAAAGCGCAATCCTGTTGATTTTCGGCGTCGATTAATAACTGTTATTGAAAGGTGGGTCCACCACTACACACCTTTAAACAACCATCAATCGAAACAATGGATGGAAGCTGTTGAAAGTGCTCGAAAAAAGGCGAAGACAGTGAAATGGGCTGGCAATGTTATGGCCACTGTATTTTGCACATGGAATATTGCTCATCGATTATCTTAAAAAAGGATACACAATCACAGGAAAGTTTTATCGTACATTATTGGATCAATTGATTGATGCAATCAAGAAAACATGTTTGGGTCGATGGTTGATTTGGTGGAGTACTCGACAGTCGCTGGTTCCCTGTGTGTTACTGCAGAGAAGCAAAAAGCTTCGCAGTTTTTATATTTGTTAAAAAAAAAAAAAAACGTTTAAAGTAGAAAGAAGTGCTCTTTCTTCAAGACAACGCACCGGTTCACACAGTATTAGATATGATGCTAAAATTACGTGAAATACACTTCGAATTGATGGATGATCATCCACCTTATTGTCCAGATTTATCTCCTAGTGACTTTTTTTTGTTTCGAAACTTGAAAAAAATGGCTCGCAGAAAAAATATTCATTTCAAACGAAGAAGTTATTACCGAAACCAACGCGTGCTTTGAGGAGCTCCCAAAATCATATTATTCAGATGGTATAAAAAAGTTGGAATGTCGCCTTACTAACATAGATGTCAGATGTTACAATATTGTAAGATCTAGTAACACGCTGACAATGTAGTGACAATGAAAAATTGTCTCGCAGAAGTAAATTGTGTGTTCAGACAATCGTAAGAAAATCTTACAATTTCATTGTCACACTATGGTCTGACAAATACTTCATCTGACAACAAAAATTGCCAGTTCACTCAGTTGTCAGATTGTTAGATGAAAAAAATTGCCGGACATGTTGTAAGGCATTGCCACTTATGTATATCAACAACTATGTGTTTGGCAGTGTTGCCCAACAAACTTTTTTCTGACAATGATGCCATTGTCAGGTGCATTAATTTTATACATCTGACAATTAAAACTGAGGTTACAATACCAGCCAATTATCTGGTAATGCCAACGAAGAGTGTTCTCACGATTGTCAGATGCCTGACAACATTGTCGTCTTACAATTGATTGACAATGGTTTTTCTGACAACATTGTAAGTTAAAAATTGGCAGTTTACACGATTGCAATACATTTTCACACAATATTGTAAGATCTGACAACCGTGTGTACGTAGCTTAAGTCTATTGAGCTATAAGGAGACTATGTTTAGAAATAAATGGTTTTTGAAAAAAAATGTTCTTTTCCTACTTAGGTAGCTTCAGTATCAATCCGCCCTCGTAAGAGATTTTTGTATTTCTCCTATACAACTTTTCCAACCTAAATTATACATTCTCTAAACTTACACGTATATGACTTTATGTACAACGAAGCAATTGGCTACAATGAAGTGTTCATTTTTTGATGCCCTTCAGATTCGTTATTAAAAAAATTTAATTTTAACTTAAAAAGGGTGTTTACAGTGCGAAAATTTCATTATAAAAAAATGCTATAAATTATTTTTATGCTTCGCTTGTAAACTTTAATAATAATTCCTAATTTTATAATAAGTTTGTTTGTTTTTTTTCATTAAATTTTCGAAACAAATTTATTTCCACATGAACTCTTGCAGCAAATATCCATTTCAATAAAAATCAAATAATTATTAAATAAACGAAGTAAAATTTCTGCAAGTATTTTTATTGCTGCAAAGTTTTAAATGAGCGCAGGGTGAAAATTATTGTTGCATTACAACGCAAAGAAAAGAAAAAAGAAAATGTGTATTAAAAAAAAAAAAAAAAAAAAAAGAAATTGCACCCTTTTTCAAATGGTAATGGTCAGTTATCAAGAGAGTCACTTAATTCAAGTCAACCCCATTTCGGATTTGTGAATAAAAAATTAATATTTTGTATACAAAATTAAATTTCCTTATTCGAGCATAATTAATACACATTATTTTGTGAAAAGCAACTGAAACGCTAGAAGACTTAAAACTCAAAGTAAACTTCTAGAGCCACTTACATCTGCCCCTTGAAATACATTTTGGAAGATTTTTTGCTAATTCTAAAAACATATACAAAATGTTATGCAAAATAGAGTAAAATAAGTAAAAAAAAAATAAATATTTTATAACCCACTTGTGCTGCGATTCACTTAAAAGTCAAACTCAAAGAGATTCTGAACTAACATTTAAGAAAATCAATATAAATCTTTAAAGAAAAATTAAAATTTAAGTTTGAAATCTGTTAAATATATTCATGAATGATATTCTTTCCATAAATGCATTTTAAAAAAACATGTGCTGAAAGCTTTTGTTACGCTTTGAATTTGAGTCACATTTATACGATGATTTAAAGTCATGTCTAAAATGCAGTATTTTATTTTTTTGTACTACAAAATTTTGTGACGTTTCTAGTTTACATAATTTTTTCTTATATCTCTTTATAGTCATTTTTTATAAAGTTTTACATTTATTATTCTGGCAAAGTAATTAAGTCGAGTTGCAAACTTCACCTAAAGCAACGAACTAGCTGGTATAAATTCGTTCTATAATTCATCTGTTGAAGCATAACAATGACTAAAAAATAACTAATAATGAAAGTTGTTTACTAATAATTTAGCTACAATAAATAAATAATACTAAATAAATGAAATATTTGCAGACGACAGTTGCATTTGCCATTCATAGTCGCTCAGCTAAAGGCTAGGCCTATCCGAGATTACGATTTCTTTACAATCTCTGAATAGGGTCGAAAAAATCCGAGATTGCGATTTCTTTACAATCTCTGAATAGGATCTAAAAATTAGGCTTGATTTCAACGCTGGTAAGACATATGACCGTGAATGCTGTTTCATATGTCTTCACTGATGTTATAGATATTGAGAAATCAGATGCTCTTGATGTTCATGGGACAAAAATTCAGTGTGATATTTGTTAGGCTGAACACATTTTTCATGTCTCAAGTGTCTCGATGTTCTGAAACAATGCAAGGCATACTACACTCTACTCGATCTCATTGTTGTTTATACCACCCGTATCCAACCGAAAATGGAATATAACTTGCATGTTTGACTGATGCCCCAAAGTCTCTTTTGAGGATATTCGATTATTCTGTAAGACATAGCGAAGAAGCTTTTGATGGAAGCAGGGTATTAAACTCTATTAATTCACTGAAATATCACCGCAGTCTTGGGTGTATCACTCTGTTCTCTCGTTACTACAATGCATTTTACTCTGAGGAGTCCAGCACTCATTTATTTGTGTTCAATTGTACGAAAATCGTATAAGATTGCATTGCAGACAAAATTCGTTCTATTGTCGTACGGTTCATTTGTGGAACATGTTGACTGCAGGCGTGTTTCCTGTCAATTACAATGTTGTAAGGTTTAAATCAAACATAACTTCCTCTTTTCTCTCTCTCATAACCTATCTTCCGAGTTCCAGTACAATGCACTGCATATGTAGCGGTCCTCCCCAGAGTGCTGGTACAAGATAAAAAAGAAACATTATTAAATAAGAAAGCGAAGAACAATTTTTATGCTAGTAGTTAAATTTCAAATACTTTAAAATAAAACTAAAATATTTGTTTGAAGTAAGGAGTAACTTTATTTGAAAAGTAAGACCGGAAAAGTAGAATCAAATATGGTCACTTTGTTTATTGATTTTGTTCATGGTTGGTCGGTGTTAGAAATAAAGCTATTGCAGAGCTTATCATGTATAGGGAATTTCGCCAGAAGCTATAATTGTAATAACGAGTGATTTTTTTGCTATTATCTTTTTGGCAACACTAGTTTTGACAGCTCACGCACGTTTTGTATCTTGTGTCACTGACAAACATCTTCAGTTTGGTCTATAATTTAATCATGAATCGTCTTACAAACGAACAACGCTTGCAAATTATTGAATTTTATTACCAAAATGCGTGCTCTGTTAAGAAAGTTCATCGTGCGCTTCTTCCATTTTATGGTCAGTTTAATCGACCTACTGAGGCTTCTATTCGGGCTATTGTAAAAAAATTTCGCACCAAATTTACATTGTTGGACATTAAACCACCAACACGCTTACGTAGAGTGCGAACTGAAGAAAATATCGCAGCCGTATCGGCCAGTGTTGGTGATGACCGTGAATTATCGATTCGGCGCCGTTCGCAGCAATTGGGCCTCTGTTACTCCACTACGTGGAAAATTTTGCGGAAGGATTTGGGTGTGAAGCCTTATAAGATACAGCTGGTGCAAGAATTGAAGCCAAACGACCTACCACAACGCCAAATTTTTGGTGAATGGGCTCTTGAAAAGTTAGATGAAGATCCACTTTTTTATCGAAGAATTGTATTCAGCGACGAGGCTGAACACAATGAATGGATACGTGAACAAGCAAAGAGAGTTTAATGATTTAAAAATCATTATGTGAATGCAAAGTTATTGTGGAAGCAGCCTTAAAAGAAAATATAAAAAAGTCATGGCTTAAAATCATCATGTAAGTGCGGACTTTAACGGCTTATATAGTGACTACTGAAGTTGTTCATTTAATAAATGCAAAAATGCAAGCAAAAATATATCTTGCATATATTTTTTTATAATTTTCTAACATTTCTTATGTTATGCCGTAATTATAATCTATAGACTTAAAGATTAAAGAGCTGGCAGAATATTTTCTTCTTCGAAAAATTTTCGATGCAAAAATTTAAATACTCAAATCGAATATATATCCAGTCATGCAAAAGGGCACAGCCAGATGCAAAACGCATTGCGAGGAATTGGTGTGTTTTCTATTCAAATACCCACCAACTGGTGCTCTAACAAACTTAAGCAAATACATACACAAGAGCTGTGAGATCCTTTTTAAATTGCTTGTTTACGGTTTTAATGATTACAGCATGAGTTGTAAGTAAAATATAGAATGTGTGTTTAATGTGCAATTCACTCAGCTCAGCTCAAGAATAAAAAAAAAAAATAGGAAAAAAAAACTTTGCTCCATTTTGTTACTTTGTTATTTTTTATTTCCATTTTGTCCCTCAGTTTCCCTTTCTTCTTTGGTTTCGGTCTCTCGAGCTTCATTCAAAAGCATTTAAATCCACGTGACTCTGATTAGTCGTTGAAGATAAAAAGGGTTGAAACTCTCCCCATGGCTGGTTTTTTTCCATTTTTTTTTTTGAATGGTTGAACAAGCAAACCTTAGAACAAATGAATAAACGAATGAATGAATAAGTGAATGATTTGAAACAAACATTTATTTTTCATATTTTCTTTTTTGTCAAACAGTTTACATTTAACGAGCGTAAAAATATGTTAATTTTATCATTCTCTTACCCTACATTCATTAAACAACAAGAACAAAAAAACAAACTTGCATTAAAACAATTTTTTATGCCTTTATGTGCTTAAATTAAACACCCAAACATAAACTTTCCTTAAATCGTCTCTTTTTTTTGTGTGCACACACTCACCCAACAAGCAAAACTTTCGAATTTTTCGCGACTTGTGAGTTTTGAAATTGAACAAGGTAAAGAAATTTCGAAATTTCTGTAATGCTGCAAAATTGTAAATAAAATAATTTGTCGTCAATTAATTTTATAATCAATGTCGCGTTCACATAATAATCCAGAGATAGGCAACAAGTATCAATCATACTTTTGTGTGTACTCAACTATTTACTCTGATTGATATCAAACCACAAAAGTGAGTAGCAACAATGATTTCTAAAATGAGTGCGAGAGGACTTAAAATTTGTAGAAAATTTTTGTTTTGACTGAGATGATCATGCAGATGAATGTGATTAAGTAGTGCACATATTAATGCAGAGACAGGCAGCAAGTATCAATCATACTTTTGTGTGTACTCAACTATTTACTCTGATTGCTGTTAAACCACAAAAGTGGGTAGCAACAATGATTTCTAAAATGAGTGCGTGAGGACTTAACATTTGCAGAAAGTTTTTGTTTTGACTGAGTTAATCATGCTGATGAATGTGTGGAATGTGATTACGTAGTGCAAACTAGGTAATAAATAAAAATAGTTAGAGGGCATTACATTAACAGCAGGTAGATACTGAAATGTAATAAAACAAGCTACATGTGAGTAGACGCCACGTAAGCTGATGTCGAACATTTTGTTTATTTGTAAGATTCAAGCACGTATGTACAGAAGATAACATCATTCAAATGTCAGCCGCGGTTTTTTACTGTACCATAAATGCACTGAAAGTTAGTGATGCTCACAGTTACGTTGATTTTGAGGGCCGATTTCTGGAAACACCACAAGAACAAGTCTAATCGCGTCAAAAATCATGATCTTAATGGTCAATTCACGTCCTCCCTGCGGGAGATAATTACACCCTCAAGATGTATATACAAGCGCGCAGGTTGATGTGTGGCACGTGAAGCGATCCTGTGGGAACTACATATCGCCTACGTCTATATTATTGTATTTTGCAAAAAAGGAAAGTTTGTTATATTATCTCATTGTTGAAGGTAATTTCTTCATCAATGACGTTTTCAAAGAAGCCAGTCAAATTTCTGAAACAATTTGTAGACAACCTTTAATCATTTCATATTTAACCATATACGAACTTAAATATCTTAAAAATAATTTTTTTTTGTCATGCCAGAAAGAATTTGGGAATGAAAGATTTAGATTTTATCAAATAGAAAATTGAATCAGTCAATTTATTCATTCCTTTCTGTTTCAACCACAATCATGTTTTGCAAAAATTATCCAATGTGTAAATAAATCATGGTTCGTAAACAAAACGCATAGTTTGTAAATAAATGGTAGGTTCTTGTTATTAAATATTTTCCTTTCTAGTAAGCAACTAGAACTTTATTAATGCTAACTGCCAAATGTTGACTGGCTTGTTTTGAAGTTGTAGCATTTGTGAATAACACAGCTCGATCATACTCGTTGCAGCTCTCTGTTAACAACAAGCTATGATGTATATACATATGTATGGCGTTAAAAAACGGAATGTAATTTGTTTTTCGGTTTTTCAATAACGAAAGACGAAAATATGTTCAATAAATATATGCATTAGCAATAAAAAAGCAAGAATTCCCTTCTATTATTATTCCGTATTATTCGCCAACGGAAACGCACAGTTCATTATTTACATACGAGTATGGCGGATATATGAAGTATATATAATTTTCTCTAAACTACTTCCATATGTTTACTGGGAAATTATAAAAATATTTCGCTCATGCTTCTATAAAGTTATACATACATTTACACAAATATATGCATTCGTACGTAACCAGTTCTCATGGTTAAATGGATGTGTGTGTGTGTGTGTGCATGTGGAGTAAGTAGATGTTACCTTCTGTACATGTGTGTCGATTTAACAGTTGGGAATTTGTGTGGAATACTTATGAGTAGCCAAAGAAAGACATAAAAAAGTAGACCAAAAGGATTGGGATTTGCCTAAATGGAATTGAATTAGAAACAGAGGACCATGTATTACATCTGATTTAAAAGTTGTGTGAGTGTTTTTTATATTTTTTTAACAAACCAACCGAAAGTTTCAGTACAAACGATTGCCGTGAATGATAGTATGTGTTTGTGTGTGTGTGTGTTGATTCTCTTTGTGTTGTTTTTTGTTCTTAACCAATCTAGGATAAATGTCAGTCAGCCAGCCACCATCTGTAAGCTGTGTGTTTTGTATCTTTTTTTTTTTTTTTTTTTGCTTTTTCCTTTTCAGTTTGTACTAGTATTTATTTTTCTTTTTCATGTGATTCATGGTTTAATGAGTATTGTGTTCTTGTCAGAGAAGATGAAAAAATTAAAGCAATAGACAAATATGAGACATATTCTACTTACCGAAAAGTAAAGCTATGTCAAGAAAAGAAGAACACAAAGAAAAAAAAAAAAAAAAGTAATAATACACAAAGTTCGGTCAGCGAAGCGGTCGGAAAGACGTGAAGAATAAAAATACAAGGACACACCATCTTATACGAGATATTACAAAAACAAATACTCTCACGATGGCACAGCTTGATGCTCTTGAAACTGTCACAAGGAAACGATAAAGTTGCGCATTTTGAAATAATCAGGATTAATGAGCAAACTTGTTATCCTTGTTAAATTTTACTTTGGTTCTTTTGTTCCCTTTTTGTCTATTTATCTATTAGAGCTTGAAAACATTGTCTTTGCTAGCACAGTTTTGTATAAACACACACACACACACACACTTCGCACTAACATCTATCCACATACATACACGAGTATACAAATTGGGCTAATTTATATGGGTGTAAATGAAATCTGCCACTAAAATTTAATGCCAGTTTTTTGTACTCATACTTTGCTTCCCAAAAACTTTAAACAACATATTTCAAAAGATGTTTAAACCTTAAAATGACGGCTATAAATTTTTTTTGTATATATTTGTATCCTTTGAACCTGTTACATTTAATCCAATCGCAGAAATCATTTTCGCCCTTGAGTAATAAATGTTTTTGTTGGATTAAACTTGATTACTTTATTATAATTACGAGTATGCCTGTTAGACGATACTACTAACTTCGCCAAAAGTTAAGTTTTATGGGCTCTTAGTTTAACCAAATTATGTTCAGTCAAGGTTAATTTTGGCTACGCAAAATGTGGATGGTTATAGACGCGTCCAAATACTTGTAACAAGGTCTTAAAAATCTTGCTTAAAACTTTTAATATACATCTACATGTGTACGTGAAAAAAGTTTTATTATGCTCATTTGGGCCCAGCAAGCGTTTTTTCGAGCAGATTTTCCATTCACAAATATCTTAAGTTACCAAGAAATCTAAAAACGAGTTAAGATATTCGCACAATATTGGACTGTAGTGGCAACACTAATCATATTCCAAACACTGCTACTACTACTACTCAATTATACAACCATATCATTATACTACTGAATTATACAACTATGTCAAAGTGAAAAATTAAAGAAATAATACAATGACATGTAGTGAATGTGAAACATTAAAGAGTTTGATTTTCCTTCTAAATTAATGATATAATTAAAAGATAGCTAAAACCTTGATAGGACAATTTAAAGTGTCCCCAGGTGCAACCCAAAAGCAGGATTTTAATTGTATATAGGGTGTTCCAGTGCTCAACGTCAAGCCAAAACAGGCTGATAGGATTGATTGTGATAAAAATGATGAGAAAAAACAGTAAGTTTCAATTTACACATGTAGTGCAAAGGCATCACCCGTTATTAATTCATATTCTATAGTCTTTATATTCTATACTCTTTATACTCTTATACTCATTATAATTGAGACTGCTAAAACTCTAGTCAATAAGCATATGAGTCAGTTATAATCTGACTGCCAACGAATGAAGATTGTTTCATTTGGTTATACTGAACACCAAAAGTTCAGCACACACACATCAGGTTTTCTTGATCAATTCTGCTTCAATTTGCTTTTGAACTTGTATTTAAGTATTTTCACACACAAAAGCTTCTTGTCATCAAGTTTAAGTTATTTTGCTTTCAGGTTTTCATATTTTTTGTCATTTCATTTTAAACTTGACGGTACCGTCAAGTCTGCACCCTTTTCCATTCTCTTTTCCCCGTTCTTCCACAAAGTTAAGACTTGACTTGATGTGTGTAAACTGGCACTAAACAAAGAAAACAAATCTAAAAAACAAACATTTTACTCAATTCAAATGTTTTTTATTCGCACAAAGCTTTGTATTTTTTTTAGATTTTGGTTCTGATTTTCCTCATGATCGTTACAATCAATCTTGTCACCCTGTTTCATCATGACGTTGAGTTCTGGAACTCCCTCCATAAAACAAAAAGTTTTCGGAGAACTATCTTAATATGTTTGTTATGATAGAAAGAACTATTAAAATTGTGTGTGAAATAAAATATCGGTGAAATATTTGCCACGGCCTTGGTGACATACATCTATTCGATGGTCTCTATTTTCAATGATTCTGAGACTTAATTAAGGTTTAATGTCGGTAGAGTACCGAATTATCTCCTTCTTTAGCTCAAGAATTTTAAATATCTCCAAAGAAAGTAGTCCAATCAAATGTTTTTGGCCACTTTTGTATGTTCAACCATTCGCCAGGAAGCAAGTTTTGCTTTGGCTTACACCAAAAGATTCCACTCTGCTTTCTTGAGCATAGAAGTAAGAGATTGAGTAAGTGTTCCTTGTTTGTTGTAGCAACTAAAACTCTAGGAAGCCGCATGACTTATGATGTGTTGGACTTCCGAAACAATAAGCAAAGATTTAGCAAGCCCTAGGAGGTTCTGCTTATAAACCATCTTGGCGCTGATCATGGTTGAGGTGCTTACCTTGGCTGAAACGTTCTGGTTTAAACTTAAAATCACATAAAGGGGAATTCGTTTTTCTGATAACTTTGGTGCATATCGGTTTTCGCGGGCTAATAACCCTCCAAGGTGCTGTTGTTTGGCAACAAATACCTGTAATGTAAGGAATTAGGAGTGGTGGTTAAAGACTGATGATGAGATTAAGCCTTGTCTTACATTGACTGCTGGGAAATTGCTTACAAGACAGATTAGAAGACCAGAACTCTTTAGCAAGACGTTTGTGTATATGGCTACAAACTAATGGCAAAAAGTTGTGACCTGTGTGGGCCTTGCCAGCTACACGGGAGCGCTGGGGAGTCGTGAATAATTCACGCCGTGCAGTTGGTCCATCGTTAGATTAGTTCATTAGGGCAATTGCTGATATAAACCAATTTCACTATGTGTCTGTTCAATCAACCATTCGGCATATTGACGATGCTTGAAATGATCATTAGGTTTCAGGGATTGAATCACTTAAATCTTGTAAATTCAAATCATCAATCAAAATTCGCATCAGTGATATTAGTGAGATGTTAAATTATTAGGCACGACGACGAATCGAAGTTAAGGATCTTCTGCTGCACTTTCGCTGATAACAGCAACGTTTTCTGGAAAACAAATTGGGCAATTATGCGCCCAGCCAGCTACACAGCCGATTTGCTGAAATTTGTGCAAGTCTCTCGATTATGAACACATTTGGTAGATTATGCCGACCAAAAATCACGAAGTGCTTGAAATGCAATTTGTAAAAGGCTTCAACTATCTTAATGCGCTGCTCTACTGTGACTAAATTTGGTAAATAAATACTGAAACAAAGAAATACCAGTAAAAAATTATAAATAGCTTGTTTTCTATGTTTCCCACCTATCTATATGTCGACATTTCATAGGAACTACCCTAATCATCAGTAGACTTTGGACATTTATTCTCAAACATTCAACTTTATATCCCAACAATCCAAATAAATTGCTGAGAATTTAAAAAGAAAAATGCTCTAATAATGTTTGAGAATACCTTTCAAAAATTTCCATAGTCTACTGATGATTAGGGTAGTTCCCATGAAATGTCGACATATAGATAGCTGGGAAACATAGAAAACAAGCTATTTATAATTTTTTACTGGTAGAAATGTTAGAAGCTTAAATAGCGAATAAAAAACTTAATTGTTTGAATTTTTGTTCTCTGCTTTTCGATACTTTCAAAAAGCAAATCGTAGCAACCAACGGTTGTTCATTTGTTTGAAAGGTGTAAAGAAATGTTAGAGACGTTTATAAATAGAAACGGATATTATTAGGGCATTTTTCTTTTTAAATTCTCAGCAATTTATTTGGATTGTTGGGGTATAAAGTTGAATGTTTGAGAATATATTTCAAAAATTTCCAAAGCCTACTGATGATTAGGGTAGTTCCTATGAAATGTCAACATATAGATAGCTGGGAAACATATAAAACAAGCTATTTAGAATTTTTTACTGGTATAAATGTTAGAAGCTTAAATAGCGAATAAAAAACTTAATTGTTTGAAACAAAGAAATGTTAAATTAAGTTGCACAAAAAACTTGATATGACTCACAATTAACATCTTGCAGTAACCACCCTTTATCATAAAATTATTTGTGCAATAAAATCCTTTTGATTGACATTTTTTGTTTTCTTATAACTTAAGCTTGTGCATCTTTAAAATAAAAACTTTCTGTATATATCAGCCTTTCGAGTGTAAGATGTACTCGTACACGCGCGGTTACATTTTGTCAAAATTTGTAGACTGCAACTAAAATTTTATCGGCAGAATTTAACACAAAAATACGAAAATAAAATACTTAAAACCAAAATTTGTTTAAATAAAATGCAGAAGAATTTGCAAAAGGATGGGTATGCTGCAGCTCAAACTTATGCAATAACTTCAGGTCAGCCGCCACTCTTTGGGGGGCCCAAAGATCTCTATGTCCTCATGAATTGTTATATAAAACTGTTTTTACAGTAGCCGAACGAGCATACAACAAATTTTCATTTTTATTTTGTATCATTTCACCACCTGCTGCACCAACAAACTGTTTTTACACATATTTGGTACGCACTTGTCTTGTTGTTTAGGCCGCAGTCACATGAGTTTATGCAGTTCGAAATGTTTCACCCGAAGATTCTTTAAAACTGTCTCCTGCATTAACTGCCTGGCGCCGTCTTATCTAAATGATTTTGTTTAACAATAAATATTTTAGCTCGTAGTCATGTGTAAGCCTTTTTTGCTGGTGTTGTTGTTGTTATAACTGTTTGTTTTCGGTTACGTTAGTTACTGTGACTTTTATTATGCTGTTGTTCGGTTGAGTGTTGTATTATTTTTGTTTAAAATACAACTCTAATGTTAATGCATCCGCAGGGCAATTTCTCACCGCTTTTGTGGTCTAATGGTTTCCATTCATACCAAGCGAATAAATTGTTCCTAAATAGAATGCCATTTAATTTTATTCTCTAGTTATGCATACATGCAGACAAGTATATATGGATGTGTGTGTGTGTGTGTGTGTGTGTGACTGTAGACAGAAATGCATACATGTTATCTTATTAAAACTCTTTCCTTTCCAAATAATATATCGCTGGCTAAATGTAGAAAAGGCGTATCTCGATTTACGAGTAGTATGAAGTTACCAAGCAAACTTGTGTTTGGCATATAGCTAATAGGTGAAAGTTTTTGAACGGGCCCAAAAGCTTTCGGCTACAATCTCCTTAAAAAGAGAGCTTCAAATTAGTTTTATTTAACTTATAGTTTTTCGTTCTTGCTTCTGAGTTTTGCTTAATAATGATGTTAGACCTTAAACTCGATCAAATCTATCGAATCCAGAAGTTTTTAAATGAGTTACATCCACCACACGAGAGCAATGGTAGGAAGTTGGAAATCGCTGTGCCTGCATTAGATTCCCACATTAAGGACGAGATCCACTATCCTACACAACCGTGCGATCTACCTAGTATAACATGTAGGCTAAAGTACTGCAAATGCAACGGTGTGACAGATTTTTTGACAACTGATGCGACTTTAAAAATTTTATGAATATTTTTATAAAATTATGGTTTTCATGCGATCAGAGTAGTGTTTATTACGAAAATTATGAGAACATTAAAATAATATAAAATTGTTATGGTAATAATTGTTTTTTGTTATAAAATAAAAATGTTAGGAATTTTTCGAGCTTGAGGTCAAATTTTAAATTTTTATTTCAAAATTTCCAACATTTCTCTACACCACTGGGTAGCATCATTAGGGATTTAGGTATTGTTTTTCTTCCAAAAGAATTCTATAAATACCAAATAGGGATCCTTTTCAATCACATATTATTAATGTACATGTTATTACTGTACACCTAAATCTTTGGGAAGAAAAAATAATACCTAAATCCCTGCTGGTGCTACCCAGTGGTGTAGCGAAATATGGGATATTTAGAAATAAAAATTTTAAATTTCACCTCAAGTTCAAAAAATTCCTGAAATTTTTGTTTAACAATTGTAAAGGTCGAAAAGTCTATCATTAATATTAGTTTTTAATTATTTTTTATTTACTCGTATATAAATTATAACTATCATTTTTTTTGTATATATAATAGTGTGGCACTACAACGCCATTTTGAAGCGATTTTGTGAAGTCGGTTAGACTTTTTAAACATTTTCCTGTGAATAAAACATACGCTCGTGTAGGATAGTAAATCAGGGCCTTAAGCGAGTTTTATTTGCCATCAAGAAGGATTTTAATTCGTGTTTGGCGTAGTGGAGAACTACATTCTTCATCCCAGAGGCTCTTCACGTTTTAGGTAAATTTCGAAGGAGATTTTGATGCTGATGGAAGGAATAAGAGCGCGGAAGGTCAGCTAGACGCTTTGAAGTTGTAGCGGAATTGTCGTTAGACATAGAGGACAATAACAGCGTGGGATAATATTTGAATAACACAGAGTGTATACGAATCATGTACAAGTTGAGGACCACAGCGTGGAAGCGTAAGAGTCAAAAGGGAAAAGTGGAAAGAAAGAAATAAATGGGAAAAATAAAAATGAGGTTGTTGAAATATCGTAGTATAGCATTATATTTAACACTAAACAAAGAACGAAATTCTACTGCAGGATTTATTGTAGAGCCGGTTTACAGTCAGCTATCTAGACAGAGTCAAGACAAGGTTGGTATAAGCTGTTGATAACAACTGTGATTATAAATGTAGCCTATAAAATAAAGACAGTGAAATGAAGGATATAAGATCCTTAGAATCTTTTCCTATAATAAAACAGGAATAGGTAGTATGGGAAGACTGAGCCTATCTCAGCCTCTAGCCCTAGTAAACAAAGCTTGTTACAAAATAATGCATAAAGTAAATAACATACATGCAGGGCTGGGCAGTATTTGAAATACGTATTTGAAATACAAATACGTATTTTGTATGTGTATTTCAAATACACGACCGGAATGTATTTAGTATTTTGTATTTCAAATACATAACTTAATAGTATTTTGTATTTTGTATTTCAAATACATGTGGCTCAAAAATACATTTTTACAAAATACATTTATTTATTATAATAAATTGAAAACAAGTTATTTCACAAAAGCTAAAACCGCTAGAAACTACAACCATTAATATGTTTATCATTTTGCAATACTGCAATGTAGCTTTCATTTATACAGAGCTAATACATTTTACACTAATCGGGTGATATCAGTAAGAATTTTTATATATTTGCCATCAGCTTTTTACACACAGGGAAATAATTTTTATTATGGAAAATTTTAGGCTGCGAGAACCAGATTAGATCCACTGCAATATAATACTTAAGTTGTATTTTAGCAAAATTAACGGAGAGCTTGGAAACAAGATTTAATGAGTTTCTCATGCTGACACCTGGAGGAAATAGAGCCATATCGGTGTCATGTTTCCATCCTAGTTTCAAAATTAGCTGATTGCCAGAAAGCATTTCAGTAAAAGAGGCAAAAAATTCAAAATCTTGCAATAAATACCATGGAGAAAAATTGCAAAAAACGTGAAACCATGACTGGATGCAGAAGAAGTAGTAGTTGAGGTAAAGATAATGAAGATTTTATTGTTGTTTTGGGCAATACAGTGATCAACCTCGTAAATCAAATTTGGAACTTGAGCTTATCAGTTTTCAAAATGATAAAAGCAAGGACCTTGCTATTCTGGAAAACTATCCAAGTATCAAAAATAAATGCATTTATAGAATCTGACAGCAGCTTGTGCTCCTCAGGAACTGTAGAAAGATTATTGTTTGTCGGATGACTGTTTTGCCGAATGAAATTTTTATTTACTATCTATCAAGTGCTAAATATTAGGTTTGTTCCTTTAATTTCTTAGCAAGTTTAGAACAATCATATGAATATACAACTTAGTTTAAGTGTATATGAAAAATAAAATATGTATCTAAAGCCAGACGGTACATTTTTCTGAGACCAAATTACAAAAATGTATTTGTATTTTGTAGTTGTATTTTGCATTTAAAATACACAACTTGAAAGTATTTTGTATCTTGTATTTAAAATACACTAGTGTAAAGTATTTTGTATCTTGTATTTGAAATACACTCCTGGAAAGTATTTTGTATTTTGTATTTGAAATACATAATCTGTGTATTTTGCCCAGCCCTGCATACATGGATATACACCTGTATGCGGAACTACAATATATATTTAAAGCAATTTCACAAAAAATTTGCTAATGTCGCCTTTTGCATTTCTTCTTTGCCCCATTTAATTTCTGTCTTTAAAAAGAGTCGCAACTTGGGGAGATATTTTCCAGTTAAACCTCTAAAATTTCAATGGAAGTATATATTCGCATAATAATACTGATAAATTTATTTTAAACATTTTAAATAAAACATTTTTTGAAAAGGGCAGCAGCTTTGGGAAACCTGAGATACACATTTCTTGTGTTAAGCCTACGATATGACTATACACATACATATGTACGCACATGTAAGCGGTAGCCAGGGGCTTATTTAAAATTTTTAATAGTCTGATAAGACCAGCCATTAATTTTTGTTAAGATATTTTAGAGTAGCCATTGATTAGCCAGCCGGTTGTACCAACAGCCCAAAACGAGTAACCACATAATAGAAAAAAAAATATATAATATTCAGACCACTTAAGAGGTGTTTAAAAAAACAATAAATAATTAACAGCTTTATCTAAAAATTAGTAAAGTTCTTGTGGTCATTCAATTGTCCCTATTGTGTAGATGTTTTAAAAGTTTTCCTGTATTTGAAAATGTTTTCATGTGTCCAACTTTCTTATTAAGTGATTTAAAATTTTGAAAGTTGCTTTCCTTTATATTAGAGCGACTCTAGTTGTATGGAAGCGAAATTCGTGCAAGGGGGGTGGGGTACACTGAACTGAACATTGTTATTTTTTTTTTTTTTTTTTACCATCTAAAATATTTCAGCTCTAGCTTTGACCTCTCGTGAGCTGGACCATTTTGAAAAAAGGACTATTTTTGCATGTTTTGTCAATTTGAGAATCTGCTCTACCGGGTATCCGCCACAAAGGTATACTACTTTGTTTTGTCGCCAGTTCATATTCGGCAGCCGTGAATTAGACGCGCGGCAAATTTATTATGGAAAAATATTTGACAAGCCAATGTGCTTTAATTCTTAAAACTTCTTATCAAAATCAATCATCGATGACAAAGTTACGTGAAATTCTTGGGAGAAATAACGTGCCAACCAAACGCACTATTTGTCGTGTAGTGAATGATTTCGAACGAAAGAGGATCTGCAGATAATAGGCCCAAGCAGGGACCAGAACAAACTGCAAGATCGACTGAAAATATTACTGCTGCTCAAGAATCCCTCAATCTTGATGCGATGCCGAGCTTAGAAGGTCTTCAAAGAACCACTTTGGCCACAATTTTGCACAAGGATTTGCAGTTGTTTCCATTTAAGATTCAGTTGGCACAAGAGCTTCTCTCACAAGACCACTCACGCCGCCGTATGTAATTACATATGTCAATAGGATGTTACAGCTCACCCAAGACAACCACGATTTATATGAAAAAATCATAATGAGTGACGAGGCACATTTTCTTTGTAAATAAACAGTGTTGTCGTTTCTGGACAATGGAAACCCCTTAAATTATACATCAGTCACCTTTGCATTCATTAAAATTGACAGCCTGGTGTGAAGTTTGGTCAGGAGGAATCATTAGAACTTAATTCTTTGTAAATCCGAATGGCGTAATAGTGATCGATATTATGATATGATTGACGCCACAGCTGCATGCTTTGGGCTCGATTAATATGTGATATCAACAAGATGATGCCATACAGCCGGGATTACAGTGGAATTAAAGCCACTTGTATACCTTCCTGGCGGACACTCTCTACTAAATAACTAATAACTAAACAAGAAGCCTGATTCATATACACAGTTAGGGCTAGGCGATATTATGGATGGCAAACTGCTGTTTCATATTAAGAGCTTGTTTGAGGACTGCACACGTTAACGCTCTCCTTCATTAACCCAAAAAAAAAAAAACTGATTTGGGGCGTACTTAGTAGTTATAACGTAGTAATCGAAAGGAAACAAAGAAAATTATGTAATATTTCATTCATCAAAAGAAAGTCAGTTTCTTTCAACATCTTCATATGCACATACATATGCATATATACGTATATATATACGTACATACACACATATGTATGCATACATATGTACAAGTACACATACATAGAAGTTTGTATATCTTTTGTTACTGCGAACAAAAGTAATATGTCAATTAATATATAATTATCTCTTAATTTGTGTACAAAATCGACGTGATTGTAATTAATGGCATTTAAACTTCCGAATTAAACTTTACCGTTAAATAATATAATCGATTTTTTTGTTTTCACTACAATGCGGCAATTAAATATTCCTGCAACGTAGTTCCTCAACTTTTCTTAATACTTACGAGTATATAACACAAAAAAAAAAAAAAACATTTTATAAATTTTTCATTATTATTCAATTCTTTTTTTTATTTCCAAATGTTTGTTTAAATAATAAATTATGCACTTAATTATAAAGGGTTTCCCAGAACTCAACGTCAAGCCGAAACACGGTGACAAGATTGATTGTAACCATCATGAGAAAAATCAGAAAAAAATCTATTATTATTATTATTGGATGGGATATGGCCCTCATCGGCCATTTGCACTGTGGCCAATGTTGATCTATTGTGCGTTCCCTTGTCCCATTATGGGCTGAGTATGTCAAGAAAACGGACAAGTTCCTTCAATGGGAGTGATATTAAGTCACATTCACTTAACATATAAGCTTGTAGTAGCCTATATCTTCTGTGTTCCAGTGCTCCACAGTAGGTGATTAAGTGCTTCATTGACTCCTCTTCATCACCTCAGAATCTACAAATGTCTGTGTGTTGGAAATGCCCATCCTGTGCAGGTGCTTGTAGCAGTTATAATGACCTGTAAGTGCACCTGTCAATGTTCTGAGACTTTTCCTGTCCAATTTTAGAGCAGATTCGGCCCTCTATTTATCTTTTTTATCTTTTTATCAAAGTTTAGAAATTTCTTGGAGTGTCCAAGACCAGCTGTCTCGTTCCAATGTTGTTCAACGATGGACACCGTCCATTTATTTATCTGTTCATTCAAGAGACCCTTATTGAAGCCAAAAGTTGGAGTGGGTCCAATAAAAGTCCCCTCTGCTCCTTTCTTGGCATAAATGTCAGCCATTTCATTGCTGTGATGCCCTTCACGTCCTGGCACCCAGATCAGGGTGACCCGGTTCTGGCTTGCCAGTTCATTTAGCCTGTTGTGACATTCCAGTACTAAATAAAAAAAATCTAAAAAATATACAAAAAACATTTGAACTGAGAAAAATGTCATTTTTTCAAAACTTTTTTTCATCATGGTTACAATCAATCTTGTCACTCTGTTTTGGATTTATGTTGAGTTCTGGGACACCCTGTATACAAAACTAAATGCACTTGTGAAAACAGACATAAATGCATAAGAAAGTATTTGAAACTTAATGCAAGCGCCACTCGCTTCAATGTTAATTTAGAATTTCAACATGTTAAACTACTCTTATTGCAGGTATTTTTGAAATTTCATGATCACGTTTCTTTAAACAATAATTTTTATATATAAAGCTGAAGACATAAGTTTAAAGTGAAATCAAACAAAAATTTACTGCTAAAGTTATCCAAATACATTTCATATTTTTTATGAATAACATATGAGATATGCAGTATAAAGGGTGTTTTCCTTAAGGTTACACAATGTTAAATTGTAAATAAATTAAAGAAACGAAACGAGCTAAACTCAGATAAACAATTTTATGACATTAATGTTTAAAAACGACTTCAGTCATGTGGACGCAAAGACTGCCTCGTGCAAAGAGCAAGCTGGAGCACCAATTTCCACAAACTTTTTGCAGCATTTGCATCCGTTGCCCATGACTTTTCGAATATTTATTTCCAGGTCTTCAATTATCTTTGGTTTATTGACGTAGCCGAGTGACTTAACATAACTCCAAAGAAAATAGTGAAATGAGATTAAATAACTCGATATTGGTGGCCATTTAATTGGATCAATACGAGTACTAGAAGTTATTCTTTCATCAGGAGCATCTATGAGTAAATTAGTTGTACTGCGAGCTGCAAGATTAATGCCATCTAACTGAGGTACCAACAAATATCTAATCATCAGTCATGTTCTGACAAAATCTATAGAGGAGCCCAAATTCCATCAGCCTGTCAAGTGGTGAAAATGTAATGCTGTTTCAACAAGATCTTATGGAACTGAATTTTGAGTTGGGATTTAATATCAATTGACGTCAAAACACGTTGCCACAATTTGCTCTGGTGTAATTCTATCCATAATGAAATGTCAAGCCAGGCTAAATAAAAAGCTACTATCAGCTGTTAAATGGGTTGATGAATAAAGCCAGAGTTGACAACTCAAAGTTGTAAGCCTCTAAAAACTACAATTTATTTACAGCACGGTATGACCATATAGTAGCCTGAAAAAATGGTTTAAGAACTACACAAATATATCTCTTCTATGTGCATTTAAATGCGTATATAAACCACATCTGGATATATGCACAAGTTCAACTATGTACATACACATTTATTTTAAAAGCAAAGAATTGCTTTAGTCGTGATCGCTAGAACCTTTTTTTTTCTTTGTAAACGAACGGTGTGTTTACTTTTCATGCGCAATCTTAAAACAAAAATAAACCGTTTAAATTTACTTTATTGATTTGGTTGGTTGCTATTTACTTGAAAAGTGTAAACGCATAAACAATTATGTTTATAAAATTATTGATAAGATGTTAAAAAATTGAATAAACATCAAGTGATAAGAAGTCATCAATAGATGCCGAACTTATGCTTCACATGGAACATTTGCCTTTTTGGTACGTCGTGTTTGACGTGGCCATAAACCAAAAAACCACACACACACACGAAAACAAGTGAACAAATATAGACGATCCCATCAAACAAACAGAGAAGAGGATCAAATAAAAAAAAAAAAAAAAGGGATAAGGTAAACAAATTCTACCAAACCCATAAGGAAATAAAAGTGTAATTTGGATGAACGATGTGGTTTGGATAAGTATGCTGGTGTGGCTGGCTCTTATCTTCTATTTGAAGCCACAAAGTAATAAAAACAGAGATTATTTTCTTGTTAAAGTAAACTAACGCAAATGTATTTAAAGTAAAATAATTTTGGTGCAATGCAAACTGAATGCTTGTCAATACATAAACATTCATGCTCTAGCATTCATAAAATACAGCGCTAAGTACAGAGTCACATTGAGCAAATACTAGACTTTGTTACTTCCGCAGTTCCATCGTCCAATATTGGGAGCAAAGTATGATTTTCCTTCTCTTAGTTTAAGCAGAACGCCATTTTGGCAAAACCTTAATCGATAATCATAAAAATGTTATTTTTACTACTTAAAGTATAATCGTCTATTTTTTAACCATTATATAATTAAATGTCATGAGCAGGGTTACCCAATTTTATCCCTTTAATGGGTAAAAAACCAATTACAGAAACAAATTAATGTTTAACAAAACCACGATTGCCGTATCAATATTTAACTAATTTAATGTGGTTCAAATCGATTTGCGTTGTTTAAGCGCTAATTTCCACATACAACATACACACACATACATACATAATGCATACATACCTATATGCAGAGCTGGGCAGTATTTGAAATACTTGTATTTGAAATACGTATTTCAAATACAAATACGTATTTTGTATCTGTATTTCAAATACACGACCTGAAAGTATTTAGTATTTTGTATTTCAAATACATGTGGCTCAAAAATACATTTTTACAAAATACATTTATTTATTATAATAAATTGAAAACAAGTTATTTCACAAAAGCTAAATCCGCTAGAAACTACAACCATTAATATGTTTATCATTTTGCAATACTGCAATGTAGCTTTCATTTATACAGAGCTAATACATTTTACATTAATCGGGTGATATCAGTAAGAATTTTTATATATTTGCCACCAGCTTTTTACATACAGGGAAATAATTTTTATTATGGAAAATTTTAGGCTGCGAGAACTAGATTAGATCCACTACAATATAATACTTTGAGGCATTTAAGTTGTATTTTAACAAAATTAATGGAGAGCTTGGAAATATGATTTAATGAGTTTCTCATGCTGACACCTGGAGCAAATAGAGCCATATCGGTGTCATGTTTCCATCCTAGTTTCAAAATTAGCTGATTGCCAGAAAGCATCTCAGTAAAAGAGAGGCAAGAAATTCAAAATCTTGCAATAGATACCATGGAGAAAAATTGCAAAAAACGTGAAACCATGACTGGATGCAGAAGAAGTAGTAGTTGAGGTAAAGATAATGAAGATTTTATTGTTTTTTTGGGCAATACAGTGATCAACCTCGTAAATCAAATTTGGAACTTGAGCTTATCAGTTTTCAAAATGATAAAAGCAAGGAGCTTGCTATTCTGGAAAACTATCCAAGTATCAAAAATAAATGCATTTATAGAATATGACAGCAGCTTGTGCTCCTCAGGAACTGTAGAAAGATTATTGTTTGTCGGATGACTGATTGAAATATCTAGTTTTTATTAAAGCAAGTACTTGCTTTGCCGAATGAATTTTTTATTTACTATTTATCAAATGCTAAATATTAGGTTTGTTCCTTTAATTTCTTAGCAAGTTTAGAACAATCATATGAATATACAACTTAGTTTAAGTTCATATGTAAAATAAAATATGTATTTAAAGCCAGACGGTACATTTTTCTGAGACCAAATTACAAAAATGTATTTGTATTTTGTAGTTGTATTTTGTATTTGAAATACACAACTTAAAAGTATTTTTTATCTTGTATTTAAAATACACTACTGTAAAGTATTTTGTATCTTGTATTTGAAATACACTCATGAAAAGTATTTTGTATCTTGTATTTGAAATACATAATCTGTGTATTTTGCCCAGCCCTGCCTATATGTATATGTATTAGCGTAGATACGCGCTTCTATTCTGTTTTGACGCCAGCTAAACGACGCTCTGAAGAACTAAAACAACTGCTAGAACTTTGACTTGTTTATTTACACATTTAACAGTCGCAAATAGAAAAAACTCGATAAGTATATGACGGACTGCGAGTATGACAACAAAAATGCCAACAAAATATTCTTTTTAACCACAAAGGGGTGCATAACTTAATGCATTTTTTATTGAATTAAATTTTTTTATAAAAGTTATAAATTTTATATTGAATGTATTTCCGGTCTTCGTGTGAATTCACTTTGATATTTGAAGACAGTAGCGTGCCTGAGAATATATTATAAGGGGTGACTTGATGTATTCACAGAGCGAAAGTTGCAGTTGACTGGTGTTCCATGAAGTTTTTTTCTTTTCTTTTGAATTTTAGCTGTTTTTGAAATGCAGCAAAGTAAGTTAAAAAATGTATTTTAAATATAAATATTTGTTTAAATTAAGTGGATTAAGGCAGCCCCTAGACATTGAAACATTTTAGAATACATTTATATGTTTTCTCCTTTTCTCCTTTTCTCCTTTTCTTTTAACTAATTTATTATTTTGTTACATTTCATTTTCATCTATCTGACAAGGTGATTACTTCTATACAAAAAGACCAAATAAATTACATAAACCATTGGGCAACCAAGACAAAACTCTATGTTTGCACAGACATTCTGTGCAGTGTGTTTGTCTGTTTGTATAAATATTTGATGTATGTTCGCAAGAACATTAAAAAGGTTTGTTTTTCGTGTTTTCATGCTTGTGCTAAATTTTATCATCTTGCGTTAAATTTTATCATCTCAGTGAAAGGCTGCACAGAATGTTCTAAAGAACACATCTCATTACTATGCAGTAGTTTTAAGCACTGTATATTAGAACAATCTTTAAACAACACAAACAAGTTGTAGGATATTTAGAAACAGAGCAAACACTTCATAGTTTTGAAACAAATAGTTGAATTCTGTTTCATAGCAAAAAGCAAAAGAAAACATCAGAATGAAGCAAATAAATGATAGCTCATAGCAAAACATAGCGAGTACACTAGCTCATTGGCGCATGAGCATACTTTGTATACAGTACTTGTACACTAATACAAAAGCATAAACCGTGAACAAAAACAACAAATTTTATTAACAAAACTGAAGTAGAACATTAGTTCAGTGTTTGAAGTGCTACTTCAATTGCATTCTACTTCAGGTGGTTCTTTTTGTCTTTGGTTCTGTTTGTTTGAAACGATTGTAAGACAGTGTTCGCTTATGTGCTTACAACATTTCGGCAGGTATGTGTGTGTATTTTTTTTTTTTTTTGTGAAATGTGAAAGAAGACGATGGATAGTACTTGATACTCTTACGATAACTTGTATGACTTTCGTCTTGCGCTTGAGCAGCCCTCTAATATTTATTTTTTTTAATGTCATTTGTCATATAAAAAACTAAAACTGATGTCAGAGATGGCTAAATGACATTTTAACGGCAGGACAAAGCAATTGGGACAATAGCAATAAACATTTATTTTCGTCCCAGTGTCGCTATTGAGGAGTATACGCTACTGGTTATTATATTTTCTCGTTTGTTTGTAGTAGATAAATAAATTTGTACGTCTGTAAAACACGGCTCATTGTTAGATGCTGTAATGCTACGAATTTGTCAAATACCTTTCACTGCAAACAACAAACAACCCTTAAATTTCGAATATGTATGCACACACATACACAAACAGCCACACACGCAAACACACTTACACAAATCTACGTACATAATTGTGAAAAAAGGTAATAAATATTATTTTATCCATTTTCACTCTAGTATTTTTTATTTGAAGTCAAGCGTGACTTAAATAATCTAAAAACTATAATCCAAATGGCATTAGTCTACGTGTCCTTGTGTCCTTTTTTCCTACACTCGTACAATAAATAAACTTGGGGTTTATTTCATTCGACAGGAATACGAGTATGCAAATTATCGAGGTGAGACCAGATGTTATTAAGGGTGATTGAGACAAAATTAAAAATATAGATTTTTGAAATTAAAAAAGTATTACTTTTCAAATGTTTAGTTATATTTCCTCATTCGAATGCAAATTTATATGTCTGTATGTATGTACAATAAAAACTTACAAAAAAAATGAATGCTACAGATGTGTCTTGTGTCCTGGAAATCTTTTGTGAATGTGATTTTAAATTTTAATTCAATTATTAATACACATACATACATACCTACATTTATATTCAAGAGGATTATCACAGTTATACGAATACAACATATATACAGATATACAGGTTTATATACTACACAAATACTTCAAAGCTATTCGAATGTAGATGATTTGAAAAGTGGTCGCAGTTAGAAGAAATTCTAAGCGATTGTGAAACTAGTAGAACATTTTTGAGCTGTTGGGACAACCAGAACTCGTCAGAGCTTCCATTCAGTAGTAGCAATGAAGCACCCCGCACTGCTTTGATACTCCAGAGAGTCCATAAGATTGGATGATCTTCTACGCTCTCGTGTGCGCGGTCAGTAAATCCAAAATAGGCTATGAAACACCGGCTCAAACACAAAAGTTTATTCCATTTTTGGTCGGATATAGGTGGGGATATCATCAAATGAAGTAAGGTATATTTTGCATCATTTTTGGTACTTAAATACTTCTCTGGAGACATGAAAAATGTGTTATTAAGAGATTCCGACTACCCAACCATACCACTCATAAATTTATTCGTAGATGAAGTACGAATAGCACTAGAAAAAGTATGCAAAAAATTTTTCTTTTTTTCTTGGACCAGTACTCAGGGGATAACCCTTATATATACAGTGTTCCAGAACTAGGAGAATAGTTTACGAGGAGGGGGAAAGAAGAAGTAGTGGTGGAAGGAACAACGTCTGGAGACAACTTATTCCATAGGCGAAGCGTACGGCTGAAAAACGATTTCTCTCTCTAATGCGTTGTACGCATTGTACGGTTTCCCAGGTAATCGACCAGAAAGTGATGAGCTCTGAACGATGCACGCGTGTTACGTATAAATGTGCGAGTTTCGGGAATAAGATCCCTAATCTCATCAGAGCAAAACAGAGTAACGCACCCTACACTGCGTCGATGCTACAGCGTGTCAATAGAGTTAGACACCCTACAGTAACCGCTAAGCTTCTTTGTGCTCTCCTGCACACGGTCGAATAACCCCAAAGTAGACTTTGGGTCACCGGTCACATGAGAGTTGTGTTCGATTTTCGGTCGGATACAGGTGGTATGGAGATAGGATGCAGTGAAGTATATCTTACACCGTTTCAAAATCCAAGGTAGCGAACATCGCTCTGTATCATTCCTAGAATAGCAAGAGCATCCGATTCCTCAATGTTTATACCATCCATTCATCTGTAAAGAAGCAGCACTTGCGGTCGTATGTTTTGTATGTTAATAAACAGCACTGGCTCTTACGGGCGTTAAAAGCGACCCTGTTTTTATGACACCATTCTTTGTTCATATTTTGCCTCTTGGCAACGATATCGAATAGGCTGGGCCTATAGCTCGAAAAAGAGTTGATAGGGTTGGAAGTTTGAAATAGAGGGTCGTCGAGGAAAATGGAGTTCATTTTTAAAACATTACATATGATGCCGTATTGCGCACAATACTAAAATTTTACCCCTGTTACTGTAGAACTGACATAACACAAAAATAGTTTTCATAATTCTAACAATATTAAAAAAAAACTATCTCTTTAAAAGATGGGCTTCAAAGGTAAGTAAAGGGTATTATTTTTAGAACAACACAAAGTTTAAATCAAATCGAAAAAAGAAGGAACAACATTTTTTTATTACTAGAGTCTAACTAGGCCAATCTGCACATTCAAATATAGAGAGATTGGAGTTCTTTATCTCTTTCTTGAAGCAAATAAGACTCTAGTAAAAGCCAGCATGATGAAAGCCCCCACCAAGGGTTAATTGTCAGCAATATCTCCAGGAGATTCTGTTTTACAGACCATCATGCCTCTGACTGTGGTTGAGGTATGTGGATCTTGGCTGAAACGATTTAGCTGTGATATACATCTAAAACTGCAGGGAAGAGTTATTAGTATTGTGATCGGTTTTCGTGGATATAGATATCACAAGTGATCGAAACACTAAACTCAACCAATAATAATCAACTGTTAAATGTAGCAGTATTGCCAACTCAAAGCTGTGAACTTCATACCTTGAGATTGAATTTTTAAATTTTTATCTTAAAGATGTCATATTTTGAATTATGTCAGTTTTGAAGTAAATAAGTAATTATTACTAATGTTACATTAGTATATTTTATAAAGTGATAATAAAAATATGATGAAGAGGCAAAAGGCTGATGAAGATAGTATACTCGTATACAAACCTACACAATATTCTATGTCACTGCTTTCCCACCGGGTTTAGGGAATTTATCTTTTAATTTAATATTTATTCTTGGTAATTTTTGAGTTTTCATTAATTTTATTTTCAGTTTATGCTCGTATTCCTTTTGTTTAACAATTTATTTGAGCCTAATGGTCAAATACATACAGACATATACGACTACATAGATGTACATATGTATGTTCAGTGGACAAGTTGGTATTGCTGTTGTTGTGGGCTTTTCGTTGAATGTTTGTTTGTTTGTTTGTTTACTTGGTTTTCAATGTAGCTTGTAAAACAAGATGTGATGAATACTCGCAACAAAGCAAACATGAAGGAATGCATGTCTTTTGCATCTAAAAGTCATTTTTAACAATTGGACAAGAGATTTAAGATAAAAACAAAGACGTCGTCCATCCATCGTCGACCACAGCTAACAAGATACTCTTACTCTTGTACCCGATAACAATCAGAGTTAGTTTGTGAACATAAACAGAGACGAAGAGCATCATTTCAATGTTATTTACTTGTGTGTTTATTGTCTGTTTTGTTGATTTTAACTCTTTATAATTGTTGTTTTCTTTTAACTTGTATGTTGCATGTTCAACACATTCGCTGACTGGTTGGTTGTGCTGAAGAAGTTCTGATGCTGCCACTATCTTTAAGCGAAGCGACTTTTAATTAACATCCCTTTTTTTTTAATCTCACATTTTATATAAAATTGAGGTGAGCAACACATACGTGATAAGAGTGATAACGATTAATGCTGTATTCACATCGAAGTGTTGTAGGAACGTGAGTACGATGAATTCACGCAAAGTGTGATTTGTTGTTCTTTTATTGTTCGGCATTTTAATTTAATATTTCATTAAGCTTGAAAGTGCGAAAATTCAAAAATAAATTCAGTTAACGTTTCTGCCTTTGCCATTTGATTATGCCGTGTACGCGTGCGTGCATGCAAAGTCATTTTGTCTGCTTACTCAACATTCGATCCAGCAGACTTCAGTTAAAACGAAGCTGATAACAAAACATCTTACCAATTGTTAAAAATACCTTTTAGATATAGAGAACATTTTTAACAAACAACGCTTTGATTACGCTTTTGTTGCAACGCTAAGACAACACTTATACATATAAATAAATATATATGTATACATACATATAAATATGCATTTATTTTAAAATATTTTATCCTACAATATTTTATTTTTACAAAAAATCGATTATCTTTAGTACCCACCAATAATCAGCAATATGCATTTTAATATTATTATAAAAATTGAGCTCTGTAAATACTAAAAAGTTTTCATGATATTTAAAAATGCAAGAAATGGTGGACGAAGGAAACATCATTGAATGTACTCGTATAGGGTGTTTTTTTAAGCCCGATAGAACTTGAAATTGTAAAAAATAACACAAAAAATTTAATTGTAATCAAAATTTTTTTTTATTCGAAAGATCAATACGTGACATTAACATTTGAAAATGATTTCGGGCATATGGGCACCGCGGCTGTTCTTGACGAAGCGCATTCTGGACGTCCAATTTTGGGACTACTTTTTCGAGCACTGCTGGCCGTATGTCACGAACAACACGAACAATGCTGGCCTCCAAGGCGTCAATTGTTGCTGGTTTATCAGCATAAACCAGTGACTTCACGTAGCCCCACAGGAAATAATCGAGAGGTGTCAAACCGCACGACCTTGGAGGCCAATTGACAGGTCCATTTCTCGAAATCAACTTATCGCCAAATTTTGATTTCAGTAAGTCGATGGTTGCGTTCGCCGTATGGCACGTAGCGCCATCCTGTTGAAACCACATCTCCTCCGGATCAATGTCATCCATATTTTCAAACAAAAAATCATTGATCATGGTGCGGTAACGATCTCCATTGACCGTAACGCGAGCTCCGGCCTCATTTTTGAAGAAATAAGGTCCGATGATGCCACCAGCATGAAAACCGCACCAAACAGTGCATTTTTCTGGATGTAATGGAGTCTGTAGGGTCTCTTGTGGATTGGTCTCACTCCATATGCGGCAATTTTGCTTATTAACAAACCCGTTAAGCCAAAAATGCGCCTCATCGCTGAACACAATTTTGCGATAAAACAACGTGCGAATCGACGACTGATTTTCAAAGTAAATTTGGATAATTTCGTAGCGTTGTTCAAGCGTGAGTCTATTCATTATGATTTGTCAGAGTATACTGAAACAAATAAAAAAAATGTTTCATCAAAATTTAATTTTTTGTGTTACTTTTTACAATTTAAAGTTCTATCTAGCTTAAAAAAACACCCTATACTTCCTAACTTTGACTTGGTATGACAATTCATCTAACAGCTGACAGTTAATTTTTGATTAGTTGATATTGATATTTTATTTTGGTCCATTTATATAAAACTATAAAATATGTGGATATTTTAAGAGCGATGTGTTACAAAATTCTCTCCGTGCTATAAAAAAAAGTAAAGACACATATGTTGTAAGTGTTTTTCATGTTTACATTTGTATGATAAGTATATTTAAAGTATTATTATGCAGTTTAATAAAATTACTGATGATTACAACTCTACAATATTTACATGAAATATTCTTCATAACTGACTTGGTAGCACTGTTTTGTATGACAATTTATCTAACAGCTGACAGTTAATTTTTGTTTGGCTTAGATTGAAAATTGTTTCAGGCACGTTTACATGACAAAACAAGATATTTAGATTTTTTGAGAGCGAAATATTACAAAATTCTCTCCGTACTACTAAAAAAACAAAGACAAATATGTTGTATTTTTCATGTTTACATTTGTAGGATAAGTATAATTATGAAGTCAAAGTATTATTATGAAGTCTAATAAAATTACTGATAATAACAGCTCTACAATATTTACATAAGCAACCAAAGCGAATTTACACAGGTGAATGCAAGCCGGAAGGCGAATTCAATACTATGTACTTCGTTATTGTAAAACTTACTGAGAAAGTCAAAATCTAAATTCGCCAAAGATTGTTCAGCTAAGAAAAAATGTTACATAAACGCACAACTACAAATTTTTGTAATTATTTGTAATTAAAATAACAAATTATAATGGTTTTTCACTTTTAAAATCACAAAAATTTCTTGAAATCATACAAAAAAAAAAAACTTCAAAATTAAATGGCTTGAAAATGTTTGTAAACAAAAGAAAACAAATTTGACAGTCTCATTGGAAAAAAACGCGACAAGCAAAAAATAATCACCTGAGCTGTCAAGTTCACCTAATAATGACTTGGTAGCACTGTTTTATATGACAATCCATCTAACAGCTCAAGGTGCATTAACCAGGTGGCATCACTAGCGCAGGTGACAATTTTTTATTTAGAACGACCAGTAGTGTTAAAAGTTGTTTATGTTTACACAAAGTGAAAAAATAGTAATATTTTAATAAAATAAGAAGTGAAAATGTGAAAAAAACAATAACAAATTTTTCAAAAATATTTTAATTGCGTAAAAGCAAGTTTTTTATACAAAGTTAAGTGACAAAATAATAATATTTTAAGCAGTTTGAAAAAGTGAAAAAGAAATAATAAAAAAGGTTTTAAAAATATTTTAATTCCTTAAAATGCGTTGTTGTCTGCTATGTAAAATGAAAAATATGACTGCTTATCGACTTCCCTCGATTCAAGAATAATTTAATTGCTTAATATTCCTTAAAAACAATTTATGAAAATAATAATAAACAATTAATTTTCTTCATATAAATTTTTTTCTTCGTTTTCCTCTGTTTTGTAAACATGTTTTTGACAGTATGGTGGAATTTTTACACAAACAAAATATTATGTATCTAATACAGCAATTCTAATGCTGCCACCTAATAATTGCACCATGTAACAGCTGATAGTTAATTTTTGTTTAGTTTAGTTTGGAAATTCTTTTTAGGCAAGTTTATGACATTTTGTGGGAGCAAAATAGTACGAAATTCTGCCCGTACTAGAAACAATTTTTGCATTCAATAACATTTATGCAATTAATATTTATGTTAATTGAATTCTTAAAAAAGGAACCTTGATGGCACTTGCAATCTCGTGTATTTGAAATAGCACACTCAGAAAACTATGTACGTAAGATTAAATGAATTTGCATTTTTTAAAATGAAACTTCAGTTAAAAACCGGTCTACTAATATTTCATTTAAATTTAACTGCATGTTTAATTAGTTTTTATTTAACAATAAAACTTTAACAGATTTAAAAATTAATTTATCTGTAATCTGCCTTAAGGCCCTGATTCACTATCCTACACGATCGTACGATTCATTCACAGGAAACTGTTTCAAAAGTCTGGCCGACTTGAAAAAATTGTTTCAAAATGGCGTTGTAGGCCACACTATTATACAAGTATGATTGAAATAATTTATATACACAATAAAACAATTAAAAACTTTTATTAACATAATAATTTTACATTACTTAAATTTTTTCCTCGATGCACCAACAATATTTTCATATTTTTTACACTGAACGCACGAAAACCATAATGTTTTGAAAAGTTTCATAAATTTTTTTCAAATCGCACGATTTGTCAAAAACTCTGTTGCATGGTTGAATTTTTAGTACTTTTTAGCACACATACTTTATTTTGTAGATCGCACGATCGTGTATGATAGTGTAACATGGCCTTTAGAAACAGAAAATATGGTTTCAACTTAGCAGACCATTCATTTGTATATGATCGAAAATTCATATTGTTAAAAAACTGACAATTTCAAATGTAACTGGAAATTCGTATTTCTGCGCAGTTATTATTTTTAATAGGTGAATCAATAAAAATTAAAATTTCTAAGCATTTTGAAGAATAATTCATTAAAAAATTACTGCACGGGAAACATCTTCAAAAACTGCAATCAATTACTGTAGAATTTTTCTCAGTGTATATGTCTGCTATTGCATATATAATATACTTGGTTGCATTATGTTAGTGTCAAGTAAAACTATGCAGCACTATTTTGCAAACGCAAAGATGCTAGAACATTTGCACAAAATTATCAATTGGGTTATAGAGTTTCCAAATAAATTATCGAGTAAAAGAGACTCCATATTTATCGAGACCTCAATCATTTTATTCTTCCATTTTGCAGTAATTAATAAAAGTTAATATATTGTCATACAACCATTTCTCTTAAAGTAAAAAAGCATTTTCTGACGAACATTTTCTTGGCCGAAGTTGCTTAAAGCTGAATAAAAAAAAAACACTTTGCTCTTTAATAAAATTTCAAATATTATAATGATGTTTTAAATAACGTCTGGTTCTTCGGAAATATGTCAGTAATTTCACATTTTTGTTTTATTTTCACATTAAACTGCTTATTAAATTTAAAGCCCTCTATAAAAAAAAAATGTAATAAAAATTTTTTTTAATGGGCTACATTCTTTTCTTCAAACACACCAGTTCATTCAAATGGATATTTTTTGATGTTTTGTATTGGGTCTGTGTCAATGTAACATTTCTACAACATATTGCAACTATTTAAAGAATACAATTTATTATTGAAATTAAATGTTTGTCCAATTCAATTTTTCAAATAGATTTTCCGGCTCTTGTAATAAAATTGATATTTTAAGTTGAACCTTCACAATCACCGTTTGAAATTTAAACAGCGATGTAAAGAACCTTTATCGACAGTTAGTCAATAAATTAACTCAATACAGTTTTTTATTAAGATAGTTATCAGCCAGAGTGAAACAATTGCTGGAAACTTTCCTTTATGCAACCTATATATACCCACATGCATACATACATACATGCTTGTACGAGTAGCCGCATATGAATACACTTAAAGAACTCTTATCAATAGTGAATATAAATTGACCAATAATGTGAGAAAAACATCATGACATGACATTTGAAAGAATACCCACGTGTGACTTTTGAATGCATTTAACACAGCCAGCTGACAAACAGTCAGACAGACGTCAGACAGACAAACAGGCAGGCATACTGTATTCTTATTCATGCAGATCTTTCTTTAGTCATTTGAAAATAAATATTCGTATCATAAATACTTTTCGATCTGAAATAATTTCCACACATACATTTAAAACTGTCAACAGTTGATTCGATACGTATGTGCATCTTAAAATTTCATTTGTGTGAAACTTTTTTCCTGCATTTCATATTCTACTCATTCAATACCTCCGATAGGTTGAATAGAATCAATGAAAATGCATGTCAATAACACCCAGCAAACAAAATATTATGTAGTTCAAGATGATGTCAGCTCACCGTAAATCGGTTGAATTCTGGTACGAGCGTTCGGCTATACTAATATTGTAACCAATATAAGGAATTTCTTTGCGGTTGAACAAAAGTGAGGTTATTATTGAATAAGTTCAAAAAAGTTGGAATAATCTAGCATAATTTAGTCATTTGAAAATTTTCGCTGAAGCAGCTTTCTTTTCTGATTTATTCAGCTTGTTTTAATACATATTTTTTCAGTTTATAATACAGGCACATATTTTTGGACACACATGTGTGATGGAATAAAATTTTCTTCAAATTACCCCTATGATGACACTGGTGTAGACAGGCCATTACTTTTTTCTGAAAATTTCCTTGACTTTTTCATAGAAATGTTGGCTATATCTCACTGATGACGTGTTGGATTTCAGTTTTGTGCTCAGGCATTATATCTAACGTATTCGCATAACTTCGAGATTTCACAGAGCTCCAAAGAAAAAAATCGCAGGGTATTCGATCGCGTGATGTTGGTGACTAGTTGGCACCAGAATCTATTGCGATAATTTTTCCTAGATGATGACTAATTGTCAGCAATATGATGTTAATATTGTCGTTCATTTAAATACCCGCTTTATAGTTATACTTATTTGCATTTGCTAACGCAGTACTTACTATAATTAAAAATTTACATCAATATGATGCATTTTTTCTAGCTTTTAACAATTAAATTATATTTAACAAATAATAATTTAAAAAAAATTCCAATAAATGGAATATATTTTATTACTATTTATGCTTTTTCTTTGAAATAAATTTATGACAAATTAGATTATAGTATTATAATAATTAATCAAATTGATGTCAACACAGTTGTAGCATTGAATTGATGTCACCACATTTGGAGCATTGATGGTACTTAAAATATGGTAAAATTCTCTGATAACTCTGATGTCATTGAGATTTATGTAAGTTTTCACATTACTGATGACTATTTACATAATATTGATATCGCAATTCTGATGACCCGAGGTCATCAATATGAAGATAGTTTTTTCTATGACTGTCTTATATTTTACAAAAACTGAGTGTCAAACAGTGGAAATGGATGCGTCTAAATAAAATTTAATGTATTTTTATTAATTGTTTACAAAAATAATATAATATTTTTACCAATTTTATTAAATATTTTTAATTGAAAAATACACTGTTTTTATTTGGTCAGGACTTGAGAGAGCACAGAAGTTTTTAATGGCATACAAAAAACAAAAGCTGCTAGACACATACGGCCATGTCAAAGAATTTAATTCAGTTTCCGAACGGAATTAAGCTCTGTGACATGGCTGATATTTATGCTCAAACCAAATGCGCGATCTTCAGCATATAAAAAAATAAAATTTGCGTATTCGGCCTCACAAGTGATTTAAAAATGTCACCTCTCCAAATGCATATATGTAAAATATTTTAGAATAGCACAACTTTAGCAATGTTCTAGTATTGAAAACATGATTAAAATATAACTTAAGTGCAATTTAAATGGCCGTAGAAAAACTCGCGTGCAATAATGTTTCCTGGGAAAACTTTTGTAGAGGCAAAATGAATGCAGACCAGATATTGAACATTGAATAGTATTTGGGTGGCATTGAAAACAAAATGTGTTTCGAGCCACTCAGATGGTTAATTATTATTGTAAATTTTATTCTTAATTTTTATGAAATTAAATTGAGCAAAAAGAAAAATTAGTTTTACAAATATTTTGATTGCAAGAAATATGAATAAATTTCATGAGAATAATCACGATAATGAAAAACTTTTTTCAATACAATTATTGAAACCATCAAGAGTTGCTAAAACCTGCAGGAATGTTTCACAAGTATTTTCTTATGCCCCCCTAATGTTTTTATGCCAGCATATCTATTTATTTGCTACGATTGTACAATTTGTGTAAAATAAATGAGATTTACCTATCTATAAACTTTTAGTAGAATAAAAAAAAGAACAAAAAATAAAAAAGAACTCTGAATGTTGTTTGTTTGTTGCCTTTCCCAATTTTTTATGTTTTCATTGACTTCAAAGCGATAAGTATCTTAAATAAATTTAGTTTTTTTCTGGGTTTTTTTTTTATTTCGTTCCTTTCTTTTAAGTATTAAAATTTTATCCACAAACACAAAAGAGCACATTTGTAGCTCTTCAAATTTATATGAGCAAGATTTGTGTTTACGATATGAATGCATTCTAAAACGCTGCGCAGTTGAAGATACATTCATACGAAAACATATTTGTGTTTTGAAGATTTTAAAATCTTCTTCTTTTGTGTTTTTTTATGTTTATTTTTATTTTCTCTTAAATTATTTTTTTTTATAACTTTTGCTGTTTGTGTTTCCGAAAACTGTTTTGGTGTTCATAGAAAGAAACATCAAAATATCATGTTTGAATCAATTGAAGTGAGTGGGGAACAAACAGGTGATGATCTTTTTTATGGTGCTATAGGAGAGCACACCTTCATCACATGAATTCAAATGTGGCATCTAAATAGAAACTTCTACAGTTGTGGGCTAAAAGTTATGTATCGAATAGCAAGAAGAAACAGTTTTTCCAAACCTCGCTTAACCAATCGATAACTATAGTTTCTCAAGCCAGCATATTTCTATGTAGGAGAAATGGTTGAAGCGCTGTAGACCTAAAGTTAATGAACGAGACCTTTCGATCGCCGGATCACGTGTAAGTCTAACATTGAGGCAAAATTCATTCAGTAGAAACTTAAAGCAAATAAATAGACTTTCCGGTAGAATTTTTACCTTGAAGTTAGATAGCTGAGATTGCATGGATTGCTTGTGATGCAACCAGCGCTGCCATAATTTTTTATACACACATTTTTACATAGCACGCGTTCACAGCTCATCCATTTGTGGTCGATTGACCGGGGAATCGTACTACGCATTAGAGAAAGAATTCGTTTTTCAGCCGTACGCTTCGCCAGTGGAATATATTGCCTGCAGACGTGTTTCCTGTCTGTTATAACGTTGGAAGGTTCAAGTTAAATGTTCACAAATACTACTCCCTCTTTCCCCCTCCTCACAACCCATTTTCCTAGTTTTGGTACAATGCACTGCATATGTAGGGGTCATCCCCTGAGTACTGGTCAACTATATATAAAAAAAAAAAATTGTAGATTCAGAATAAAAATTCTGTCAAGTGCAAAAATGTATACGAGTATTAGTTAAATTATTTTGCATTTTTTTATTATAACCTCAAAAATAACACAACAGATAATATACGTGCAGGGTGGCGCAGAACTACCTTTATGGTTCCAATTCTTAATAATTTTTTTAGTTTATCTATACATTTTCGTTTTATTTCAGAACTTTGTGAAGAAGACTTACGGAATTTACATGGAACTCTATACAACAGAACTGTAATAAAAAATTGTTCCAAAGGGTCAACTATTTTGACGCAACGTGGTTATCGTCGCTTTTTTTTAATGTGAGTATTGGACCTTCAGTGCCTGAAATAAACCGCCTGGTTGAAAATTTTTGGACAACATGGTACAGTAAGACAACTTGTACGCTCCACTCGAAAGAAAATATCCAACGAATTGCAGATACCGTACAGGATAATAGTCAAACATTACAAAAATTCAACGGTTTCAAACAAAATCTTTTGTATATGTATAAAACTTAAGAATTCAAATGTGCCTGTATGTTCTATATAACAGTACAGTAAGACACAATGAGTTTTTAAAGTATTTTTTGAATTTGTTGTAGGTGAGATACAAATACTTTAATTATACTCGCTCTAGTTCTGAGTTTCAGAACTCGTAAAAAAATTACTTTTTGTTTAGCATAGGCTGGACTTAAGCACAAACAAATTGTGTTATTAATTTATTCTATTATTTTATTTGGAGCATACAATAAATAATTGAAATGAAAATTGTTGGTTACGATTCCATAACTTGTAAGATATACCACGTTTATACGTAAATAACTTGAAAGAAATACCACGTTTATATGTTTAATCGTAAACAAAGTTCTCGTTTTAAAAAGCTATTTGCCAAAAATATATTAAAAATTGTCACATCATTTGACAATTTTAGAGTTTTCATCAATGTGGCACATGCCAAAATGTAAAAATTGTATGCACATACAAATACTCAAAACATGTTACTGTGTTCGTTAATTAATTTACAAAATATAGAATACATTGATTTTGAATTGCAGTTTGCACTAATGGTGCTATATATACAAATTGAGGCATTAAATTCTTATAGTTATTTGCAAATAGTTTTTATTCCCAAATAGGCTACGTATAAACGCAGTAATTCTTAGATGCACACATACGAGTATATATTCTTTATTAAATTTAGCGCTATATTTTCGCCCCACTCTGCGAGCATTTACACGTTTCACTTGTAAATGTCTATTTTTGTTTTTTGTTTTTTTTTTTTTGTTTTAAGTTTTAAAACAAAAATTTCTTTTAATAATTAAAATAGAAATATATGGACCTTGATTTCGCTGATGAATGGGATTCAATGTTGGATGTGACTGTTGAAAGCATTAAAATTAAGTGTGTTAGAAATACGGTGTGTTTGAAGTAATAAATAACATCAAACACATTCGAATACATTAATGTAGTGAAAGAAATTTCTATGACAGATAAAAGGTCTACAAATTAAACGACATCGAAAGTTATTACTGCAATAGCTTCTGCCTACATTTAAATTTTATTTCATTTTGTAGTATTTTTAATCATAAAATTTTATTTTAATATCATTTTAATTTACAACTAGAAAATGGGTGAACACAAGTCAAGCAGATTTTATTTACAAAGCTTGATTGGAATGTTAATTTAATACCAGCGACTCGCACTATATTTTCAGAAAACTAAGTGCTTTCAAATTTGTTGAAAAAAAAAAAAAAATATTGAAAAATTGTCAACCGGCAGATATCGGGGTCAGGCGCATTAAAATCACCATTTCTCCTTTCATATGCATAGAACTTTTAATCTCAGCCATAAATATTAATCTCTCTATTTTTTAATCTCTTAATTTATTTCTTTGTTTGCATTTTGAGCACAAACGAACCGCTCTTTTAATAGTGATGAATAGTTTTCAATTAATTGATTTCACTAATAAAGAGTATTTGTTTTATTGCTCCTCTCAAATCACTTAATCAAAGTTAATAGATTTCATGGGGCATTTCAAAAATTATTTAGGGAAATTAGCTATTTGTTCGACAAGTTTCGTATGTTTTCCGAATGAAAATATTACCTCTATTCTAAACATTCAAGTAGCTTTGATGCTTTTAGATGTGTTTTTTTTGCGTTATGGGTAAGCATAAAAAGTAGCTAAAAAAAAGTTTATTCGTGGGCACAAAGAAGTTGTATGGATGTGAGGCCAACTGTCGATAAGCAAACACTCTTCAGTTGGAGCTATTTATGCTAAACAATACGGGAAATCTGACTGAAAATTTGTTGCTATGCTACTAGAGAGCAATTTGTCAGAGAGAAGTTTGGGATATAGGAGTACGCCTTAGAATATCTTTTATTAAAATCTTATGAAATAAATTAATAATATTCATAAATTGTTTAATCACTTTTAAACCAAAAATCGCTGCAAATGTTGTACCTGTTTGTTTTCTGAATTTAAGATTTTAATCTTATTTTAAATTCCAAAATAAATAATGGTTTTTTCTCGAAAAATAATTTATTTTCTACCAGACATTTTTATATTTTTGAAGCATACAAATATGCCAGTAAACAATCCTTACTAGCAGAAAACTTATTTTATTAGTTGAAGCCTTTGCTCATGTACATGTACTCATATTAAACACTTGCCAAATACATATGCATGTTTTATTTTAATATATTATGATAAATATTATCGGAATATATAATATTTTAATAAGACGGTGTCGTTTGGTCACGTTTTTATCATAAAAGTATTTACAAATAACACTCCATATGGGTAAGACGTGACGTGACAATGAATTCTATTATTGACTCTCTTTCTCGCTCTCGATTATAACAAATTGTACAAATATCCTTAAAAGCCAAAAGTCTGTTTATGAAGTGACAATAAACAGCTTTTAAAAACATGACAAATCTTCCGTGCCGGGTAAAAATTGCACATCATTTAAATAATGTTTAGAAAAAAGCTTAAGAGTGTGAAAAACGGACTTGTAACATACTCGCACAATCACAATAAAAATCATAACAAATATAATAAATTCAACGATAAGTTACAAACATTCCGCACAAACATGTACTTCTTGTTTTATCAAGTGTATTGATTTAAATTAAACTTATGCGAGTGATTTCTGAAAAATCGTTTCCTAAAGGCCTAATCAGACTATTATACAAGTATAAATACTTTCATTAGATTTTGTGAGATAAAAGTCTAAACAGATTTCTTGCGACTGTCAAAAAGTCTACGTAATTAGATTTTGCATTCACACCATCACACTTGATATAAACCAACATAGATGTGCCATCATAAAACTTTTCACGGCGGCAGGTGCGCTATTTGTCGTAGGCGATAGACGTGCCGGCGCTTGAAATTTTTCAACAGTTAAAATAATAATTATCCAAATTCAATAGCACAAATATATGTTATGTTCTTAAAATAGCATGAGCAAAATACATTTATAAATGACAGCTAAATTCCAAATTTCGACGTTTTTTATAACGACAAAAAATACTATCAGTGACGGCTACGAAATAGCCGACTACTCAATTTTTAATTAGCTGGTTTGCTAAAAACCACAACCCTGATCCAATGTAAAGTATTATCGTTTTGAAAAGTTTCAAAAAATCCGTCGTATGACGGATTACATTCAGACTATCAGACTTGCACGTATTATTTGAATTTTTGACAAGTATTAATACAAAGTATAATAGTCTGAACTGGGCTTAAGTAAGAGAATTATACATACATTCCTATATTTATATATTTTGCCACACACACACACACACACACATACAGAGACTGAAGAGAAAATTGTTTAAATCTTTCTTTAAGAGTCATAATAAAAGTTGATTGAATCCAGAACAATCAATTACCGCCTACGCATGCCAAATCGAAATTGTGTAATAAATCAGGCGAATTTGGAAATGAAGTGAGTGACTTTTTAAAAGAGCTCACAAATCCCGTTGTAATTTTAATTTTTCTCATCAGATAAAAGCACATTGTGTTTGATTACTTGAATTTTTTTTTATTGCAAATATATTTTTTTATATATACCTACAGGCAATATTTATATATATTTTGACCATCTAGACTGCAAAAATTCTGTTCAGAAATTCTCTGAATTATGACATTACTTTTATGAATTGTTTCATTATTTTTTAACCATTGTAACTTTTCATAGAAATAATGAAACAAATTTCATTAGATTATTTTAATGAAAAACTTCATAAAAGTAATGAAAGATTTTAATAAAAAACATGACTTATTTTCATTAAAAGTATGAAAGAGAAATCATATGGTTAGTGAAATAATTTCTCTAGATCAAAGAATCAATTTCATAAAGCAAATGAAAACTGTACATTAAATTAATGAAGAAGTAAGATATATTTAATGAAATAACTTCTCTGTACTAATGTAATATATTCATAGATATATGGAGTTACTTCATTAAAAATATCAAACTCCGTCATAAGGTCAATGAAGTTATTTGATTTATCTAATTTTATTATTCATTGAGTACCTTTTTTACATTTTACATTTAATCATAAAATTTACATTAAATATGAAACTCATAAATCTAACTTTTGTTTTTAACTGTTAATAAGTTTTACCAAAATTCAAAGAGTTAAAAAAAAAATTAAATTTTATTGCAGTCTTAAATCCAAAGATTTTTTTCAATGAAACTATGAAACTTAATGAAACAATTCTAATGGAACTGTTTCATAATATATATAATTTTTCATGCATATTGTAAAAAGTTTACATTGGATTAATGAAACAAATTTAATGAAACAGTTTCATTAAATACATGAAGCATATTTATTTCAGTGTAGGTATGCTCATTTTCGTAGTCACATACATAAACATAACGTGTCGCAATCACGCTATCGAAAGATGATATAATTTTTGCAAATGACATTATATATGAAGGTAAAAAAGTTCTCCGCGTTCTCACATTTCTCTGCGAGACAAATATTTGATGTACTTTTTATTATTTCACAAATCAAAATTAAACCAAAATGTTTATTACTTTTCGATATGGTACTGACTTCTGTACCATTTTGTGAGTATACAACTGTGTACGTCTCGTTTAATTAATCAAAAGAAAAAGAAAACAGATTTCCCTAACATTCTACGACACAAAATATTACCCGGCATATTTTATTTAAGACAAATTTTTGTTATTAATTTGGACTTTTTTATAACAAAAAAAAAGAAACGAAACTATTAATAAACCTCGTTTGTAATTACTGAAGTGTAACATTAGATAATAATGATTAACATTAAATAAAATGACAATAATTTCATGAATGAACTACACATTCCATTCATCCATCCACTTCGTGATTAAGAGGGTTGTTAAATGTTTCTGAATGTAAAGAGCATAAATCTATTGTGCATTATAGCTACAATTACGACTAATTGTATTGAAACCAATTTATTGCTTTTAAATTGAAGTCATTAATTGGAACTATAATAAAACCCTTTAAGTTTATATTGTTATTTTCGTTGTTGAAATTCAGTAATAGCTTTAGAATATTTCTTAACTAAGAACTTTAAGCGTCATAGGAAATCGTCAAATAAAATGGAAAGATACTTCTTAAAAACGATAATGACCAGAATATTGCTGTGAATGATGAATGCAGAAAATTGTGTAATGCGCGTTTTAGTCGTGGCGGTCCCATGAAAGAAATTATATTTATATATTAAAGTTTTATTAATATTAAAAAAATATATCTTTTGTTTTATATTGATTTAGAGGGCGGTTCGGAAACTACTTAGCCTAGCACAAAAAGCGCGGTATAAACAGAAAAAAGTTAAGTGTTTTGGAAATTTCCATCTCTGCTATGAACACATGTTAAATTTTGTTGCGATCTGGTAACTTCTTCATATAGGAATAGGTGTTCACAAAAGACGCATCGGCGATTTTTTTTTACAACGGAAAAATTAGAAATGCGTGGTGTCATTAAATATTTGCATAAAAAAGGTTTATCGGGACAAGAAATTCATAATGATATGGTGAATGTGTTAGGAGGAAATGCTCCTTCATATGCAACAGTAAAAAATTGGGTTGCTGAATTTAAACGTGGTCGTACAAGCATTGAAGATGAACGACGTAGTGGACGTCCAAAAACAGCAACAACAACAGCAATTGTAGCCAAAGTGCATGATATGGTGTTAAATGATCGACGAATAAAAGTGCCTGAAATAGCTAATATCATGGGCATCTCAAATGATCGAGTCCAAGATGCCAGATGGGTGCCGCATTTGTTAACAGTCGACCAAAAACGCTTAAGAATGAAAATTTCTCAAGCTTGTTTGGATCGTTTTAAGCGAAATAAAATGAATTTTAAGCATCGTTTCATAGCTGTTAATGAGACATGGAGCCACCACTATACTCCAGAGACAAAAGAACAATCCAAACAATGGACTGAAGCTAGAGGAAGTGCCCCAAAGAAGGCGAAAACAATTCAATCGGCTGGTAAGGTTATGGCAACGGTTTTTTGGCACTTCAAAGGTACTTTATTGATTGAATATCTGCAAAAGGGTAAAACAATAAATTCAGAATACTATTGCAACCTTTTGGATCAATTAAACGTACAAATTCGAGAAAAACGTAACGGCTTATAATTTTTCATCAAGACAACACAGCAGCGCACAAAAGTGTTTTACGCTGCCATTACACAGGAAAGTACTTTCATGAAATTTCTGTATACGTATTACAACAGTGAAAATGATTTACATCAGTACCTGCCTTGACGGCCTAACCTGATGGTGGATCAGTTCCACGAAGTGAATTTTTCACGATTCACCACCGCCCCCGTGTGGCTTGCTAGGCTCACACAGGTAGCAATTCTTGTCATATGATTGCGGTCATATGACAACTTCTTGTTGAAGAGTTCGGGCTTTCTAATCCCTCATGTATGCAATTTCCCAGCAATCAATGGAGGACAAGGCTTAATGAGTTGGTAGGCTGAAGCCCATTAAGAGCATCAGCCCTTAAACCAACTCACCCGTCAACCATCACCACTGGTTCCTTACAGTACACGTATCTGTTGTATAGGCAACAGTTCCTCGGGAGATTGTTAGCCCTCGAAAAAAGCCATCACCAAACAATTATCAAGGATACTAACACTCCCTTCCTGCGTTTTAGGTTTCAACCTCAGCCAGAACGTTTCAGCCAAAGTAGGCACCTCAACCATGATCAGCCCGGGTCGAACCGCAAGCAAAACTTCCCGGAGGTAATGCTGATACCCGTTCTGCCAATTTATACCCTTGGTAAGGATTTCGGAAGCCAACACAACATAAGTCATGCGGCTTCCTAGAGTTTTGTTTGCCGCATTTCATTTCATCATTTTAAAAATGTCACCGAGGCAAAGAGTTGCAAAATTCTTCTCCTCTGCTTCTCTCCACTCTTATTTTGTTTGCTTACTAATCAGAGTTGCCGAACTTATTATATATACAAATATATGAGGCAATAGTTGAAAAAACTTATCATTATAAATTTTTCTATGATATTATTTTTATAAAAATTCTTTAATTAAAACAATTAAGTCTTTTATTCGCTATTTAAGCTTCTAACATTTATACCAGTAAAAAATTATAAATAGCTTGTTTTCTATGTTTCCCAGCTATCTATATGTCGACATTTCATAGGAACTACCCTAATCATCAGTAGACTTTGGAAATTTTTGATTGTTGGGATATAAAGTTGAATGTTTGAGAATATCTTTCAAAAATTTTCAAAGTCTACTGATGATTAGGGTAGTTCCTATGAAATGTCGACATATAGATAGCTGGGAAACATAGAAAACAAGCTATTTATAATTCTTTAATTATTTTCTTTATGTGTTTAATATACAATATAAGGAAAAAATATAATTATTTGCATATACATGCAAAAGAAGTTAATTTTGTAATTATTATATTATTACAATACCGCAACTTTGTATAATTCTTTGTATATGGCAACACTGTCAAAAAATCTGTTTCATGAAATTTTTGATGAAAGTTGAGTGGAAAGTAAGCAAAATGTGAGTGTGTTAGTAAAAAAGTGTGAGTGTATTGCAACTTTCATGAAATAACTTTCTTGTCTAAACGGTAGGTTAACAATGGCTAAAATGAACGAATTAAAGTACGAGTTGCTTGACCACTCACCTTATTCTCCTAATTTAGCTCCCAGTGACTTTTACCTGTTCCCAAATCTAAAAAAATTCCTTGCTGGCAAGGGTTTTACCTCAAATGAAGATGCAATTACAGTTGTAAACCATTATTTTGAAGACCTTGAGGAAAACTATTTTAATCAAGGGATAGAATTGCTAAAAAAAACGTTGGACTAAGTGCGTTGAAGTTTCAGGAGATTATATTGAAAAATAAAAATATTTTTGAAAGACTAACTTTTCTCTTTCAGTGATAGGCCAAGAAGTTTCCGAACCGCACTCGTATATTAAAGTCATTTTGATTTACATTTGTGTACCTCTAGAAAAAACACACAATACGCATGTATTTGTGAGCATGCATACCCTGAAGAATAGGAAAGAAGTACTGGCTCTGCTTTAAAAAAAAAATGTAAGCCTCCCCTTTCGCAAAAGTTTATCGCTAAATAATGAAACTTGTATAAAAACATTATTTTAAGATGTAAATTTAGATAAATAAACTCTTATATTACATTGGTTTTAAATTATTTTATAGAACATTTATGAAGAAAGGCAAAAAGGCAAACATTCACACACACACACAAACAAATACGTTGCGAAACGTATGTAAACACGTATATACGAGTACATATCTACTCGTACGTGCACGCTTTAGTGTTAGAAAAAAAAGAAGGGAAAGTTTAAAAGTAGCCACGTGACCGGAAAATTTTCGATCTGTTAAATCAGTAATATTGTTAGATAAATTAAATATTAGTGAACATTTTCAATAAATATTGCCATGAGGCTATTGTTATTTTTGCGTCTGTTGTTTTTGTTTTCCGTTTTGTTTTTTATTGCTTTTTTTTTTTTATAAAATCACTTAAAATAACAATTTCAATGTAAATACAAAATTTTTGTTGCAAAAAAACACTAACAGGGTAGATTGAGTTTCATCCTTTGAAATATATGTATGTGTGAGTATGTGTGCGTGTGTGCGTGTGTATGGCTGAAGTTAATTTGGAAAGTTAAATTGAACATTTACATGCTACGGGTACAACAAAATGGGTTGTTATCTAAAGCAGCGTGACCAGTTTGCCACTCGATTTTGGCAAATGCAGAAATAATTTATTAGCCAAAACTGATGTTGTGCCAACCTCTTAGTAGTCCTGAGTTCGGCCAAAGATCGGCAGGCAGCTGAAGTCCTATTAGACATCACATCTCTGTTTAAACATCTTTCTTTAAATTATAAAGAATATTGAAATTAAATTAAAATTACTTGTATCTAAAGCTTTACACGCATGAATTACATAAAACTTATGATTGAACAACAGATATTTTTGTAAATATTTTTTTTTCTTTTTTGAAGAAAGAATTTTACAGACAATTTAATATGATTGAGCATGACTATAAAACGGTTGGGTGTGATACTAATATTGTAGCAGTTGTGAAAAAGATTTACATTAGCACCTGCCTTGCGGCCTTATCTAATGATGGACCAATTCCACGGAGTGAATTATTCACGATTCACCAGCGCCCCCGTGTGGCTTACCAGGCTCACACAGGTAGCAATTCATGCCATATGATTGCGGTCATATAAGCAACTTCTTGTTGAGGAGTTCGGGCCTTCTAATCCCTCCTGTATGCAATTTCCCAGCAATCAATGGGGGAAAAGGCTTAAACCAACTCACCCGTCAACCATCACCACCGGTTCCTTACAGTACAAGTATCTGCTGTATAGGCAACAGATCCTCGGGAGTTTGTTAGTCCCCGAAAAAACCACACACCACACATTTATCAAGGATACTAACACTCCCTTCTTGCGTTTTAGGTTTCAACCACAGCCAGAACGAGGGGACCCTTTCCCCTCTTTTCACCGAAAAACAGAGCACCCTAGTTAGGAATACGCCAAGGCAAAACCTGTGCCCCGGGGGGACTAATATTATAGCTGTAAACAATTACATGAACTCGATAATATTCGTTAATATAGAAAAAATGCGGGACTGAAAGGTGGTATGAAAATCGTTCCTTCACAGCCGAGTATAACCTCAAAAATTAAGAATGCTGTCAAGTTTATTGGAGTGCTTATTTCCTCCCGAACAGTTTTACTTTTATAGTAACAAAGCGATTATCGTATATCATAGAGTTGTCCATCTGAAACGTTTTGTTGTAGATTTTCATTGGAAATAAAAGGTGGTTAAATTTCGGCCGATGTTGATTTTGAATAAAACACAAACTATTTAGGAAATTATTATAATTTTATTTTATTATGATATATTGGTATTACTCAATTATGTATGAAACAAAATATCGGCCAAATGCGGCACACCTCCATCCGATGGTCCAAATTTTCGATGACCCTGAGGCATAATGGAGGTTCTATGCCGTTAATGCGCCGAATTATCTCATCCTTTAGCTGTTGAATTGTTGCTGGCTTATCGACGTACACCTTTTCTTTCAAATAACCCCAAAGAAAAAAGTCCAACGGTGTCAAATCACATGATCTTGGCGGCCAATTGACATCGCCATTACGTGAGATAACACGGCCATTGAATATGTTGTGCAAAAGAGCAATTGTTTCGTTAGCTGTGTGGCAAGTGGCACCGTCCTGTAGACATATCGTCTACATCCATATCTTCCAATTCGGGCCATAAAAAGTTCGTTATCATCTCACGATAGCGAACACCATTCACAGTAACTGCCTGACCGGCCTCATTTTGGAAAAAATACGGCCCGATGATGCCGCCAGCACATAAACCGCACCAAACAGTCACTCTTTGTGGGTGCATTGGTTTTTCGACAGTCACTCTTGGATTCTCATTCGCCCAAATGCGGCAATTCTGTTTATTGACGAATCCACTGAGGTGAAAATGTGCCTCATCACTGAAGATGATTTTCTTCGAAAATTGATCATTATTTTCATAATAAGTCTGGATAACTTTAACACGTTGTTGGATTGTGTATCTCCACATGGTTCAAATTGATTAAGTCTGAAATAGAGAAATGTCAAATAAAATTCGGAAAAAAACTTGGCGTTTAGGTGTGGTTCACATTCAACATCGGCCCTTGAAATTTAACCACCCGATATAAAACACATACATATTGCCTCTTTATTACAACATAGTCATATCTCAAAAAATGAGGTTTTCGAGTTAATAACGCAGAATTGTTTATATTGTGCCAACAATTTATTCTAATTACTTTTAAACTGTTTCCTTTAGTCTGCATTTAGACACGAAAACATTTGGAAATGAAACATTTAGTTTGGTAGCAAATTACCGGTGGGGAAGGTAGAATCGATTTTGTGTTCGGTACTCGGCAACACGCTTTGTTGACATTTACTTTATTGACATATAATTTATTTTTTGACATTTTAATTTAGTTTACATTTTCTGGAGTTTTGTGTGATTTTAAAAATTTTTTTAATTCTGTTAAAGAAAAAGAAATTTTAATAAATATGGAATATAAATGGGAAAGAAAAATTGTGAAAAAATTAATCTTAGTGCAGATAATATTGACGTAATTTTGACACATCGAAATATTTGCTGAAATAGACCACATAGCGAAAAATGTAAAAAAACAAATAATAATGGAATATTGCCGGCAACATGTTCGACTGTGTGAATACGAAAGAAAAATCAAAAGAGAGTTCCAAATGTTCGCTCGTCTAACTTTAGACTTAGGAGATATTTTCTAAAAAAATGTTCCAATACTTGTATGGAAACTGAAAGTTTGAAATATGTTTTTCTCGAAGCAAACTTTTTTGAGTTATGACTATATTGCAATAAATGAGCGATATGTGTACATACACATAAATATGTGATTGTATGCAAATTTATTTCGAATGTTTGCTGCAGTTAATTCATAATTCAAATAAGAGGGACTTGTGTTATTAAAGCTCATAGATTCACTATAATGCTTTTTGTACTCACACACAGAAAAATTTTGTTTTTAATTTTGAATAACGAAATCCATTGAATCAGTTAATAAATTATTTGCATGCAGACCTGTAAAGGCATTCGTGGATTCAAACAAAAGTTTAGTAAACATAATTATTGATCGAAGCAGCTATATCAGCACGCGATGTCAGAATTTACTTTTTCGATAAACATGTATTTTACATGTACAAATTTTATATTTGGAAAAATACCAAGATAAGTTAATTGGGACCTCTTGAGCACGAAAACGTTGTAATTTTTTTTCTAAGTACCATTTATTAGATAACGGTACTTTGTGTTTTTCGGTGTATGGTCCCACTCAAACCCAATCAAAAAGTACAATCAATATAAATGGCATATCGTTCAAAAGGTAATTGAATGCCTTTTCTGTCGATATAATGCGAATTTCTATCTGACAAGATAGATTTGCCTACTTCTTACGTTTTTTTCAAGATTTTTCATTTTTATTTTGTTTTTCTTTTTTCTACGTTGTAGAAAAGATCTGTAATGTTTTATTTTTTTACCAAATAGTTTATTTAATTACCAACATTTTAGGCGTAATTCGAAAAAAAACGGATGAAAAGTAAAGTTTTTATTAAGGATTTTGTGGAATGACAATATTTTCATTATATCGACGGAAAAGGCATTACCTTTCCAACGATATGCCATTTATCTCGATCGGACTTTTTGGTTGGGTTCCACAATAATTTGAGTGGGACCATACACTGAAAAACACAAAAGTACCGTTATCTAAAAAACGGTACTTAGAAATAAAATTACAGTGCTTTTCATGTTCAAGAGGTCCCAATTAACTTATCTAGGCATGTGGCGTTCTTAGAATTTTTTTGGCTGTAAACACTTGTTTTGTGTTCAGACAAAAATTTTGTTAATTTTATTGCTTTACTATAATTTTTTCTGTGTATTGCTTTCGAAATCATTAAATTGTATTGAACTTAATCCGCTTGCCAGTGAACATTGTAGGCTTTTCTTTTAGAAGTGCCAGCAAACTTAAGATATTTGTCTTAAATGTGTTTCTTGAAAGTATTTTTTAATTATGATTCCTTTGCAGTCAAGGTTCGGTAAATGTGCAGGCTTATGTGTGAAAATTTGTGATTTTTTTCCATTCCTATAAACATCTTAAAAATGAACTATTTTCACCCACCCTCCCTCCCCCTTATTTTTTTTTTTGAAACACGTAGCTATCAGAATTTCAATCATTTTAATGCACTAAAGCAAACACACATTTTTACAAAAGAAATCGCTGAATCCGTTAACAGATTTTAAGAAATTCAGCTGCTTTTGGAACTGAAAACATTTATAAGGAATGTGTAGGAAGGGAGAGAGGGCCCACAGTGAAAAAAGAGGTGTTCATTGTTGCATGAGACTAAGAAGATATTTGTGAGTGCAGGTTTTACAGTTTGTTGTACTTTTACTTTACAAAATAAAGAAATGCAGCTCGTTGCGTTCAGAAATTTATTATTTCATCAAAAAGCATTCAGTTCAGTGATACGAAAATTCTAGCTAAACATTTCAAAACATTAAAAAAATACGCAGCATTTTTTTAACATTTAAAGCGACAAAAAATAACAAGAAGCCAAATAATCGCAAGTTACATTTTGCTAGTGTTGCCAGTGCTTCAAAATTGGAAAAAAGATGGAAAGAAATTTTTAAAGAATAAAATTCACATTTAATATTTAGTTATTTAATCTTGTTTAAGTAATTAATTCTTGTTTTTGCAGCTAAAGATCTTTTTGGTTTTATATATAAAATTCAACAGTATTTATTTCCGATATTTCGATAACAATTTGTTATCATCGCCAGGAAAATAGCATTTTAATTCTGATAATATCAGCCATGTCACAGAGCTGAATTCCGTTCGGAAATGGACTTGAATTCTTTTTATACTTCTTTAAAAAACGAAAAAACTAAAAAACTTTTCGGCATGAAATCAGTTCTAATTGCGGGAATGAAAATAGTATTGTCTTATAGAATTGATTTCATTCCGAAAAAATTTTAGATTTTCGTTTTTTGAAGAATTAAAAACCGATTCAATTCCATTTCCGAACGGAAGTGAATTTGGTGACATGGCCGTAGAATTTAAAAAATTTGAAATGTTATTTTTTTTAAACCAAAACAGCTGTTTTTTTATTTTCTTGCGCAAGATTGTCAAAATTTTATATATAACTTTGAAAAAAAAAAACAGAGACTTTGTTGCTTTTTCAAGCAAAAGAGAAATAAAATATTGAGAAAATTTCGTAATTTCTAGCAACAGGGCAGCTTTGAACAGGTAGTGGCAGAATTACAATAAATACAACAACAAAAAACATCACATGTCTTTTGTTGTTAGAAATTACAAAAATTTGTCAAAATGTTGTTTTAGTTTTGTTTGAAAAATCAGAGAAGTCTACATGTTTTTCCAGAATTATGTATTTTGTAACTAAAATTTTGACAAATTTACGCAAAGAAAACGAAAGACAGCTGTGCTTATACCACTATCCTGTAGTGCGCTTCTGTATCTACTTTTGACAATACTTGTTATTGTTTAAAAATTTAACAATCAATTTGACAATTCCGCTGTTCTCTAGCACTCCATCCGATCTCCTTACTATTTATACCACCTACATCCGACCGAAAATGGAATACAACTCTCATGTTTGGGCCGGTGTCTCAAAGTCTATTTTGGGGTTACTCGACCGTGTGCAGGAGAGGGCGAAGAAGCTCATCGGTGGCAGTAGGGTATCCAACTCTATTGGCTCACTGGAGCATCGACGCAGCGTGGGGTGCGTTATTCTGTTCTATCGTTACTACAATGGATTTTGCTCTGACGAGATTAGGTATCTTGTTCCTGAAACTCGCATATTTTTACGTAGCACACGTTCATCGTCCAGAGCTCATCCATTTGTGGTAGATTGCCCGGGGAATCGTACTACGCATTACAGAGAGAATTCGTTTTTCAGCCGTACTCTTCGTCTGTGGAATAAGTTGCCTGCAGACGTGTTTCCTGTCTGTTATAACGTTGGAAAGTTCAAGTGAAGTGTTCACAAACACTACTCCCTCTTTCCCCCTCCTCACAACCTATTTTCCTAGTTCTGGCACTGCATATGTAGGGGTCATCCCCTGAGTACTGGTCCACTATAAAAAAAAACAAAAAAAAGCATATTTAACAACACTTCTTATTGTTTGGTCATTTGACAAACTTTAAAATTGCAAAAATTCCAAAAATAATATTTTTTGTTTTGTTTTCTTTGTTCTTTTCGTAATGTCACTTGATCGAAGTTTTTGTCAATTTTGCTATTTATTAGTTATAGAACCGCACAATCGTAACTGCAAGCGACAATATTAGTTGACAATTTAACAAATTTTGTTATTGTTCAAAGTTACAGAATTCGCACCCTGGTAAAGCTGCCTTGATGTGATGTTTTTAGTGTTGTATTTCCCAATTTCCACTATGCAAGTCTTATTGCTGAACTGATTAACTTTTAGAGAACGGGGTGAGGTATTTTACCTCATCCAGTAAACGAGTTCATACTTGCATGTACTTGCAATTCGTTTTGCTTTCATATTCGTATGTATACTATTCAATCTAAAATCAGTTCAGTTTAAGCAATAAGACTTGTACAGTGGAAACGGCAAAGAAAGTTCAAAGAATAAAATGAAAAATTGCAATCTTATTTTCTTTTATAGTGGAAATTGGCACTATTTATTGTAATTCTGACACTACCCGACAAAGCTGCCTGGTTTTTAACTATATCTGGGTGCAAATTCTGTACAACAATAACAATAACAAAATTTGTTAAATTGTCAACTAATATTATCGCTTGCAGTTACGATTGTGCGGTTCTGTAACTAATAAATAACAACATTGAACAAAAACTTCAATCAGATGGCATTACGGTTAAAAAATATGTTTAAACTGCGAAAAGAATAAAGTAAAATATATTACCGCCCAGCTATAAGTAGTTTTAATTTTTGGAATTTTCAAGTTTGTCAAATGACAAAACAATACCAAGTGTTGTTAAATATGCTAGAGAATAGCAAAATTGTCAAATTGATTGTTAAATTTTTAAGCAATAACAAGTATTGTTAAAATTAGATACAGAATCGCACTAATATGTGATGTTTTTGATGTTGTATTTATTGTAATTCAGATACTATGCGGCAAAGCTGCCTTGTTTTTAATTCTATCTGGTGTGTATGTATGTGATAACTGAAATTTTTCTTGTCTGAAATATTTTTTTCCAAATCTCGAATTTTTTTAAATTAATTCTTATCTTTTTTTGGGATAACGAGTAACTATAAATCGTTTGTTCGACACATACAATAACCATATAAACATAAACACAACGACTGGCGAAGAATTTCAAGCCCTTAAGACTTTACAATCAATTTACACAAAGAAGCTTTTTATACTAGCAGAAAGAAACCTTTAAGTGGCTAACGTCGTTTTGAGTTCGCTGAGTTTTTAATTCAAATCAATAAACATTTATGTCATCAACGATATGAACAAATGCAGTTTTATGCAATCACTGCAATTGTCGACAGCGTTTAAAATATGGCACGACAAACAATATTCTCCAACCATCCGAATTGAAGACAAATACAAAATCATTACAGCCCAGCACATCTGCAACAAAAAAAAAAATTATTTCGCATTCAATAGTGAAAAGAAAGAACGTTACAATTATAAAAATGAGGTGTGATCAGAGATCGCATCAAGACTAACAACAAAAACAACAACTGCAGCAACAGCATCCACAGCAAGCAGCAGCTCACTAACAATAATGATGCATGATTCTACTTTAAGCAGCGATTTTATAACACCTTACTATAACAACGTTAACAATGAGAATATTTCTTAACAATTCACATTCTTTGAATTCGAATATCATGCACATACAGAACAGGGCAAACAGATTAAGGACACTGAGAGCAATATTTCAATTCAATTGGCAGACTCTTGTCTCTGGATTGCCACAGTCTTAATAATTAATATTAAAGTAATAAACGTCCAAACGATGACTGAAAATGCAAAAATTATATAAGAAATCTGATGTCATTTTATATAAAAATCATGATCTTGTTTATTTTAAACTTTTCGTATCGCTCATTTGAGCTATTGAAACAGCTTATTAGATTAATACGTTTTAGATCAATAACAGAAAAATGTTTTATACTTGTGCTACTTAAGCAACAACAATTTAGACACGTTAACATCAGAGTCAAAGCATTTCAGAATTGAGGATGAGCGACGAGGATTTTTTTTATTTTTTTCAAAATAGAGGAAAAGGCTACAAATCAGTATAGCTTTTTCGATTTTGCAGAAATTCTTAAAAAAACAAGCGAGAAATTGCTTTTCGGGCATTAAACGTTTTGTTTGCGTAAACAGCCCTGATTTGGCAACACTGCTTCATTTAAAAATCCACTTAACAGCTGGTAATTTGATTTTGGTTTAGTCTGCTTTGACATTTCATTATGGATAGATTTACACCAGAGCAATGCTTGCAAATTGGTAAAGTCCCTTCATTAATTGATTTTGATATTAAATTTCCGTTCAATGTTATGTTTTACAATGAAGGCTATTTTTAGTGAAATAGGTAAGTAAATAAACAGTTGAAACATCGTTACATCTACAGCTACTTACTGTTTGATGCGCCTTATAGGCTGACGATATATTTGGTATATACATGGTCTGATTAAAAACAGCCGATATTTTCAAATTTCGTGAGCTAAGTGTGTTTGATTTTCGCATATTTTTTGTATTATGTTAGTACACATGTTTGTTATATGTGTTGGTAATATTAACCATTTTGGATTCTGACTTTGTTTTTGACAGATAAAAAGGTTAGTCGTGCTTTGGTGTGCTCTTCGATTTTTTTACGAAATTTACTAAATTTTGAGCAAGAACAAAGTCGTATGGACATCGCTCAGGAGTTGTTGAACATTGTCAATGGCGATCCAGATTTTCTAAAAAAAATCATAACTAGTGACGAATCACGAGTGTATGGCATTGAAGCCGAAGCCCAATCATCCCAATGGAAGCGTCCAGAAGAGCCAAGATCGAAAAAAGCACGGCAAGTTCGGTCAAATGTGAAGGTTTCGCTTGCTATTTGCTTGCCACAAGGTTGCACGGTCAATAAGGAATACAACCTTGAAGTTATGTGCCGTTTGCGCGAAGCAATTCGTCAGAAACGCACAGAATTGTGGAAAAAACCAGCATGGATTTTGCACCATGATAACGCACCAGCTCACACATCGATACTTGTGCGTGAGTTTTTGGCCAAAGACAAAACCTTTATAATGCCTCAAGCACCGTATTCACCGGACGCTGACTTTTTCCTGTTCCCAAAACTGAAGACGATGGAAGGAAAGCATTTTGCTACGATTGAGATGATAACAGAAAAAGCGAAACAGCAGCTGTTGGCGATACCAAAAAGCGCGTTTCAGAAATGTTTCCAGGATTGGAAAAAATGCTGGCATAATTGTGTTATATCTGAGGAGGACTACTATGAAGGGAATGAGAAAGTTATTGCTGAATAAATAAATACTTTTTGAAAAAATGGATAATAAAGGTTATAATTTGATCCGCCCTCCTATATATTTAAAAACAATGATTGTCAATGGTTAACAGTATAAGAACGTGACTACAAATCTTTTTGTATCCCAATTAGTTGGCATTAATCTGGCCGATTCAACTGCACAATTTCAAGTCAATTTATATGGAGAATGTCGAGCGTGATTCTGTTTGATCATTGAGAGCGCTTTGAACGAACATATCTTTTTTTACTGTCCTAACTTGTATGGCCAAGACTGTTTCATCCAAACATATCTACAAATGTGTGAGTGTGTGTGTGTGTTTGTGTGCAAATTTCTTTGTGGCATTAAAAAGCAAAAGGTTCACAGCACATTTATTGCAAGGAGGTGTATGACGTTAGTTTCTTCACGCTTGAATGTGCAAAATAGCGAACATCGCGAAAAGCGCCATTATAATAACAATAAAAAGGAGAAGAAACTAAACAGAATAATAAGAATAAAAAAAAAAGATTTGTATCATGACCGACCCATCATCTTTGCTGTCTTCGCTATAATACAATAACTATGTTATAAGTATATTGTCGAACCAAACCAAACCAACCAACAAACCAAAAATTCTGCAAATACGAGTACACACATACAGACATACACACATACTCGTGCATACATATGTATAAATATTCAGAACGTGCCTGAAGTGATGATGGTGTTGTGTTGCTTGCATTCAGGTTCATGCTGCCGACAACAATGGTTTGCAGTTTCTGTTGTTGCAGTTATTAAAATTTCTCGAGAAGCGTTGGCGAAGACGCAAAAGACTTAAAGCAAAGACTGACTACTCGTCGGAGAACTGCAAGACTATTTCCCAACTATATACATATGTATACACTCGTATAACTCTTCTTATTCTTGATTCCTTGGTTGCATGCTTCCTTTTGGTGTTTGTTGTCTACGTTGTCGATATGCAATCTTCTTTAACAATGGAGCCAATTTACTTATATATGTACATACATACATATGTATATAAATATATTTTGCACGTTGCTTTGTTGTAGCTGTTGGTGCTGATAATGGCAGTGGTGTTGTAGTGATGAAGGTGATGCTGATGCTGATGCTGTTGGTAATGGCAGTGCCGAGAATAGAAGAACATGAAAATGCCTTTTGGTTTTCGTTTTTTGGTGGGAGCATCATCTTCTTCATTGTCAGCATCAGTTTCTACATTTCATATTTTAGCAATTCTAAACGTGTTGCAAAAACAATAGCTGTTCGCACTTTAAAATATATGAATTGCAAAACGTGACACGTTTTTTATCGTTTGTAATGCGTCTAAAAATATGCCATGATTGGTGCCACCGAAGATTTTTGCTGCATATACGAGTAGTATTGTAATATTATTATATCACCTAACAACAAAACTCTTTCCACAAAAATAATCAATGCGGCCATTTCGATGAAGTAATTGATAATCATCTTAGCTTTTTGCGTATGCTTTGTGTACTGCATTTAGGTTTGCATCCTTTTGCATAATATTGATTTTTAAGTCGTGTAAATTTTTAGTTTTGTTTGTGGGAATCATTGCTTTAGGAATTGTTGGCTTCTTGAACTTAAGTAACCAAACGAAAAATTATTCTCCTTTAGAAAACAATAATGAATATTTAAGAATATATAAATGATTGGAAGAGGAGTCATTTTTTTAAGACCATCCGAAAACCTAAACAGGATAAAGAAGTTTTTATCGTTCCAAAATATGTCGCCGCTTGAAGCTATTAGTATGTAGTAAAAAACTAATTGCTAATTAGTTGTTGTCAGGCATAAATCATATAATTTTTTTGTAATATACTTTCAGCCGCAACATGCAACTCAAGTCTGAAACAGAATCAAAAGATGTTTAACGTAAGCCAACAAGGGCTCACAAGGTGAAAAAATTTCACCTGGACGTCCCCATGCATGACAAATTGCCACGCATGACCACCCATGATAAATGGTCATGCATGAGTACCATTTTCGATCACATGCTAAATGGCGTATGCTCTCTCCTATGGTGTAGGGCGGAGATTTCCTAAAACTCCTTCCGATCTCAGGGTCACGGCAGCCGGTTGCAGTGCTATTCCATACCGAGTCCGAAAACTCTCCCCGCATTTGGGTATTAAACCACAACCACCACATTACCCCCAAAGGACTTAACCATAGCCAGGCGGTAACAATGTTCCCGGTGCTCCCGGCTTCCGTGGTACCAGAAAATAATAGCCTCTGGTCAGACTATCGCAGCCCTAAAAAAGTCTGCTGCAGTTTTAAACACCAAACGGTTCGAGGAACTACTAGCCCCCTCAAGTCTGAAACAACTGTGAAAATGATTTACATCAGTACCTGCCTTGACGGCCTAACCCGATGGTGGACCAATTCTACGGAGTGAATTTTTCACGATTCACCACCGCCCCCGTGTGGCTTGCTAGGCTCACACAAGTAGCAATTCTTGTCATATGATTGTGGTAATATGAACAACTTCTTGTTGAGGAGTTCGGGCTTTCTAATCCCTCATGTATGCAATTTCCCAGCAATCAATGGAGGACAAGGCTTAATGAGTTGGTAGGCCGAAGCCCATTAAGAGCATCAGCCCTTAAACCAACTCACCCGTCAATCATCACCTTACAGTACACGTATCTGTTGAATAGGCAATTAGCCTATTGTTAGCCCTCGAAAAAAGCCATCACCAAACAATTATCAAGGATACTAACACTCCCTTTCTGCGTTTTAGGTTTCGACCACTGCCAGAACGTTTTAGCCAAGGTAGGCACCTCAACCATGATCAGCCCGGGTCGAACCGCAAGCAGAACTTCCCGGGGGCCATGCTGATCCCCGTTCTGCCAATTTATACCCTTGGTAACGGTTTCGGAAGCCAACACAACATAAGTACATGACTTATAAACTTAGAGTTTTGTTTGCCGCACCAAACGAGGGACCCCTTCCCCTCTTTTCCCCGAAAAACAGAGCGCTTAAGTTAGGAATACGCCAAGGCAAAACCTGTTCCCCGGGGGGTCAAGTCTGAAACAGAGAAATATATTTTTAGTCTGAGAAAACTGACTTTATTATAAAGGACTTTTTATGACGCTAATGTTTAAACAGAATTTCGACGTAGCCGTCACAGCGTACAAGACGTAATCTGAAACACAAATTTTCACAAACTTTTTATATTATTTGCTGCCGTATTTCGCCACTGTTCAAATGTGGCTTACAGTGTGACCTTACATACAACCCCAAAGAAAGTAAGCTAATGGGGTTAAATCACATGATCTTAGGGCCCAATTATTATGCAAAATTATTGTTTCATCAAAAGTGTATTTAAGTAGGTCAGTTGTAGCGCGCTAACTCCGTTCCGTTGGAACCACATGTCAGCATGATTAATGCCAGGTAATTTAAGTACGAAAAAATTTCTAACCCCGTTTCTATAACATTCAGCACATTTGGTTATTATTGATTTTAAAGACATTCAAAGGATTGTCATAAAGTCATAAGTCTTAAACTATTCGAATGAAAACATATGAATCAGCTGAGATGTCTACGGTTTAGTTACGACAAACTCCGTTTAAGTCTTATTACGAGCATATAAAATATTATGACATTATGCGTCATATTACACCATTTGTATCCCCCAATGGATTAATTACTCCGCCAGCCTATTATACTCACCAAGCATTAATTTTCCTTGAATAAAATGGTATTTCGAAAAAAAATTTGACGACTGGTTTTACTGCAGCTGCAACAGCTCTGCTGATTTATGTAACCATTCAACCAAAATGCGCTTCATCGGAGCATTAAATCTTGAAGGGAAATTCAATATCAATTGACGAACAGAACTATTATTTTGATGAAAAAACTTCAACAATTTGCAAGCGTTGCTTTGGTGCAGCCATAATGAAATGTCAAACCAAATTAAACAAAAAATAGCTTTCAGCTGTTAAATGGTGGTTTGTCAAATGAAGCAGTGTTGCCAACTCAAAATTTGGAACATCCAAAAACCGTCCCAGTGCGAAGTATCTGGGATTTTTTGAGCAAGATTCATGCCGAATTAGTCAATTTAGTCCAATCATGTTGAGGATCCACTTGTGGTTACCTCACAAGTGTAAATATGTAAAAACAAAAAAAAAAAAAAAAAAAAAAACCAAAATAAGTTGATTTGAATTTGGTTGGATTTGTAAACATTGCACCGCCACGGCAGCACTTTGAGTGTCTACTAAGGACCCCTAAAGTGCTACCAACGTAAACTTAATAATACACCCCTGGTGTGCGAGGATACAAGGCTTTCTAAACTGATTTAGAAGATGAAAATGATGAAGATTTCTTCAACGCTATTCAAATTTTCCATTCGGATTTCTCTCCCACTGAATACATTCCGCTATTACACTATAGAATTTTTTTCATCTTACACAATTTTATGACGGATCTAAATATTTGTATTACCGTATAAACGTATCTTAATCTTGACTAACATTTTCTTGTGTATAAATTTATAGTGTCCAACAACTATCTTTCGGTTTTGAAATGAAATTTAGACATCTGGACAAAAAATTTAAATTGCATATTTGAGAATCTACGTAAACAACGCATTGTATTGTGTATATCCTTAAGTAAATAAGTTTAAATTAACTAAAGTCAATAACACACAGAAACATACACACGCACTGCACTTAAATACATATTATTCAATGAAACCTTAATTGAAACGCCTGAGGAAATTTCATTAGAACAGAACATTTCCTCACGTGTGAAAGTCTGTTCAAGTGCATTTTAAATAGCTTTTATTAAGCAAAAAATTGTGTTTTCCCCTGATTTGAGTTAGATTGATTTTATTTCATTTATTATATTTGTTGAAAAACAAATTAGGTAAATAAATTATACTTTCAGATTGATGTAAAAGTGTGAAAGTAATTAAATTACTAACGCCGAATACATGAATACGAACAAACTGGTATTTTGTATTCTCCGCACAGACGAAATCATTGCCACCCCTCAACTTGCAACTTGCTACGAGTATCAAAAAGATTTCATGCTTAATATTCTATCTTGAATGCTGTGCCATCTGGGGCCTGAGAATTTTAAAATTGAATCAGAAATTAACAAGTAATTTATTCAAATTAAATATGTACTTATCACACTCAAACGTAAACCACATGCTGATAACTTCTAAGTAAACAGAAACTATTACATTGTAATCTTAAATATGTATGCATAAATGATTGTAGGACATTGCAAATTATGAAGAAATTTAAGTAAAGTACAAGTGTTAATGATGGCCCCTCTCCCACCCCCAGCACCATCACCATCACCACCTCCACCACCACCACCACCACCCTTGATAAATTGTTACTCGTAAATACTGCAGGAACATAAAGTAAAAATATGTTTCAAGACTTCAAACATGAAATTCAAGTGTTGCTCAAGTTGCTCATAAACTTGAGCAAACTTTGGGGAACTTTTAATAAAATTATACGAATATATCGTATAGACAAACTCCGGCAGACACTTGTTCGCCAGTTTCGCTACCCCCTCTAACCAAAAAGTTGTCACCAGTCACACCAGGGGTGTACTCGTATAACGAATAGAAAACATTGGTTTGTTATAAACGCCACTGGCACTTTTCTAAGTATTAATGTATACGTGTTACTACTTTTTATGTACAATTTCTGCATACATACATGCGTACATACATACTTACATACATACATACGTACTTACATGCATATGTGCGAATGTGTTAACACAAAAATATGTACGAATGTCTTAATGTAAAGCAAACGACAATGATGATTTGAATTTTCCCAGCAAACAAATCCCTTCGAATACTAGCGAAAATAAGTCACTGAGTCAATTGCGAATAAAAGTGAGAATATAGCCGCTGCAGAAGAGGAAGCCTTTATATGTTCAATATTAATTTAGTATGAAACCAAATTGCATCGGAATAGGTAGCAAGTGTTTCTTTTTTTTCACCGTTGTCCGTGTTTTCTTTACATGTTCATTATTAATATTATCATAGTTTATTGGCCCTCACGGCTTAAGAAACTTGTGAAATGAATAAATAAATTAATTTCTTTTGAATGCAATTCATTATCTTGTAGTGTGGAAGATGTTGGACTAAATTTTGCTAATCTGAGCAGTGTCGCAGGTATATACACAGGGCATTGATCAGTTTTAATTAATTTAATTCCAATATTTTAAATGCTATAATAGGGTTTGTTTTAGGCTTTCATGTTGTTATTGTTAAAGTTAAACCTCCACAAGCACTACTCCCCCTTTCCTCCTTATCATAACCTATTTTCCTAGCTCCAGTACAATGCGCTGCATAGGTAGGGGTCCATCCCTTAGTACTCATCCAAAATAAAAAAAGATACCTGTATGTGAAGAAACCAAGAGTGATGGTTACCGGATGAGTTGATTAAGGACTGATGCTCTTAATATGCTTCGGCCTACCAACTCATTAAGCCTGGGCTTCCATTCAGTGTTGGGAATTTGCATACAGGAGGGTTTAGAAGACCCGAACACTTACAGCCTGTTCATGGAACACAATGTGCTCAAAAAACGCGAAGAAATCTTGACGTTTTTCTTATTTGCGTTCATGCAACGCAAAAAAAAAAACTTTTTGGACGAAAAACGTAACAATTGACATCTGCTTTCTGTCTGTGTATCGCGTTTTTACATGCCAAACAGGCGAGTGCTGCGCGAATGGAAATTTTTATTCGTTGAGCAAGAAAAAAGAAGAAGCTTGAACAAAAATAAAGATTCATATATATAAAAATGGAAATAACAGCAAAAACAAGTATGCATACATGTTCACACATATATACATAAATAAACGTTCATATCCATGTTAACACATACATACATATACATATATGTATATGCAAACAGTTTTCTTTTTTGCTAATTATTTAAAGAAAGGAAATAATTTAAAAAATAAAAGAATAAATTAGGATCAATCCATAAAGGCATTTGTCTGATCATCAACAGAATTTGTATGACCAGCAAATATTCTATAATTTTTTTTCCAGCATAAAGATGTTTTGTTTACATAAATATTTATCACCGGTTTCTTTTTTTCAATTGAAATAGGGTTACCGTTATTCACGATGCAAAAATATATTTTACACGAAAAAAGTAAACAAGATACATATAACCTGTATAGTGGCAATACTGGGGATTGAAAATATGTATACTAATACGTGTATAACGTAACAGAACGCGAACAATGAGAAGCGCGTTACACAGACCCAATTTCTTACGTAGTCATAAACGTGTCGCTGGTTTTCGCTTTATTTAAAACGCGATCCATGAACAGGCTGTTAAGCAAAGGGGTTCGTCTATAAGGCTACAAAGTTCTAGCGTATGTTTGCCAAACGGTTTGCGTAGTTTATTTGGCTCTTTAGACGTTTGTAAAACTATTCTTATTTTCTAATTTGTTTAGTTTAAGTATACGACAACTTTTGTATAGAAAACAGAAAAACAAGGTTTCAAAGCTACAGCAAAAACTTGTTCGTTGGTCTGGCAGAAACATAACTGTTTATTTGTCCCTTGTGCTTCCTTTATTTGCTTTTATTTTAAGTTTTAGATTGCCAAGTTAAATAATATATAATTTGTTTTATCAAGTGTTTGTGTTGGCTGGGTACACAAACACTCTTAAGTTCAAACATTTGTTCACTCACGAGTATGTGTAATGACATGTAGGGCGACTTTACGTAATAAGTACATACTTATTTACGAATGTTTGAAAATAAGTAACTAACTATATATATTATTTCTATTTAATGTTGGGTTCGTATTAACATTTTTCTTCTTCTTCTTCTTCTTCTTATTCTTCATGTGTATGTCGCATATATTAAGTCTTAATGAACTCTGCCTTACTTAGTGCTTTCACTTTAGAGCCTTGGGCTGCTTAGAGTGTGAAATTTCCTTCCATCCCTCACACTTTCTGCTCAATTTCAAAATTTTTAAAGCACTGCTTACTTTGCGAATTTATTTTAATGTTTAGCAAAATGCGAGTGAGTACTTTGCTCAATACAACTTAAGAGTACACACATTCGAATCAAATTGTTCTGCCGAGAAAAAGTAGTGAGATGAAAGGAAAGAATTTAGTAAACATTTTAATAACATGAACTCACAAACATTCAAATAAATTTAACTAACTCTCGAAAACAACATTAAAAGCAATAATACAGAATTTGTTACTTAAGCACGAGTTACAATGCAATAAAAGTAAAATGTAAACAATTATTTAATTTTTTTTTTAATGTTAACATAATGTGGCGAAATTAAATTTTTTAATGTTAACATAATGTGGCGAAATTAAATCACTCTATAAAAAGGTTTGTGCTTAAATAATCCTGCTTGAGATTTAAGTTATATATTAATTTAAAAACAAAATTATGTCATAACGCTAAACTGCAGTATTAAATGAACACATGAATAAGAAAGAAAATTATTTTTGAAATGTAACCGCCCGAAATTTTCGATGACTGTATTTAATTTTTTTTACCAAAAGTAATAATTTACAATAACTTCTTTCAAATTCGTATCTTGATCCTAGTTTTTCGACCTTTTTAAAATATCATTGTAGTTTATATGAGCTTGAGGTCACTTGTTATAAAAGTATTAGTTATAAACAACAATTATAATAACTTTTTTCACAACACTTAATTTGTGTAAAGAAAAATTTTAAAATATATAAGCCTAGACATAAACCAAAATAAACTTAGCAGAGTTCTTTTAAAGCATTAACTTAGTACTATTAAGCATATAAAATCTTGGAACATGTGTTCAAAAAGAGACTGTGGGCACATTTTTAAACCTAACATCCCGAATTACTTTTTTAACAAAAGAAGTAGAATGCCATGAGTCCAAAGAGAGCCAGAGAAGATGGGCGAAGGGGGAAATTGATGAAATTGGTAGACAATGTTTCTGTCTAAAGTAATTAATAACCAGAATCTAAAATAGAATTTTAAGAATTAAAAATTTAATATATTTGAAAAATTTGGTGCTCACGGATTCAGATCTCTCTAAAGCAGTGGTGCCCACAAGTTCTATATGGAAGAGTATACACCAATACATATACGGAAAAACTATTTTTATTTAATATTTTTTGTTGTAAAAAGCAAAACATTTACAAAAACAAAATTCACACTGATAATCGCTGCCGTCAATGTTTATCAGGCAAGCATGCGAAAGTGTTGTTGCTTTGCTTTTGTGTGTGTGCAGTGAAGAAAGACAAAAAATATATAAGACGAAGTTGTTTGTGTATTTTTCATTGCTAATGCTGAGCGCAGTATTTGTGTATTAAAGAGCACAGCCCTATAGCTAAGCGCATTTACAGAAACAATTGAGTATCAAGCGCGTAGGGATGGACACACTTGCTCTAAAGGATGAATTCCAGGAGAAGCAATAAATATGAACAAGTAAAACCTAATGAAATGTTATGTTAAGAATTTTTTTTTAAGTAATCATTGATGAAATCTAAAGAGAAAAAGATCGGTGACAGTTACTGTAAGCTGAACAGCTTTGCTCTCTAATTGTCAGTTGTTCATTTGTAGTTAAGTATTATATGCACTTAGTGTAATGGTGTTTTCTTTTCTGATAAAAAGTGTTGCCCTTTAAATGTCTTTTTTTCGATTACCATCACTTTTAAAAAGTTGTACATTTGTTACTAATACAAAAGAATAAAAAATGTTTAAAAAAAATGGCGCCTTTCAAATACATCATGACTAATTTTAGTAAACCAACGTTTCAATCACTACTTTTATCAAATAATTGTTATCATTAGTAACATTGTCTACTAATTTACAACAACAAAGTAATCTCATATTTGCATAAATACGTATCAAACAAAGATGTAAAAAAGGGCAGTATTTCCATCTTACTTGAAGTACAGTGTAGAACCTGCTGCATTTTTAACCAGCTTTATGTGCAACATGTTTTGAAAAGAACGTAATACTTTTTAGTGTATTAGTGTAGTGATGTAATTTAGTGTAGTGTATTAAAGTTTTTTTTAGAAAAGAACGTGTTGAACCACTTTATGTTGCATAAGTATAACATTTTTCTAAGAGATGAAAAATACGTGTGACTAAATTAAAATAAGGCTTTGTAAAGGCCTTGCTACGCTATCATACACGATCGTGCGATCTACTAAATAAAGCATGTGTGCTCAAAAAGTACTAAAAATTCAACCGTGCGACAGAGTTTTTGACAAATCATGCGATTTGAAAAATTTTATGAAACTTTTCAAAACATTATGGTTTCTGTGCGATCAGTGTAGTATATATTGTGAAAAATATGAGAATATTGTTGGTGCCTCGAAAAAACATTTAAGTAATGTAAAATTATTATGTTAATTAAAGAAATTTAATTTTTGCGTTTCAGATCTTTGTTTTTGTTTTAATAAAAAATTTACAATTTAAAATCTTTTATTTCTCAATATTTCGATAACAAGATTTTAAATTGTAAATTTTTTATTAAAACAAAAACAAAGATCTGAAGCTGCAAAAATTAAATTTATGTTAATTAAAGTTTTTAATTATTTTATTGTGTACATAAATTATTGCAATTATACTTGTATTATAGTGTGGCCTACAATGCTATTTTGAAGCGATTTTTTCAAGTCGGCCAGACTTTTGAAGCAGTTTCCTGTAAATGAATCGTACGATTTTGTAGGATAGTGAATCAGGGCCTTAAGGTGCTGATAAAAATACTCTCTGATGGCCAATCAGAACTGAAGGTTCTGAGCAGTTGTGTCTTTACGGCCAGGTTAGTATTGGAATGTCACAACAGGCTAAATAAACTGGCAAGCCAGAATCAGGTTACTGTGATCTGGTTGCCAGGACTTGAGGGGCACTACGGCAATGAGATGGCTAACATCTACGCCAAAAAAAAAAAAAAATAGCAGAGGGGATTTTTATTCGCCCCACTCCAACATTTGGATCCAACAATGAAGAGATGAAGAAATGGACAAAGACCATAGCTGACCAACATTAAACCGAGACAGCTAGTCTAGAGCATTCCCAGAAATTTCTAAACTTTGACACAAAGAGGGCCGAATTTGTTCTAAAACTGGACAGAAAAAGCCTTAGAACACTGACAGGTGTTCTTAGAGGTCATTATACCTGATTTAAGCACCTGTACAGGATGGGCATTTCCAACACAGATATTTGCAGATTCTGCGGTGAGGAAGAGGAGTCAATGTAGCACTTGATCACCCACTTTGGAGCATTGAGACACATGAGATATAGGCTGCACCAAGCACATATGTAAAGTGAATATGACTTAATATCACTACCAATGAAGAAGCTTGTCCGTTTTCTTGACATATTAACCCGTTATGGGGCAAGGGGACGCACAATAGATCAACGCTGGCCGCAGTGCAAGTGGTCGATGAGGTCCCATCTATTGAACATTGGACATGACTAGAACAATTTTTAATCCGAAAATTTTTTTTCTCCTTTTAAGAACAGACTAGACTAATTAATCCGGCATTACATGTAGACGTATACACAGTATTGTATATAAATTCGTGTTTTTGTATACATTTGACTGCTTGAGTAGTGTTTGTATAGGTTTTGTGCTGCTTGTGTGAGCTGGTGGGAAAAATTATCCCCACAAAATATCACTTCACATCCCCCGTTTACCAACAAGCTGCAGAACAATTGATCTCGTCTTTTATTGCATAAAAAGAATAGTAATAATAATAATAATAATAATAATAATAATAATAATAATAATAATAATAATAATAATAATAATAATAATAATAATAATAATAATAATAATAATAATAATAATAATAATAATAATAATAATAATAATAATAATAATAATAATAATAATAATAATAATAATAATAATAATAATAATAATAAAAGGTTTTTCAATTTTCAGAGAGATATTAGGAGAGAAACAGCAATAGTTAGTTATTGCTATCTCCTACTTACGTACTCGTATATCTTTACGGTAACAAAATTCCTTATTAATGAACAGAAGCGCGGAGGGCAAAATTGGAAGTAGTAGATATAATTTATCATCTTTTTTTTTTTTTTTGTTTTTTGTTTGTTTCATCTCTATATACTTTGTATGTAAACACACTCTACTAGTATTTGTTTTGCTTATGAAGCAAAATGTAGCAAATATATGTACCAGGCCGTTTGCATAAAATTGTGAATAGGGTTTATAGTTTTGCGCCACATCTTAACTTATGTTGCAAATGCAGCATCAAACTTACTTGCTTCAGTTAAATTTAAAATATACGAGTACAGGAGAAAATATTACACAGCACTCAAAATACTCTTATTTAGAAGAAAATGTGTATGATTGTGTTTTGCATGAATGGATGTGCAAGAAAGGATTTTGTTGTTGATTTAAGGTTGGAAAGTTCAATCCGTTTGTGTTCCTATTTTCTCGACTTTTTAATGGTTGTCATCGTTGTGTTTTGTATAATATCTAAGAGTATATTGCTAAAATAGTTTTCTTGCTTCAAACATCAGTATTTATGTACGTATGTATGTATTCAGAAAGGTACAATGTAAGACACAAATTACTAGTATCAGAGGAATTTTGATTGATTTCAAGAGTTTTTTTTTCCATAATCGATAAGAATGCATAAATTTATGCAAATAAATTTATTTACATATAATAGAAAATTGTTTATTAAATAGTTTTTACCAAAGAATTTTATACATTTAAATGAAGGCGGACACACACACACACACATTTATTTGTTAAATTGTATATATAAATATTTTTTTTGTTCAATAAGCTTTTTTTTTTAATTAAAGCAATAACTTTCTTATTCAAAGCTCATGTAAATAATATACTCATATTTAATAATTCTATTCAAGCCTAAAACTAATTATAAAAAAAAACTAAACATATTCCAAAGAATATGAAATATGTATAAAGGTCTTAGTTATTTTATATGAATTCACATATGTACGAGTATGTTTCTCTTTTAAAGAGAGATGAAGCATAAAAACACACGTACGAGTATGTGGTTGCTTGTACTCGTAGTAAACTCACAAAATTTTTCTCATATTAAGTAGAGTATTATTCAAAATATAAAAATTTTACTGTAATTAAATAAAATTGATTCTATAAAGGTAAAAAAATGTTTTAAATTCGTAAATTGCTTTAAAATTTGTTTATGTCATCGAAATTTTATTAACACAAACAAAAATTCCCAAATAATTTACAAAGTTGGGGCAATTTATCAGGAAAGTAAAAAATGTAGGTTTAAACAAGAAATTGAAATGTAGGCTTAAATAAGAAATTAACAACATCTGATTTACGACGATTTGCCGTATTGAGCAATGATTTTCCATCTTAAACAATTTTCTCACTGTTACTCTATTTTTACAAAAGATCATTCCATTATTGCGAGCAAATATTTTGCAAAAGTACAATAACAAAAAATCATTGTTTTTCCCTTGCAGCCCAACAACAATATACACAAGTTAACACCTACAAACTAATTAAGTTTATGGCAGAGTGTGAAAATAAACAAATTGAAACGTTTCATATAATTTTGTTTCGTACTTTACTGCGATTAAAGCAAAACGAAAACGATGGGGCCATTTACACATAAAAATAAGTTATTTTGAACATAACTTTTTCGTTAATTTAAACGTTCACAGCAAACAATGGCAACAAAACTGTAACTGTTTGCTGAAAAATGTGGTAGCAACACTTTCTGGTTGATGTGCTGGTGGCCAGTTGATGAAATCACCTGATGCTTATGAACAAATAAAATATATTTAATTGCTTTTGATCTCGCATATGAAAACATAGTGAAGGGATAAGTTTTCATTCTGCTTCATAAACGATCTTTTTCTTCTTGTTAAAAACTTCAAAAAAATGAATGAATGGGTTACCAGAGCTGCGAAGTTTTTCTGGTGTTCACAATTACTCATCGCATATAGATTACCCAGAGCTGCTACAAAGGTAAAACTCTTCTACCAAGATGTTATTTACAATTCCCCTAAACATATGAAAAGAGTAACATTTGTTTTAAAGCCAACTTTACTGAGAAAGAGAGCAAAGTTTACTCCCCTACATTCAGGCAAAATTTGATTTTTAAATTGCAAAGCGCACTACTTTGTTGATCTCTTTTATTCAGTATGCTCATCTGCCCATCGCTATTTTAGAAGAACAAAATAGTTTCAACATGATTTCTCTTTCTCTCTCTCTCTCTTTAAATGCACTTCACTAAGATATATTAATGTCTACATGACAGTAGAGCAAAGTTACAACAACACAATAAAAAAAAGGTATGTAAGGAGTACTTATTTTCAATTATATTTGGAATTTTTTTTACAACTATATTTTATAAAAGTAGGTTTTTACAATTATAAATCACTTTATATCTGTTCAATGGGGGTACATGGCGATTATTTTGGCATGTTTACAATACATAAATTGTTTTGAAATATATATTTTAGCCTCTATTTCTGTTGCTATAATCTTTGCTTTTTAATTTTTACAAAGAAGGTAAACTATTATACATAACTAAGAATTCTAACAAGAAAACTTTTTCTAGATTCATTTTATGTGCCTCTTCTTTCACCTCTTGACTCTGCAAAATTTTCTTTGAAATTATGAAATTTTGCGCAAGACAACAAAAAGCATTCACGAAGCATGTTTGCACGATTTTCGAATTTTTTCACATATTTGTGCAAACAAGCAAACACCCCCTTTAACACTACTAAATGTTTGTACAAACGTAAAATTTTGACATGTTTGCCAAGCAGTATGTTTAGTTTATTTGACCTTTAACTAGTTATTTTATAAAATTAGGGACTCTTATTTCGAGGATAAGTATATATGCACATATTTAACAATAGAAAAAATTAATTTATTTAAGACCCCTTTTAAATTCCGTTCTTTTGTTATATTAGAAAATAGAATATTTTTCCAAGAGGAAACTTTTTTTTACATTGCTCACACATTAGTTTAATTCGATTGCGGCAAAAAATCAGTACGGACAACAACCTGCAGTCATGTCGTGTAGCTGCTGTCAAAATAAACGTTGGCATTCAAATGCATGTACTCGTATCGTATCATGTTTGACATATTGAAGTCGGTCCAATGTGTTTAATGCTTAATTCCACCCAAAATTGATTTTCTGTTAAAAATATAATTCTGATACAACTTTGCTGTTCCTCTTTCCTATTTTAAATTAAAATTTCCACAGTAACTGTGTTGTAAAAATAAACAAACGACCAGACTAATTCAGTGATTTCAGCTTTCAATTTGAGCAGAATGTTATTGAGACAAACTACTTAGTTTGAATTACTGTGCCACGTTGCACCCTTTTGCCATGAAATTATTTTTTAAAGCCTCACAAAACTTTGCGCTTTTAAGGAAAGATTGTTTTTTTTTTAATAATATTTTGTTTTATTTTTACTGGTTTTTTTTTTGTAAATTTTGTTGCTGAGACTGTTTTTGCTTTGCGAGATTCTTAAAATGTTGAAAGAGTATTTTTGGCGCGGTGAATGTAGTTGTGCACTTATTTAATTAAGCTCGATGGGTTGAAAGACGGGCAGCGTATCGTATCAAAGTGTGTTAAATTTCACTGAACCTATTTACACTCAAACATACTTATGTGCACACATACATACATACGTATATGTATATAAGTATATTTAATATTTTTGTTTACTGTGCGTAAATTTTTCCAAAATATACTCGTATAGGATTAAAAGCGAAGTATTTTTTATGAGTTTTATTTTTTACGAGTTGTACGTTAAAGATTTTAGCAAAACGTAGCAAAAGCAAGAAAGCACCGCCTAGAAACTCTTTCGATGAAAACATTTTAGTAATTTATTTTAGTTGGGGATGTATGTGTGCGTGTACATTTTAGATTTTCCTTTCCTTTCAATTTTTATTTCAATTTTTTTTTTTTTGTTCTTTTATGTATTTATTTTGTTGCTTTTAATTTTTGTTGAAGTTGGCAGTTTTTCCACCGTCGCTGTAATTGCAACAATATTTTCAAAGAAATAATTAAAAATACTATTCGAAACTTAAAAAAGTCTTTGGATTTAAGCCAGCGACAGGCACTGGTTTGTCTGAACTACGAAGTTGTGCGGGTAATTACAATTACCTATTGTGTTGATTGCAACCAGAGTTATGAGTAATGCAAAGCCAAGTATTTTCCTAACAAGTGGTTTTTAGATTCAAGTGATTTAAAATAGATTAGTGATAGTGATTAGTGATTTAAAATAGATTAATGAGTACTATTTTTTAGCAGTAACAATAAAAAATAAATAATAATACACCATTTAATATTAAATCCGAGGTGATAAAAAATGAGGTGTTATACAGATGCTTGTGTCATGGTGTTTTCGTTCATTACCTACTGCCCAAATTCGTTGTTTTATGCATAATTAGTAACAATGGCAACTCTTAATGCGCAACTCACTAGCGTAAATGAATTAAAAATAAGAGAGTGCGTAGCTCCGTTATGTTGTTTGCTTCAAATGTGTCGTAGACAGTGATCAAACGAGAGTGAAGAAACCAGGGATCGCCAAAAATCATGTTTTTGTTTGATTAACTCATACACTAAAATTTGTAATCAGCAAAAATCAAGCAACAAAGTTCAGCGTTGAGTGCAATCAACTCGCCTTATAAATATTGCGCGTTCGTTTTAATACTGAATAAAATCGGCTAAAAGTAGGATGTTGCTTCGATTGTGTTTTGTGTAAACAAATTTGAAACATATTTACATACATATTTTGTATGTTAGTTTAAAGGGCAAAGTTAATTTAAAAGCGCAGTGAAACAAGTGTAGTTTTTGTTATATGTATACCATTGTGTTTTTTTACATTTTAAATGCTGTGAAAATGTTTGTTTTGGTCGTTTCATTCCGGCCGAACTATATGCGCATTCATTTATATTCCAGCACGAACCTTAACGATGAGTTTACTCACATAGCGAAGATGTCGCTCATTGTGTTTACTGATTAAAAATCCACTAAGCATTTGTGCGGCTGAATAAAAAATCATATTTGAACGAAATTAAATAGCTTTCATGTCGTTGAGCAAGTATGATTTTTTTGCAATCACTCAAAGTTGTTCTCTGGAAAAAAAAACAAATCACAAGCATTTATTTGTTGTAAACAACTAATTCTAGTCCCGCGTGACGTCATGCGCAATAGAATATAATTTTGTCAACTTTTCGGCATCACGTAGTTGTTAGCTTCATGAGTAGCTTACGAGTACTAGATTTCAACGGTGGATTTAAATTCTTTTTTTTTTGGAGACGAAAGTTTTTTCTATGCGATGCAGTCACCTCCATTTAGCCGCCGTCTAATAGTTCTAGGTAATATAGGGATATCATATGATGTCTCTAATTTAACTTTTAAATCAGTCAGCTTTGGGGGTCCCCATGACTGTTTTATCATCTCTGGTTGTGGTTGTCAGAGGTTTGGAGACTCTTGATTCATTATTTGAGCTCCCAAGCTCAAATAATAGTCACTGCATTATAAATTTTTCCTCTAGAGCAAGCAAGTATTTGAGAAAATTCATTCACCAACTTCACGGAACCTCTCAGATTAGTGATTACTTTCCCTTCTTCTTCGAAGCCGCGTGGTCTTTCTTCCATGACTGGTTACTAATGTTGGTATACAGTTTTGCTGATATAATTTAAAACATACTTAACTACAAGTTTTCACAAAAAATGAAATCAGATATTAAAATAATATTATTTAAATAGCAGATCTGGAAATGTTTTAATACTGTCTCCACTTGAAAAACTACCCTTTCTCTAAATAAGAACGAAATACAATAGAGGTCAAACTTATATTTTCAGTGGAAAATATTGGAATAGGAATAGATCATATAAAATATCGAAAGAATGGGAGATCACATTTATGTTTTAATTACATGTTCACCACTGCACATACATATTATACAGGGTGTTTTTTTATTACAAGTCGTTAAACAAAAATTAAACAAATAAATATGTTATAAACATCGATGATTTTTATTATCCATAAAACGAATGCCTTACTAATGTATTATCCCCCAAACTATAATAATTTTTAATACATTTAAAAATCATTATTTTATTTATCTCTAAAGAGCTGCTGCTCTTGAAACATTTCTAAAAAGTTATGTCCCTAATGTTTATATGTATGTTGGCTTGTGTGTGTAAAAGACTTAAAAGTTTGTTTGAGTGAAAGCTCAGTGCAAACCAGTTAGTATTTGACCACAAATTGTTTAAATGCATTTGACTATTTAATCACATGCAGAAATACAACAAGTATTTGACGACATTGGACTTTGCGGCTTGATGCTGTTTAACATCTGCGCAAATGAAAATGTATACTTATGCATTAGGATTGCTCCAACATTACGTGCTGTCGTCCAAATATTTTGTTTAAGAATAAGAGCAAATATTTGTAGGATTTGCGTTCTGAGTTTTTGGACTATTGAGAAGCTGCTATTTCTAATTATGGCCCAAACAAATACGGTTTTATCTCTTCGTGACAAATTCTGCAAAATCGTTGACAATAAATATGTTTTAAATGCTAGTGTATTTCCTGAGAGGCTATTCGAAAAGTGGAAAATCCAAATTGTATGAGAAAAATAATAAAAAAAATAAAAAGATAAAATTGAATAAAACTAGACAAAATTACACTTGAGAGCTTATTTGTGTAGAATATATTTAAAAATTAAGACATAAAACTATTTCCTAAAAAAGCCTTAAGTTTTGTAATTGGCTGTGAGTAATTTTCTTATCCTTTGCAAAAAATATAACACAAGTAAAACGTGAATTGACAATTAGTATTTTTGGCGATTTTTCTATCACTTATTTTAAGCTGCCAGACTCGACAAATTGCAAATTGTAATTCAAGCAGGTCTAATATTTTACCATCTATTTTAATGTTATGTACCAACAAATACTGAACTGCACACATCTGCATATCTATATGTATGTATGTATGTATGTCTGTATGTACGAATAATTGTTTGCGTATGACATATTTCGAACACTTCATTCCCAAAATGCTTTGTGGTGGCATTTGTTTTCAGAGAGATGCTGCGTGTGCAAAAGCTACGGAAACAACAATAGCTTGAAGTTTTTCAAAAAACAGCACATGCTGGAATCATACATTTCATTGTTATACCCCATACCTGAGTAATTGAGAATCCATCTAACAAAATAGAACATTAGAAAAGTTCAAGCTTCAAATTCTAGTATTCTCTTTTTTTTTCTTTTGGTAATTTAATGAAAATTTACTTTATTGAGATGAATAGAAGACGTGTATACCCATATCGCTTGCATAGCTGAAAAGGGGTTTACATATTGGTGATCAAATTATTATAAATTAAGTAGTCGTAAAGCAGCTCTGGGCTGGGGAACAGCTCTCGCGTCATCGTAATTATTTCTTAAGTGCTGGCAGGCTTGTTGTTGTTGTTTGCCCTTCGAGAGCTTTGCGTCTCACTCTCATTGGTTAATTATCTACCTCAACTACCTGTATTAGTTTACAGTTTTTTCGAGGTGTTTCTTTGCTAACTACGTGGCAATTTCTTAAGTGAGGGCAGAAGTTGTCATAATACAAAATACTGTTAATACCATCGTGGGCATAAGGTCTTCGGATAGCGAAATATTGCCAGATAATAGAATAAAGAAATTTAAAAAAACCGAAACAGACCTCAAGCTCAAAAATTATGTAATATTAAAAATTAAAAAAGAGAGTCGAAATTAAGAAATAGTAAGTAAATAAATAAATATTATAAATTAAATAAAGACTTATGGCAAAAGTAGGTTTTGCCGGGTGAACATGCGAAAGAGATGGCGAAGGTGGATATGCCACCCAACAAAGTGCTGACATTTTCATGGATTACGAAGACAAGAGTGGAATGATCAGCGGAGCCAACATATTTAAAGCAAAAGTGACTATGTGTGATAAAAGAGTTGCTGTTCCATCAAGGCCATGCATGCATTCACATATATGTAGCCACTATAAGAAAAATTCATATATTGGATTATTTGAAGATGATGTGATTAAACAGTTTAAAGATATTTCTATTAATACGAGAATAAGAACCCCAATTTATGGTACTACATATAGCATGTTCTCCAGAATTAGCCTTCTGGGACTATTTGCAAAGTTGAAAAAATTGCTGCTTGAGAAGAGTTGTGAGTCGAATAAAGAGGTCGCTACCGAAACAAATGCCTATTTTCAGGCGTTTGAGAAAGCCTATTATTTGATAGGACTCACAAAATTGGAAAAACGGTGGACTAAAATTAATTGATCTAAAAGAAGATTATGTTGAAATATAAAAGATTTATTTATAACCACAGATTTATCAAGAAGCCACTCATATACGAGTATAGCCGTTTGTACTTCAAACTAAAGCTACGTACACACGGTTGTCAGATCTTACACTATTGTCAGTAAAATTATCTCAAAATGTATTACAACAGTGTGAACTTCCAATTTTTAACTTACAACGTTGTCAGAAAAACCATTGTCAATCAATTGTACGACGTCAATGTTGTCAGGTATCTGACAATCTTGAGAACACTCTTCGTTGGCATTGCCAGATAAATGGCTCGTATTGTAAGCTCAGTTTTAATTGTCAGATGTATAAAATTAATGCACCTGACAATGGCATCATTGTCAGAAAAAAGTTTAATGGGCAACACTGCCAAACAGATGGTTGTTGATATACATAAGTGGCAATGGCTTACAACATGTCTGGCAATGAAATTGTAAGATTTTCTTACGATCGTCTGAACACACAATTTACTTCTGCGGGACAATTTTTCATTGTCACTACATTGTCTTACAATATTATAACATCTGTCAACCGTGTGTACATAGCTTAAGCAAATTTCAGGAACAAAGATGTTTGTATCGTTGTATGTCATCCTTTTCCTAAGTTCAAAGCCACTGTCTACAAAGTTGGAATTATTTTAAGAAAACTTTCATAATCCAAATATAGACTAAGAAATTGTTCATTAAGTGGCATTTGTGATAATTAATAGTAATGAATTGAAGTATAAATCATAAGCAAAAGTTGTTGTACAGTGCGTTCTTAGTCCTGTATTAATAGAAATATTTTTCAACTGCTTAATCATATCATCTTCAAATAATCTTTAAGTGACACTTTGAAAATGTCAAAATACTCCTTTTAATGTGATGAGATAAATGCCACTAAAAGCAAAATCAAATAAATTTTAAATCCCCTGTGCATACAACGACGACAATAAGGATGATAATGGTATTGGTGTTGGTGCTGGTACTGGTGTTGGTGACTAGTATAAAGTTGCCGACAATGGCAGCGTTCATGCACTAAAACCACCCTTGGGTTTCTGCATTATGACAGCCCATTTGTCAACGAAGAATCACAAAAATCAATTTTGCTGATGAGCATGTATGTATGATTTAATTCAAAAAAGTGAATATGTATGTACATAAGTATGTATATTTTTAAGTAAAATACGTAAGTATGTAGCGTAATGTGCAAATGTAAGATGTGCCTTTATGACACTGACATTTTGTGAATGTTAAGTGTCACTGATAATAATGTCGTTGAAATGATTTTAATATTCCTAAACGTTGAGCATAAATACAAACAGTTGTTTGTACATTTATGAATTGTTTATTATTTACGAAATAGGAGAGTGCCAGAAAAACAAGGTTCTTTGCAAGACAGTTCCTTCGTACACATACAAATTCACATATGTAGTTATACGAGTATATGTATATAAACATGTCAATTAACTCAAAACTACTAGTGTACAACCTAGAACAGCCACCACAACAGCAAAAAAGTTTAAAGTTTTTATGGAAAAATGCAAAAGCTGATGAGTAATAGTACTTGAAGTGGTTCATGAGTACCAAATGCAAATTGTGCAGCGGGCCAACGAAGGATAAATCTGTGTTTAAGTACAAGTTGTCATTTTAGTGACAAGAAGTCAAAATTCTACTTTACCATTTAAATCTCTTTGCTTTAAAAAGCTAATTGTTATACTTATTAATCCGCAATAACCAGATATTTAGTTAGTTAGTATTTAGATAGCAGTAGCTATTTATTTACATACACTGAACCGAAAATTTAATCCATCCATATTTAAATCAAACCCTAGCGATGTCTAAAATATTTACCGTATGGATTTTCTTAAATCAAGTACCGATTGCTATTTTTCAGTACGGCACGAAATACTCGTACTTGTTTTTTTGGCATCATTAAAGCCGAATTCATACTTGAAATATGCCAAAAATGTGATTGATTTTAGAAAATCTGAATCAATTTTAAAATGAGATAGTTTCAGGAGTTTTAGAGCCGATTCCATCCCAAATCCGTACGCAACTCTGTAAGGGCCAGATTTCTGTCTATAAAAGTTTTTCACTACCCAGTCAAATGATTTTTAAAAACTTGTTTCGTACGAACCCCAATGCTATATATTTTTGAACCGAATTTTTAAAAGTCATGACTAAACACGGCGGCATAAAAAAAAGTCATGACTAAACACGGCGGCATAAATGAAACAAAAATCCAGGTAAACAGTGAAAATGAATACCGAAAGTTGTCTGACGTTCTAGAGAAGGAGAAGCGATCATTTTACACATATCAGCTTAAAAGTGCCAAAGGTATTCAGGTCGTTATAAAAGGTATTGACCCTTTTGTTGACACGAATGAGGTCAAAACCGGACTAGAAGACAATGGCTTCAAAATTAAAAATGTGGTTAATATTAGAAACCGTGAAAAAATTCCTCAACCCATGTTTAGGGTTGAATTGGAACCTAGAGATGTTCTCCTGAAAAAGAATGAAGTGCATCCAATTTATAACCTCAAATATCTTTTGCATCGTAAGGTTACCGTTGAGGAGCCTCATAAGCGTTTAGGGCCCGTCCAATGCCTAAACTGCCAAGAATTTGGCCATACTAAGGCCTATTGCAAGTTGCCCGCAGTTTGCGTTGTGTGTGGTGAACTTCACGGTACATCACAGTGCAAAAAACCTAAGACTGATGCGAGCGTTAAAAAATGCAGTAATTGTGGAGGTAACCACACTGCAAACTACAGGGGTTGTCCTGTCTATACTCACTTCAAGAGATCAATGACAAATAGGCCATCAATTTTAAATATGCCACCCCAGCAGACAAACACCATTTCTACAAGCAATTTTCCCCAGGTACGCCAGCCAACCAGCCATATACACGTGCAAAACCCCCAACAAATTTCTTATGCGAATGTGGTAAAATCCGATAGACCAAACTTGAATCAGGAGCCCAAGCCTCAAAACTCCGACCAAAATTTTAGCAATCTTGAGGCAACTCTGCAGACTCTTGTTCAATCTATAAATACATTTACGGTTTCCATGACGAACATGATGCAGGAAATGCTGAAAATGCAATCCACTATTTTGCAGGCAATTTTAAAAAAATGAATTGGTTGAAAATATGTTTCTGGAACGCAAACGGCATTCGCCAACAAAAAAGTGAACTTGAGCACTTCCTTATGGAAAAGCAAATCGATATAATGTTGATTGCTGAAACCCATTTGACAACCAACAGTTATTTCAAAATTAATGGGTACGCATTATATGACACTAAAGATCCCCGCGGAAGATCTTGCGGAGGATCGGCAATTCTAATAAAATCCAGAATTAAGCACTATTTAATGAACGAGACACGTGAGGAGTATATCCAAGCAACTAATATATGCATTGAATATTTTCATGAAAAAATCGTTATTTCCTCGATTTACTCACCGCCCCGATTTTCAATAACAGAAAGCCAATATTCAAATTTTTTCAAATCACTTGGGCCTCGATTTTTAGCGGCTGGCGACTATAACGCTAAGCACACCTTTTGGGGATCACGCTTAATTACCTCGAAAGGCCGTGTGCTTTTTGACACCGTTTCCAAAATGGGCTTAGATGTGGTTTCAAGCGGACACCCCACTTATTGGCCGACAGACCGACGAAAGATCCCAGACGTTATAGATTTTGGAGTTGCGAAAAATTTTCCTTTAGAGTGGATGCAAGTGGAGCCTTCATTAGATTTGTCATCAGATCACTCTCCCACTATAATCTCTGTTTCGTTCCCCCAAGAGATTGGCTCACCGTTGACTGTCAATAGAGTTAATTGGTTAAAGTACAAAAAATTTTTGAGCACACATTGTACTGAAAATATCGCCTTGAGAACGCCTGAGGATATTGATGTGTCAATTAACAATTTTTCTGAAAACCTCAAACTGGCCGTACAGCATGCTACCACTAGTCATTTAAGACCTAGAAATGAGAGCAATAGAACTTATTCATCTGAAATTGAGCAACTTCTGTCAGAAAAAAGAAGAGTCAGAAGAGAGTGGCAACTTCGCAGGTCGCCCCAGCTTAAAGCTAGGCTACGGGAATGCATAACTCAGCTAAGAAATCTGCTTGAAGTCCATAGAATGGCTTCCCTTAAAACATATTTGGAAAGCCTTGATGGTACCCCTCAATCTCATTATTCCTTGTGGAAAGCGACAAAAGGTTTAAAAAGACCCGTAATAGGTAAGCCACCTTTGCGAAATTCAACTGGCGACTGGGCAAGAAGCGATTCTGAAAAGGGAATGTTATATGTCGATCATTTGCGAAACGTTTTTATCACAAATGATTCAGAGAATAATACAGCGGAATTACCACCATATGTTGTTAGACCTCCTGTGTCTTTGAGATTTAATTTTCAAGACGTCGAAAACGTTATCGGTAATACAAACCCCAGGAAAGCTCCAGGCATTGATCAAATTACTGGTAAAATGCTTGAACAGTTACCTCGTGTAGCTAGAAGGGTTCTACTTTTTATTTTTAACGCCATTTTACGCCTTGAGTATTATCCTGCAGAGTGGAAGGTCTCAATGATTACTATGATACCCAAGCCAGGGAAGGATCTGACTAAGGTAGAATCATATAGACCAATAAGTCTTTTACCAACAATTTCAAAACTATTCGAAAAATTGTTAATGGCGAAGTTGAGTCCAATATTGAACAATGTGGGATGCATCCCTGATCATCAATTTGGCTTTCGGGCTAAGCATAGCACCATAGAACAAACGCACAGACTAGTCAATGTCATAAGACAAACCTTTGAGGCGAAGAAGTACTGCTCAGCTCTTTTCATTGATATTTCTCAAGCGTTTGATAAAGTGTGGCACGACGGCTTAATGCACAAAATAAAGCTAAATTTGCCTGCAAATACACACAAGCTTCTGGAAAGCTACTTATACGGGCGGAAGTTTGTTATCAGAGAAGGCGACTTTATTAGCCCAATTCAGCCAATCAAGGCAGGAGTTCCCCAAGGCAGCATACTGGGGCCTACTTTATATTTGATTTACGCCTCTGACATGCCAACGACATCTGGAATCCACACTTCTACCTTTGCAGATGACACAGCGTTTTTGAGTGTTCATGAAAACCACCATTTAGCATCACGAAATTTACAAGAATATACTTCAATATTAGAGAAATGGCTAAAACTTTGGAAAATCAAAGCTAATGAACAGAAATGTACTCATGTTACATTCACACTGTGTAGGCAAACATGTCCGCCTATCCAAATTAACAACTCACCTATTCCGCAGCACAACGAAGTCAAGTACCTTGGTATTCACCTGGACCGTAGGCTAACATGGAAGTCTCACATTGAAGCAAAGGTCACTCAGTTAAAACTAAAAGCAGCGCAGCTAAATTGGCTTATGGGCAGAAATTCGACACTGAAATTAGATTGCAAACTTTTGTTATACAACGCAATACTAAAGCCTATATGGTGCTACGGAATTCAGTTATGGGGCACCGCCTCAGCGTCAAACATTGAAAAAATCCAAAGGCGACAAAACAAAATTCTACGAACGATTACTGCAGCTCCATGGTACGTAAAAAATTCACGAATTCATAACGATCTGAGTGTTCCGCTGGTAAAAGAGGAATTTTCCAAGTACGCGACAAGGTATGTCAGTAAACTGGAACTTCATCCAAACCCTCTTGCTCGCAATATACTTAATTTTGGCGGCCACACTCGGCTTAAAAGAAGGGATACCGCTGCCACCATCAGATTGCTCAATAGGTGATTTTACCGAAATAGCTCCCGCATAATAAAACTTTTTTGTCTAGCATTGGCCGGACTTAAGAATTACATTTTTTAATTTTAAATTTAGTATTAAGATTTGAATACTTATTGTTAGTTCATTTTGAAGATTCAATAAATAAAAAAATGCTTAAAAAAAAAAAAAAAAAAATGACTAGAATTTGTTGTGGTAATAAAAAACTGCTTGCTTCTAATTTTTCGACCCTTTTTTAATTTAAATTGTTATTTGTTGTTGAGCTAGTGGTCTTCCTTTTTTTTTTTTTTTTTTTTTTTTTTTTTTTTTTTTTTTTTTGATAAAAAGTATGGTTTTTATTTTTCAATATTTCGACACTCCGTTGTGTGTCTTCTTCATGAAAATTTTTTTTTTTTCTGAAGAAGACACACAACGGAGTGTCGAAATATTGAAAAATAAAAACCATACTTTTTATAAAAAAGAAAAAAAAAAAAAGAGAAGACCACTAGCTCAACAACAAATAACAATTGTAATAAAAAACTATTAAGTACGGAAATCTTTTAGAGTCATGAACACCGATATATAAAATGTTACGGTCGGACTAAAAGTGGTGACACAGTCAGCAAAATATCATAAGGGCGGTATTTGTAGGCGTGGCAAAAAAATAAAAGTCTAATTTCGATTTGTTTTTACATTATCTTTAATCCTAGAAGGTGATTGACATAATTTTTTTTTTAATGAAAGGCGAATCACTTTGCTATATATTCCATTATTTTAAATAAATTGATGAGAATTCAAAAAGAAAAATCTCAAATACTATTTCATAATCCCAAAAAAAACAGTCATCACTGGACATGCCCGTTTGGGAACCATACTAGGAGGTTAGGCTTACCCTATAGTGACTTCTGCAGTAGTTGCAGATCATTAGCCTTAGGCTAATGATCGTCAAACTTTTGTTTTAAATTTTAAATAAATTAAAATAATTTTTATGAGTTTTTTACTCGTTATTTGGTTCGATTTTTTCGAACATCTTCAGGAATATAATTTATTGGATCAGGCTCTAATATATACAATAAATTGGTTTAGTTGGATATATTATCTTTAATATTAACACTGTGCATCAACTTACGAGTATTTGTTTCTCTTGCATATTATTTATCTTAATCTAAAAACTGGACATCATGACAAATGAATTTTAAATTAAAAAATAAATAATTAAACTTAATTTTAATATTACAGTATATTGACTAAGCAATTATTTTATTGCTACACCGTATTGTAGCTTAATATTGTCTTTGTCTTCTTTTGTAGTCAAGGTGTTATTTATTTTTTGTTGTTATTCTTAGTGAACCGTTTATTCTCTTTTTCTTCCTCGTTTAATATTTTTACATTGTCGAAGTCAATTACGTGATTGCACTCCTCACTCAATCTCATTTTCATTTTTGTTAAAATACGAGAGGCTTTCCAACGCAAACTAAATGATTCAGTTTTCTCATTTTATATTTGATTGTTGTTGGTTAAAAAAATGGCGCTAAAGTTACTGAGCGAAAAATGTATAATGTCACTGAGTTGTCAAACAGCCCTCGTAATTAGTGTTATAAAATGATTGTGCTATAAAATTAAGGCAGAGTTTTTTTAGTGTATTGAATTTGTTTTCTAATTTAAAAAAACAATTTATCGCGAAAGAGACACAAAGGCGGAACGAAATATCAAGCGACCTTAAACTCAATAGTATTCATTTACTTATATTTAATGGCTTTGATTTGTGCAACGGAAGAGGTCAAAACGAAACACTGTGCTATGCCATGATGTTTTATTGTAACATATGTGCTCGTATGTATATTTAATCGATTTTTATTGCACTTGCAATAAAAGTCCACAGCCTGAAGTACAATTTGCTGCATTGGCTTTTTGAGGGTTGACCTTTGCAGTCAAAAAACAAAACAATATTGCACAAAAGTGGTTACGTGGTTGCGTAAGTAAAATAATGATAACTAATTGCACACAACACATTTAAACGTTTATATATACATACATATGTATGTATGTATATCCAGATGTTGTTTATCCTTAATGCATATTAAGGTGTTTCATTAGCTATAATGCTCTTGCAAGTTTTTACTTTGTGTCTTAAATGTTGTTTGTTATTTAATCACCTTAATTCTAACAAAACTGCCAACGATACTCAATAGTTGTAGCGGCAAAGAACTGGTGAATGGCTGGGGATGTGGCTGCGTGTGGCAGTGTGGCACTGCTTTTATTTTGATTGCAAAACTTTTATGTTGGATAAGTTGAAAGTAGTAATTTGAACATCTTAACATTAATGGCGATAACATTAACTAACCACTTACATACAACAACTACTTTACTACTTTATACGAGTAAAACATCAGTTACAATAACGTTAACAATGTCTAGCAACAAAACAGCACACTAACAGACAAACAGGCAAACAAACCAAAATAATCATCAACGGTCAAATGTGAAGTGTAATAGAATCCATAATGAAACAGAAAAAAAAATAAAATACGACTACTCGTATATAAAAGCAACAGCAACAAAAAACACCACTTATGCTCCAAATACGAGTACTAAAACGATTCTAGCGCAGAATAAAAGTGTCAGTGCACTGCATGACTGTTTGGTAATTAAGCTCTCATGACCATTGACCACGGCAACTGACCACGACCAGTTTGCTTTCATTAAATTTTGGGTTGCTCTTCTTTGTTTAACTTTTATAAAACTTTTTTTATTTAATATTTTTTTTATATTTTTATTGTAATTCTTCCTCTTTTAGGTTTTGCATTGTGGAGCACTCAGTGCATGGTCATTGTAAAGTGCTCGTCGTTATATTTTTAATTATTGCAAATGATGTTTTAAGCAATGCTCACATTAAAATATATGTGAGCATGTGCGCGTGTATGTGCACTAGAAAGCACTTTCACTACCCTGCAGATACAGAAGCTCCAACTGATTTCTAAATAATATTTTGCAATTGTTACATGAATGCCAGGAATTTGTTGTACTGTAAAACACATATAACATGTTTTTTGGAATTCAATAACGGAATTCGTTGATTCCGTTAAGGAATTGTTTGAATATGGACCTGTAAATAAAAGCGTGAAACAATAATTTTATATAAAAAAAGAAATTTAGCAAAAAAAAACATGTATCAGAGACATTTTTGAGCAAAAAAATGTGTATAAATATATTTTTGGCATACAAGTACATATGTATATATCAGTAATCAGAAAGTATATTAACAGGTATATAACAGCAAAAGAGCGATCTGAAATTGTAAAATCGTTGCGTATTTACATATGTATGTTAGGTAGTTATACAAAAGAAAAACAAATCGTAAAAAAGAAGCAATTTTCTGATTTGGTATTTTTAGCAAAATATTCACAGAAATCTTTTAATTTTCTGGAATATCCTTTAGTTTAGTTGAAACAAGTCCAATCCGCTTACCTTAGTATACATTTGCGAATTGAAATCACCAAAATAAGTTTAGCAGAACCGCAGTTTGGCGACTTTAAATCGCAAAAGCAGACTTTTGCTACATTCTTTTCTCACAACGCCTATTTGGAGTTTTCAAATTAAAGTCTAATTTGAAGCGATTTCCTGCACATGACAGAAAGAAATATTTTGAAAATTGTATAAAAACCCAGATGACCAGACAAAACACTGCTCTACTTTGTAGTCATTTTTAATAAATCTCTTTATAAATTTTAAACTATTTATAGCTTTTAACTTCTTTTTATTCCGGGACCAGTACTCAGGGGATAAACCCTACATATGCAGTGCGTTGTACCAGAATTAGGTTGTGAAAATAGATGGTGAAAGAGGGGAGTAGTGTTTGTGAACATTTAATTTGAACTTTCCAACGTTATAACAGACAGGAAGCTCGTCTGTAGGCAACTTATTCCATAGGCGAAGTGTACGGCTGAAAAACGAGTTTTCTCTGTAATGCGCTGTATGATTACCCAGGAACTCGACCACAAATATATGAGCTCTATACGATGAACACGTGTTACGTATAAATGGGCGAGTGTCGGGAACAAGATCTCTAATCTCGTCAGAGCAAAATCTAATAACGATAAAATAGAGTAACACACACTACACTGCATCGATGCTCCAATGAGTCAATAGAATTGAATACCCTACTGTCACCGTTAAGCTTCTTCGCCCTCTAAGTTAACCAACTAAAAGTTTTTGCTTAATATGGTTTAAAGGTTATTTTAAGAGACATGATTTGGTTCTGTTTACTTCCCTTTAATTAGCAGCCATTAAAATTATAAGAAAACTTTTAAATTATTTTAAAGTTGTTACAAATCGTTATCACATCTAAGCCACTGTGCGGGCCGTTGAACTGCTTGTTACAAATGTACATGCACATGCACACAAAAAACAACAGAAAATAAGAAACGTAATAAACAAACAAACATAGATGATTTAAAGAAAGCAAATTTCTAGGTAAATCAATCATCAGTGGTTTTATTGTTGTTGTTGCGTTCTTATTATTACATTCTTATTGTTTTGAAAGTAAGTGTGTGTATATGTCAAGTATGAATTAAGTTGCGAAGTATTTAAGTGCTGAGTAACGAACAAGTGTCTGTATCATTATTTCATTTGCGATTGAAGATACGCAAAAGCGTAAAGGTAAAAATGTAACAATATTATAGTTTAGAAACTATTGGAAAATTTTCAAATTATAATAACTGTTTTTTCCAGAAAAAAATCAATCAATATATATATATATATATATATATATATATATATATATATATATATATATATATATATATATATATATATATATATATATATATATATATATATATATATATATATATATATATATATATATATATATATATATATATATATATATATATATATATATATATATATATATATATATATCTATATATCCAACTTTTGCCTTCAAAGTTAATAATATTTTATTTTAAATTGTAAAAGTTAAGGCAAAAAAAAAATAAATAAATAAAAACATCATTAAAGAACCTGCATCTCATATAAACAAAGATTTTCTACAGCGAGCAATAACATTAAAACCCGCAGCTACTCTGCTCATTGTTTTCATTGTTGTCCTGTTGACTCAATTTTTTCTTACACAAAAATTTTGCAAAGGCAATTCAGCTTTACATGTGTTTTATAATGGAATTTAATATTCATTTAAAAATTCTTACATAAATATAATTATATTCAGGTAAAAAGGCCTTAACTAACATAATTGCTGCTTTTAGTTTCATTTTTTTTTTTTTTGTGGAGCTGCCTGAAAATGTATTACGTATGAAACTATTCCACCAAATCTTTGTGGCGGGGTGAAATGTATTGTAATTATAAAAAAAAACATCAAATTCTGAAAAAATACAAGCTAAGTTTTTTCTACATTAAAACAACCAACCTATTTGTCATGCATTTATAAAGGGTAATTTTTTAGAAGTTCACATTTTTAAGTTGCAACTCTGCTTTATTTGACAGTTGACAATGGGTCTGTTTTGTGTAGGACCAGCGGCCGGATTTCGCAGGAATAAATTTTTTACTAGTGAACATTTAATACAAAATTCACCAACTGACATTGTGCTTACGTTTCATTAAAAATTATTTAAAATTTATTCCACTAAATGTATTAGTTCAGGCTGAATGATGTGCTGAGTTGTCGAATTGACTTTGTCATACAAGTTGTCTAATAGAAATTTTCATTTACATAATACTTTTATATATTTTTTGAACTTCAAAATATTTTACAAAAAACCAAAACCCGTTGCAGACTTTTGAATGGAAAAATTATTCCTTAAGTGTTTACTGTAACTGTCATAATTATTGATTCATTCTTACCATTAGGGACCCAAAAATCAGAAGTGAACACTGAAATTAGTGAACATTTTTAAATTCATTGCTGCTGAATTTTGGCCCCAGTACTACGGCGGTGACCGCTATATTGTACTGAAACTAGGAAAACACCTAGGTTATGAGGAGTGGAAAAGAGGGAGTAGTGTTTGTCGCCATTTGACAGTTACGTCTAACTTTTCATTATTGAAATTTTTTATCACAATAATGGTCGTGTTCGTGTAAGATATCCTTTCACAATTTTGTTCCCTAATGAAATGAATTTTTATTTGAATGGATACGAATAAGTGAATAACTAGAATTGGTGCATTTGGTGGGAGGAAACAGATTTGTTGTTATTATTAAACTTAAAAAGTTAAACTAATCTTGCAACATTGTTTTTCTCAAATTTCGAAAAGTTTTGAAAGGAATGAAAGAGGGGAGAAGTATTTCAGTAAACTTATGTACAAATACTAAAAATCTAATATAAAAAATTATAAAATATTCAACAAAAATTCAATAAATTTAATTTTTATAATATTGAAATCTTGAAAAAACTTTTAAAATCGGAAAAAATATGCAAAGTTTTTTCTAACTTTTTGAAATATTTTGTGCCGAAAAACTTGTAATTTAAATAAATTCATATAAATTTCTATTCTTTGTTTTCGATTACCAGGGAAAGTAAAGTTTACATATACAAACACTACGGCAAATAACTATGACTAATACCGTTTTCTTTTCTGAAAAAGTTTTGCATTTATGCAGCACTTTTTTCCTTAAAATTCAAGTTTTAAAATTTAAGTTTTATTGAGATTAAAAGAAGATGTCGCAATAACTATAAATATCTGAAAAAAAGTTGAGAAAACTGTATACTTCGGTATTTTTTTGACAAAACAATATTGAAAATGTTACACTTTTTCTAGAAAAGAAAACGCCATAAGTCTCTGTAACCCATTTAATGTTAACGTTAACTCCAATTGCAAGTCGAAACTGCTATCTAGTTCTATTTTATTTGAATTCTTGAGCAGAATGAGAAATTTCACTAGAATTCAATTCCTGTTGTTTTTTTCAACTGGAAATTCAGATAAAAATTAAAAATCAATGTTCTCTAAATATGATTGCTGCCACATATTTGTAACAATTTCAAAGTATTCTGAACTTTGGGAGAAGGTTTCCTCTGGTTTCAGCGGCTACTGAGGTATTTGCATATTCTGTAAATCCTGTTTTTATCAATTAAAATACTCTGCGAGTAACATTTTCTTATTGACATCTAAAAAGTGGACAACCTGACAAAGTACTCGTACTAGTTTGCAAAAGTGCAGCAGTTATATAACGCAGTGTATCTACATACAGACCCTGCTATGTATGTATATGATCATATCTGCACATGTGTTAAAATATTTATATGCATGTCTGTTGTTTTTTTTTTGTTCCTCTATAGGCGGGAATTCGTTTTAGTTGAAAAAATGCCAAAAAAGTTTAAGTCTGCTTATGTATGAGAGCATTTGTTTGTTTGTTTGTTTGTTTTATATAAAAGTTGAACAGTTAGTTCTTTACTGACGTGTTCAGTGGTCCGTGTTTAAAGGAAGACTATCGGAGCGCATGAGTTCATGCAATTTATCTAAAGTGATGGTGCAATCGATTTAACTTTAAGAGTTTTATTTCGAAAACAGAAGCAGCGGCAAAATGAAAACGAAATAATAAAAACAAAACAAAAAAAAAGAAACAAAAAGTAGAAAAAAAAACGAAAACATAAAACAATGAAATTTGTTACTTATTAATTTTCATGGCTCATGTGTGCATTAGATTTCCACTTTTATTTCAATACATATCACAGGCACGGGCACAAAAGAAATCCATAAACAAGTTGTAAAATGTGAGCCCTGGAATGGGTGAAGCAAAATTAATTTGATATTTACGTTTCTACTCGTGTTCTCATTTTTTTTTTTCTTCTTATTTTTTTATTTTAATTGAAATGAAATCTGCTCAATAACATTAATTCGAAGGCTGAGCAAAAAATATGGGAAAATGACTTTATAGAAAACAAAATAAACGAATTGATTATAAAAATACTCTCCTGGTTAGTTAAAGCAAAGGATATGCAGGGTGGGAGAGTTATGCAAGTTTAAATCACAATAAAACAAAGAAATACATTCCAGTACCAATAAAACGGATTTTATTAGAGAGACAAATTTATGACATTAATGTTTAAATGGAATTTCGGCCAAGTGGCCGCTATAGCTGATGCGAAAAAGACGCAAACTTTAGCACCAATTTTTATAAAATTTGAACAATATTTGTGGCAGTATTACGCCTATGCTCAATTATCTCTGGCTTATTGAAATAGATAAGTTACTGTATAACCGGTGTGCGATGGGAATTTATACCACACCCAATAATGACATTGTCTTGTTAATACCACTTGTTAATCAAGTCCAAAGTAAGCAATTGTGGCGTTAAAAAGTTTTCAATCATACCACCGTATCGCTCCCTATTCACTGTCACTGTTATGCCGTTTTCCTTTTCAAAGAATTAAGACCCATTGACTCATCTTGATCAAATTGTATATCAATAATTTGATGATCTAATGAATAATTTAAGGGTGTTCTATTGCTCAGCAGCCGTATTCTGTAACTCGCTTAGCTAAAACTCGATCGCTAAAATGCAAAAAAAAAAAAAAAAATTAGGGCAAATATTTTTGCGTTGTCGCTAAATCTGTATTCTGTAAGCTAAATTGCTTAGCTACATTTTTATATTTTTGCCGCAGCTAATTTGCTAACTGTATTCTATTTCTTTCTTTCTGCTTTGATGAACTTCTGTTAAAAAGAGATAAACATAATGTAATAATTTTTGGCAATTCATTATAGTGTTACCTTACTTTATATTGTGCTTCCCGTAAATATTCTTAAAACTTCTCTTCAATAAGGTTTTAAAATATGTTTTGAAATATTGATTTTAAATAAAGATCAATTCAAAAAAAAAATTTTTTTTGATAAATATTACTTAAGCAGCACTTAAGTCGATAAATTATGAGCAGTAATTTTTCATGATACAATCAAATGTGCAATTTATGGGAAAATTTGCAAAATATGGCATCATAAAAAAGTATTTGTTTATTTACATTTTTAATAAACAAAAAAAAAAAAAAAACGTTCATAAGGTTTAGAAAAAATATTCAGCATTTTATAATTAAAAAGAAAAAAAGAATTTTTGTGTCTTGCTGCACTTTAAGTTGAAGTTAGTTTTTTACCTGTCATGGGCAAATTCTTTGTGCTCCTCCAAGTACTGAATAAGCATATATTTTTACACCTATGCAATTCTTTTTACTGTTTCTTCGATTATACTGTAATAATATTTTTTTTTAACAAAAACCAATAGAAAAAAAGCATTTGTAATTTACTTACATTTTAGCATTTAAAAATTTCCGCTGCTAATATTTTAGCGTTTTAGACAACAACAACTACTGATTTGGCGTTAGAGAATACAAAATTTAAATATTTTAGCGATGCCACTAATCGCTAAAATTGCGGCGAATTAAATTTTTATGTCATTGCCAAATTTAGCTAAGCACATTACAGAATTGCATTTGTGGCCAAAAATCGCAAAATCATCTTTGTAGATTTTTGGCGATAGAGATTTAGCTTTAGCGAGTTACAGAATACGGCTGCAGAACCGACTATTCTGATTATTTACACATCCATTCAAATGAAAATGTAACTCGTCACTCACTACGATTTTTTCATGAAAATCGATCATTGATTTTGATAACATATTTTAGCGATGAAAACACGTTTATTTATCAAACATTTTTCCATAATAAATTTGCCACGTATCTACTTCAAGACTGCCAAATATTAATTGGCAACACTAATGTTTAACAAAATGGCGGCAAAACAAAGTAGTACGAGTATATCGTCCCGGTGGACAACCGTCATAACCCCAAATAAAATAATCCAATGGGGTTATGTTACACGACTTTGGTGGCCAAACATTACGCGAAAGTCTGCTGAAAGGCTGCATTTACAATTGATTTATTCAAAGAAACTTTTTATGAGTTTCTTTGAATAAATCAATTGTAAATGTAATTTCTAATAATCAAAAGATTATAAACAGGTTGTTTTCTATGTTTCCCAGCTGTCTATATGCCAACATCAACAACAGGTAGGTAATCATCAGTAGACTTTGGAAACTTTATACCCCAACAATCTAAATAAACTTTATTTGAAGTGTGTAAAAAAATTCAAAAACAATTCAGCTCTTGAACATATTTTATAATAAAACATAAAAAACACAAGATTTAAATGCTGTTTTAAATAAATTAATAAATAATATCAATCTATACTTAAAACAAGAAATCTTATTTTTATAATATACCAGTTGATTCTACTTCACTTACGAGTTGCTTTAATTGAATATCTTCGACAAATATTTTACAAAGAGACGGGTAAACGAGTAAATTATGTTTCTCGAGTCGAATTATTTTTGGTCTATATTTTGAAAAATTCGATAAATTTTCGTAAACTTTCAATGCTTTAATACTGATACCATTATATTTCTGAATATATATTCGATTATATTTTCAACTTTAACTTTAAAGTTACACCTCAATTGTAAAGCCCAGAGCTGCTGCTGGGAAACAACTCTTGCGTCATCGTAATTATTTCCTAAGTGCGGTTAGGCTTGTTGTTGTTGTTTGGCCTTCGAGAGTTTTGAGTCTCACTCTCACTGGTTAACTAACTGTCTGCCTCAAATAACTGTATTAGTTTACAGTTTTTTTCGGGGTATTTCTTTATTAACCACGCGGCAACTTCTTATGTGAAGGCAAAAATCGTCACATTAGTCACAGCGCTGCAATAAAATAACGTTAATACCATCGTGGGTATAAGAACCTCGTCACTCCGCCCATGCTGTGCATCCTATACTTGTATACTGTAGTTAAATAAATAAATAATAAATATATTTTCCGCCTAACCTTAAGTATGCGTAGCAAACAAAAACTTTTTAAGTTAAGTGGTGGTTTTTAAATTTTTTTTTTTTAACGAGTAGAACTTTTTTCATAAAACATTGATATAAATAGAATCCGTTCTGTAGAGCAACGGAGTCTTGGAAAGCTAAGCACTTTAACGTGTCCACACTAAAGTATACTTTTATGAAAATGAGTTTATGTTGCTGCCGTGTTCAAAATAATTTAGTAGTAGCTCATCGTTGACAGTAGAGTATCCAACTCTATTGACTCACTGGAGCATTGACGCAGTGTGGATGGTGCGTTACTCTGTTCAATCGTTACTACAATGGATTTTGCTCTGACGAGATTAGGGATCTTGTTCCCGAAACGCGCACATTTTTACGTAGCACGCGTTCATCGTCCAGAGCTCATCCATTTGTGGTCGATTGCCCAGAGAATCGTACTACGCATTACAGGGAGAATTCCTTTTTCAGCCGTACGCTTCGTCTGTGGAATAAGTTGCCTGCAGACGTGTTTCCTGTCTGTTATAACGTTGGAAAGTTCAAGTCATATGTTCACAAACACTACTCCCTTTTTCCCCCTCCCCACAATCTATTTTCCTAGCTCTGGTACAATGCGCTGTGTATGTAGGGATCATCCCCTGAGTACTGGTCCAATATAAAAACAAAAAAAAAGTAGTGGACTACACAACTACAATTACCGGTTGCAGCATTTGCTGACTTGAAGTCTGCTTTTTCATAATTTTCTTCTGAACTCGCCTATATGTTCTCACACCAAAACTTTTTTCTGTTATTCTTGAGATTTTTCCAACGTTTATTTCTTACAAATTAGATTTTACAGGGTATTCCAGAACACAACGTCATGCCGAAACGGAGTGACAGGGTTGATTGTAACCATTATGAGAAATATCTGACAAAACATAAAAAAACAACATTTTACTCAGCTCAAATGTTTTTTGTGCGAATAAAAACAATTAAATTAACTATACAGTTACAAAGAAAATTTTCAAAGTATACGATGGACAGCGGAGTGACGGAGGCCATACCGCTCCTTTATTGCAACATAGTCACAATTAAGAAAAGCTTGTTTCGAGGAAAACAAATATCAAATTTTTAGTTTCCATACAAGTCTTAGAAAATTTTTTTTTTAGAAAATATCTCGTTAAGGAAACGGTGTAAAAGTAATTTGAATAAAGTTTTGGCACAATATAAAAGGTAGTACTGTTAACATTGTTAACTCGAAACGCTCATTTTTTGAGATATGACTATGCTTGCAATAAAAGAGCGATATACACAAGTGTACACTTGTAGCGTTGCTGTGACTAATTACAACGATCTATGCCTTCACATAGAAAGTAGCAGCGTGGTTAACAACGAAATATATCTAAAAAACTGTAAGCCAATACAGTTACTTGAAGCAAACCCGCGAGCAAGACGCAAAACTCTCGAAGGCCAAACAGCAAAAACAACAAGCCTGACTGAACTTAAGAAATAATTACGATGACGCTTGAGCTATTTTTTTCGATTCTTCTCATGATGGCTACATTCAATTTTGTCATCCTGTTTCGACTTATGCACACATACATAATAAGTTTTTTTTCTCTTTTTATTCCTTTTGCCAAAATGTTCTATAAAGTCAAGAACTGTTCAGCCGAAATTGCCCCTGTGTGATCTGTCATTAAAGCGACAGCGATTCATTTTTGTTTGTTGACGGAGTTATGTTTTGTTTTTCACAGCTCTACTGCAACTTAAACGGTGTTTTAAGTTTTAAGAAAACTCTTTTTATCGTATTTTGTTTGAGTGTAATTATAATTTATAAATAAATTGTTTCCTTTTTTTTGTTATGAAATAATAATGGAATTAATATGGGACGAGTCTAGCAGAAAGTATTAGCGCTTCAATGGAAATAGTGCAATGTTTGCAATTTGTGTTTAACTAAAATTTTGTTTAAGCGTTTGTTTTTTATTTATACTCGTAGTTGCTGTTATTAAATAAATTTATAATTCTTGTACAATTTGCAACCTCTAATTTAGCCTAATTTCCTGACCAATTTTATCATTATTACTGAACTGAACAATAATAATAACACATTTCACTCGAATGTTGTTGACTTTTATATTCCGTGGGGTAAAGGATATTGAATGAATAAAGAATTACTTAAACTACCTTGTGTTTGGCCATAATCGTATGTACAATACATATACATAACTGCAGACATTCATAATTGTGTGCTGTGCTGTATCGTGTGTGTGAGTGTGAGTATGCGTCGTAAATATTTTTGGTATTAACAAACACGTCGCTTGAGTCATCATTCAGTGCTTCGTTTTGCGGTCACAGACGTTCAGATGTGAATTTATGTTTATCGACATGATTGTGTGACATACAAGCACATATGGATGTAGCCAGCAAAATAGTTTACTTTTTAATATATGTATATATATACATACATACTGGTGCATATACATATGTATATATGTGTGTAAGTGTGTGTATGCATTTGCAAACTGAGCTTTTGGTTTTGTCAGTAATGGTGGGATTGTTTTTTTTTTTTTTTTTGTTCCTTTTGACGGCGGAGCTGTTGTTGCAGCTTCAAAATTTAATATAATAACACGCACGCAACTACTGTCAATCGTACTTCTGTGACAGGCGTTTCTTCTTCGTACTTGTGGCTCTGTTTGATGTTGCAGGTTGAATTCGTATTGTGTGCCTGCCAGCAATATGTCCAAATGCAATTACATGACACTACACAAATATCCATACAACTTTGTACGTCACACATACGTGACTATACCACACACACACATACACACAGAGTAGGCAGGTTGTACGAGTATTTAAATATTATGGTATGTTGCATTTGACTTGTGTATGTATGTATGTGTATGTGCTTTATGCATAATTCATTGCGTTTTGACTGTTTGTAGGCAAAATATTGACCTTCTTAAAAAGTAGTAATGAAACAAAATATGCAAAAATAATGAACAAAATTCCACCTAGAAAATGTCAGGGTTTTAAAACCCAACTCGGACTTTTGGTTCAAAGTGTAGCATGATCACGACATGAATTCACTGGTTCAAAGTGTAGCATGATCACGACATAAATTCACTCTTTTAGCCATAACATAAATGCATCCTAGTAAAGGCATAGCTAAGAAATAACCAAAAAGAATATTAAGTTACATTTTAAAAAATTCATAACCCACGTCACTTGACACCTCTTGCTGTCACTGACCGTCGTCGCGACAGTGCGCCTATTAAGTGCAATCATTTGAAATTCACTTGAGCTGCGAATGATATGGGTTGTGAAGGTATGTAAGCTTATGTGTGGCACTGTAATAATTAAATCTAAAAACACTTGAATCACGCCGCACACGTACATATGTATGCACATACCAAAGAAACAATTTATGGCCTTGAACCAACTGCTTATGTGCATATGTGACGTCTGATCAGCTTACCCCTAAAACGTGAGAACCATATTTGTTTCCCATACATTAACTTTGATAATATAACAATTAGCATAGATGAGTCGTCTAGAACTTCTCATAAGTAGTATATAAGCAATTGTAAGTTTAGTTTAAGCAAAAATTAATACAGAAGAATTGATTTGAGCTACCTCGAGTTCCTCATCAATTAATAAAAATAATAAACATTTTATGAACAAATACCTGTTTTAATCCAATTAAAAAAGTGTTTTTAGTTGTTGAATTTCAAAAAAGCTAATAGGCTCTCGGAAAGTAAATTTAAACGAAATATTGGTGAAGTAATTTTTTTAAGGTAGCCGTAAAAGACAGATGTTTTAAATAGTGTTTTCGCAAACATCAACTTTGAGATCTTTCAAAAATTTCTAAAGTCTACTGATGATTAGGATAGCTCCTTTTTTTATTATTTTGGACCAGTACTCAGGGGATGACCCCTACATATGCAGTGCATTGTACCAGAACTAGTAAAATAGGTTATGAGGAGAGGGAACGAGGGAGTAGTGTTTCTGAACATTTGACTTGCATTTTCCAACGTTATAATAGACAGGAAACACGTCTGCAGGCAACTTATTCCACAGACGAAGCGTACGGCTGAAAAACGAATTCTCTCTGTAATGCGTAGTACGTTTCCCCGGGCAATCGACCACAAATCGATGAGCTCTGGATGATAAACGTGTGCTACGTAAAAATATGCGAGTTTCAGGAACAAGATGCCTAATCTCGTCAGAGCAAAATCCATTGTAGTAACGATAGAACAGAGTAATGCACCCCACACTGCGTCGATGCTCCAGTGAGTCAATAGAATTGGATACCCTACTGTCACCGATAAGCTTCTTCGCCCTTTCCTGCATACGGTCGAGTAACCCCAAAATAGACTTTGAGGCACCGGCCCAAACATGAGAGTTGTATTCCATTTTCGGTCGGATGTAGGTAGTATAAATAGTAAGGAGGTCGGATGGAGTGAAATACATCTTACACCGTTTCAAAAAACCCAGGCACTTAAATGCTTCTCTAGAGACATGAAAAATGTGTTCAGTCCAGCGAACGTCACACTGTATCTTCATTCCAAGGACATCAAGAGCTTCCGATTCCTCAATATTTGTACCATCCATGAGTACAAGCAGCATTTGTGGTCATATGTTTGTGTGTTAATAAACAACACTCGCTCTTACGAGCGTTGAAGGCTACCCTGTTAATACGACCCCATTCGGAGATCAATAGAAGACCACTGTTCAGTGAATCGTTCATATTTAGCCTCTTGGCAGCAATCTCCTATAAAATGTCGACAAATAGACAGCTGGGAAACATAGAAAACAAGCTGTTTATAATTTTTATTATATTTCTGAAAAAAGAATACTCTTTACAATGGCAGATTCTTTGTTATGGACTAAGCATGATCGAATTTATCAAAGTGCGATTAAAATATTTCTAGAGATAATACATAGTACACAATAACGATCGGTTAAGGATTTCGAGCGAATACATTTTCCTTTTTCCTTTTCGAAGTCTTTGAAATAAAGCAATTTGCATTGACAAAAACAAACAATTTATTCAAAAACACGACACTGCTTTAATGCTATAGACTTACTTTTGTCGTTTAGCTCATCATGGCTTAATGTAAAAGAGAAAAATGATTCTTCTCGCCAAAGTAGCAATAGCACTTTCTTACGCGTCGTGTCTGTCGCTAGTACCTGTCAATTTCCCTTCACTTTACACACTCATATTTCCGTTTTTTTTCTTCATTTGATTTAATTTGATGAAATTTATTTTCATAGCTCATTAAGCCAACTAAACACAAGTATTTACATATTTAAAATGTTGGCTTTATTTATTTATGCTATACACACGTTTCTACCTACATACACACACTCACACACACACACACACACGTACCTGCAAAGTTTTTTACATATTTGTTTAGATGAGGACAAACGAATATTATTCACATTTGCAGTGAAAAAATGCACAGGCGCTTCCTCGCGTAGAAAAGGAACATCTGTATCCAGACATTTCGGTAAATATTTCAATCTAAAAAAGGAAAGCCAAATAAACCAAAGAAAAACAAAACAAACAAAAAGTAAAATAGTTAACAATGGCACGTTTAGAACGAAAGTAATGGAATTGAAACAGGAAGAAGAAAAAAAAAATCAACACATACATATAGAAAGAACTATTAATACTTGTATGATGAGTTTGCGCAGAATCACATTTGGATTTGAAATGAAACGCCAGAAAGAGTTTTAAACGAGATTTTATGGTGATTTTCGATTGTATTGGGAACTTGTCAGAATTGGAGCATTCTAAAATCGAAAACAAAGATGTTTGTGTAGCAGGTATTAAAACGCTACTTGCACATCCGCACACATCAGAGACAGATGCTTAAGAATTTGCATAAATGTTTGTACACACACACAAAAACATACGCACACACACACACACACACACACACACACACTTATACACAAATATTTTTATGTACACTCCAGTTCTTGATTTGTGTGTACAAGAATGCAAATATGTGACATTTTAATGAATGTTCCTTTCAAAAGCAAAAAGTAAGCAGTCAATTTGAAGTGTTTGATTTTCGCTTACATGAAAATATACAGACATTTGTATATGCTACTCGTTTACACTCAAAGGTATTATACATGTATACATATACATACAAACTTGCATACATACTTATGTATGTAAATACATACAATTGGATTTCTATAAAAGAAAATATTTTATTGTTCTTTTATAAAGTTTAACTTTAACTTGCATACTTATGTACGTGTCTACTCACGGACGTACTCGTATATGTTTTCACTCAATTCAGAAATCATACTACATAACGCATATATGTATGTATATATGCATATATATGTATGTATTTATGTATGCGTTTATAATGTGCCATTTGAAAGCAACGAAATTTAAACAATTTCAGAATCTTATTTTCAACAGCAAAAAATAAATTTTACTGGCACTTTATTACAATTTTAATTGACGCACGCTTCAAAACACAACCGTAAAAAGTCGCAAAAAAGCATAGAAATATACTCGGGGTTGCCATTAGGAATTGTATTTACCAAAAAAGCTCCTGATATATTAAATGTGTAAATTGAGTTCCAAATAAAGGAAATTCATTATTTGACAATTCCAATAAATCGAAAATTTAACAATTTGTTTCTTCTTGGTTCTATATACTTGATCGCTCCAAGGCGTTTGATACAGTTGATCACCGAATACTGTTATCAAAGTTAAGTTCTCTGTAAAAGTTTTCATCTACTTCTACAAAACTTGTATCATTATATCTCACTGGTAGAATTCAGTCAGAACCACTGGGTTCAATCTTGGGACCAATATTAAAGGGTGGTTAAATTTCAAGGGCCGATATTGATTTTGAATAAAACACAAACTATTTAGAAAATTATTGTAATTTTATTTTGTATGATATATTGGTATTATTCAATTATGCATGGAACAAAACATCAGGCAAATGGGCGCCACGACCACGGCGGCACACCTCCATCCGATGGTCCAAATTTTCGATGACCCTGAAGCATAATGGAGGTTCTATGCCGTTAATAAACCGAATTATCTCATCCTTTAGCTGTTGAATTGTTGCTGACTTATCGGCGTACATCTTTTCCTTCAAATAACCCCAAAGAAAAAAGTCCAACGGTGTCAAATCACATGATCTTGGCGGCCAATTGACATCACCATTACGTGAGATAACACGGCCATTGAATTTGTTGCGCAAAAGAGCAATTGTTTCGTTAGCTGTGTGGCAAGTGGCACCGTCCTGATGAAACCACATATCGTCTATATCCATATCTTCCAGTTCGGGCCATAAAAAGTTCGTTATCATCTCACGATAGCGAACACCATTCACAGTAACTGCCTCACCGGCCTCATTTTGGAAAAAATACGGCCCGATGATGCCGCCAGCACATAAACCTCGCCAAACAGTCACTCTTTGTGGGTGCATTGGTTTTTCGACAGTCACTCTTGAATTCTCATTCGCCCAAATGCGGCAATTCTGTTTATTGACGAATCCACTGAGGTGAAAATGTGCCTCATCACTGAAGATGATTTTCTTCGAAAATTGATCATCATATTCATAATAAGTCTGGATAACTTTAACACGTTGATGGATTGTGTATCTCTCCATAGTTTAAATTGAGTAAGTCTGAAATAGAGAAATGTCAAATAAAATTCGAAAAAAAAACTTGGCGTTTAGGTGTGGTTCACATTCAACATCGGCCCTTGAAATTTAACCACCCGATATTTTCAATTAATGCTAACGACTTGCCGCAACGTTTATCACACTGCAGTGTTCACATGTACGCAGATGACGTACAGTTACACTGAAGTAGTCCAGTATCCTTAATTAAGGACAACGTTGAAAAACTCAATTCTCATCTCAACAGTATAAATCGATGGGCATCTCAAAACGGATTTTGCTTAAATACCCGACAATTTAAATGTCTTCTAATTCACAAAAAAAACTGTTACTCCTTTAATAGAAGATGATATTGTAATACACAACAAGAAAATTGATATTGTGCACACGGCAAAAAAACTAGGATAAGTGTTTAATAGCACCTTAACATGGACAGACGACATTAAATACACTGATTGGACAAATTTACATTAAACTAAGAACCTTGTGGTTCATACAATATGTTACACCATTGAATGTAAGAATCTTACCTGCAAAAGCATATTTAATCCCAAGCCTTACATACGGATGTGAATTTATTTTCTAATTGTGACTGCGTAAGTGAAAAGAAACTTGAAGCCTTATATAACAACATTATAAGATATATTTATGGACTCACAAAACGTGAGCAGGTCTCTGCTTACTCAAAGAATCTCTATGGAGTTAACTTTAAAAACCTTCTTAAGATAAAAGTGCTTTTGTTTTTATACAAGCTGATTAATACTGGAGAACCGAAATATCTATTTGAGAAAACAATATTCACTAAATCGGCCAGGGGTAGAAAGATTATTGTTCCCAAATTTCGACACCTTGTTTCTGAATGGCAATTTTTCATTAAAGCTGTTCGCCTTTAGAATACTCTGCCAAATAATCAACAGACAAACAACAACGCAATATCTTTTAGGAAATTCCTTTTGAATTTTTTGAGTAGTTAATTCATTTAATAATATTTTTTAAGCAAGTTTTCTTTTAATTCAATCAAATTATTTAGTTTCTAAATTATCCTTATTTTAATTACATAATTTCCATTGCATCTTAATATTACTTGTACACATACAAAATCCTGTACTGGAACTACAAGACTTCTGCCACTTTCTCTATTTCGAACAAATATTTTCATTCGCATAAATACATTTGAAACAAAAACAAGTTTTCAAATTTTGTATAAATATATTTATTTGAAAACGGCTTGTGAGAGAATATAATGACAGTTAAGTAAGTATTGCAAGCAGACAATATTCATAAGCACAATTTAAATCCACATTAAGTCAGAGATGTTAAAAACTTCAATCACCATAAAACCATAAGAAGTCTTAACTTTTCTGAATGTAAGTTTTATTTTGTAATACAGAACTATACATAGGTGTACAAGTTTTTTTACACGAGCCTTGAAATCCCTCTCTATATGTTTTTTTTCTAATAGCGGCTTCACCATAGTTAGTTGAGAGCATTTGATGAAACTCAGCAGCAGACTTCTTCATATTCAAGGAAAAAATTAAAACATTCCACAAATGATTAGAATTTGGTTGGTAAACTGGCATGTTTAAGTGGGAATAACTTTATGATGCGGAAACAAATTGACTAATATTTCGATGACCTTTATATATTTATTTCGTATAGCAGCTACCGATACAATAATACACCTAGTATATATGTTTTAATACCTCATAAATTGATGGTGTTTTACTTGCCGATTTTGCTTAAAGTATTCTACTTATAAAATAAGTTTTTTCAGTAATATTTTTTAATATTGAAATTTATTTTTCTCAAAAGCACTTATGCTAGTTTTGCTAGTGACCACATACATAACATTGTGTTTTCCCAGGTCATGCCAAAGCCAATAGTCATAAATTTTGCCGTATACTTGATAAAAGTACAACATTGTGATAATTAAATATTAAGTATACGCCTATATCTATTTGCAAAGTTGCCATAAGTTACATTTGAGTGACCAAGTGATCGTTATTGGTTTTTAGCCTTTCTGCCTATGATTTGATTTTTGTTTTTTTTTTTTGTCTTTTTTTTGGGTTTTTTTTTTTGTTTTTCACTTGCCAGCCACATTTTTTTTTTTTTTTAGCTTGGACCAGTACTCAGGGGATGACCCCTACATATGCAGTGCATTGTACCAGAACTGGGAAAATAGGTTATGAGGAGAGGAAAAGAGAGAGTAGTGTTTGTGAACATTTGACTTGAACCTTCCAACGTTATAACAGACAGGAAATACGTCTGTAGGCACCTTATTCCATAGACGAAGCGTACGGCTGAAAAACGAATTCTCTCTGTAATGCGTAGTACGATTCTCCGGGCAATGGACCACAAATGGATGAGCTCTGGACAATGAACGCGTGCTACGTAAAAATGTGTGCGTTTCGGGAATAAGATCTCTAATCTCGTCAGAGCAAAATCTATTGTAGTAAAGATTGAACAGATCAACGCACCCCACACTGCGTCGATGCTCTAGTGAGTCAATAGAGTTGGATACCCTACTGTCACCGATAAGCTTCTTCGCCCTTTCCTGCATACGGTCGAGTAACCCCAAAATAGACTTTGAAGCACCGGCCCAAACATGAGAGTTGTATTCCATTTTCGGTCGGATGTAGGTGGTATAAATAGTATGGAGGTCGGATGGAGTGAAGTACATCTTACACCGTTTCAAAAAACCGAGGCACTTAAATGCTTCTTTAGAGACATGAAAAATGTGTTCTGTCCAGCGAACGTCACACTGTATCTTCTTTCCAAGAACTCCAAGAGCATCCGATTCCTCAATATTTATACCATCCATGAGTACAGATGCAGCAGCACTTGCGGTCGTTTGTTTGTGTGTTAATAAACAACACTGGGTCTTTCGAGCGTTGAAGGCAACTGTTTTTACGCCACATATCTTTTGGAACCCGATTTAATTAATAATAAATTTGACTAGTGCAAGTACACAGATTACACTTGTATCAAACTCATGTCTTATTTAAGTGATGGTAGAACATATCTTATTAATAAATCAGTTTTAAAGTTATATAAAGTTGCTTGGCAACACTTTGGAGCTTGACAGCTTAAATGCAATCATATAATTAATTAACTCTTTGTTAATGCAAGAATATGAATTCTTCTAAAAAGATCGAGTGATTCAAGAGGCTGTTTCCAATCTAGCAGCAGGTTTAATTACCAGAAATTGTTCAAAATAATTAGTTTAATTTTGATAGAACATATAAATTCTTAACTGGAGCGTATTTAAGAAAAGCGTTTGTTTCCTATTCCTTAAAGTTCAATGAAACTCCACTGGCTGTAAAATTTAATTAAAGTTTTCGAGATAAAAAGTTACCAAGCATCGACATTAAAACGGTTACGTTATGGATTTCGAGGCATAACATTCAACATATTTTTCTACTTTCCATCAGTTAAGGAGAGTTGAAAAACAACTTTCACAATTTACAGACGTGGCAACTTAGTAATGAGTACTCGAAAATATTTTTGTAGAAACAAGAGGGCAATGGAACAAAACTCTCGCAAGATATGTTGTGTGTGTTGTACGTGCATGAGATGTATGAAGTATTATTTGGTTCTAATAGATTTGCTTGCTGGTTGTGAGTGAATGAGCGAAAATTACAACAATGTTGTTGTGTTGCCGTCCGCCTTAGCTCGGAGTTGAATGTTGTTGATGGTTGCAGGGAATAGATGAAAACGAAAACAACAACAAAATTGCTATGCACATTCATACACAGTAGTGTTGGAGGTGACCTAATCCAGGTACTGCAGAAAGTGAATTCAGTTACTGTCTTAGTTTTGAGTCGTATGGTATCCGTCGGAAGCCATTGATGTTGTTGATGTTCCAAGAACAGGTTGCAAATTGTTTTGTTTTCTTTTGGCGTGCATCGATGATAAACGTGTGTGCTCGTATGTTTGCAACTAAAACCTGAGCTGCATGAACAAACCTAAACGCTGATTCGATATTTAAGCAAAACATATAAAATGAAATTGCACAATCGTTTCGTACTCCCGCGGGTATTTCAAATTAGAGGCAGTTTTCTAGTTTGTTGCTATTTTCTTAAATTGTAAATATATACTTTTTGGGGTACTTCCGTTTGCCAGCGCATACAATCGGTGTCATTTGTTACGTCTGTCGGTGCATAACAACTACACACATATGCATGTGTATGTGTAATACACATTGAAAGGTATAACAAGCCAAAGAGTGAAAATGTGAGTCTGAGAATGAATAGAGCAGAAGTGGGAGCAAAACTGCTCGTTGAATTGCATTCTGACAGCCAGCCACTGACTGACTGAATCATGTGTAATTTGTAAATAATCAATATCACTGGGTGGGGGACAGTAAATTTAATTCTTCAGCAGTTTACATTTTAAAACGTCGATAAACTAAAAAGCTATAATAAAAATTAAAGCAAACTTTTGCACTCGTCGTACAATGTGTTTGTGAGAGCATTTGCATACTTAAAAATAAATTAAAAAAAATATTATTTGTGTACGAATATGAACATACACGCCACATAAACATGTAAACTTACATGTGTGTGTTTGTATGTGTACCTGTGTCTGTGTTGGTGTACAAAACAAATTAAAAGTGTGCTTGTGTGTGCACGAGTTTATGAATAAATTGTATTGGCTGAGAAGAAAATCAAATAAATCTGTGGTTTTGGAGTTTAGTGTATGTGCGGTTATGAGTGCGATTGCCAATACCAATACCACCACTACCGACCGACCGTTGCTGCATACATCAAATACAAATACTACTTCAATTACTTTAACTACTTGATGTTGCAGTTTCTGCTTTTATTGTTTTGTTTTCATTTAAAAGCATCATCGTGCGTTTGTTAAGTCGGTCGGTGGTCGTTTGATTGCACAAGTTCTTCTTGCTACTCGTATGCTACCAAGCAACCAAGCAGTCAAACGAGAAGCAATACGACGTTGCTCCTAATCCTTTTGAGGGAAAATTTTTGTGTTGTAATTGCTTTGGCAAATAAAATAATTGTAAATACTCAAACCAAAAAAAATTTCTTTTAAATGTTTTAAAGTATGTGTTTGTTTTTCTTTGCTAGTTGGTGCACAATCACACATACGAGTATAAATGTGTGTCGACATAATAAAAGTCTATACAATTTAAACTTTGCATGATAGTGAATGCGTTCCACCACCTCGTGTACTAAAATTGCACATCTACATGAATGTGTTGCCCATAGCTAGCACTAGCAGTCCGGGCAATAGCAATTGCAATAAAAGCAACAATAACAATAGAAAGAAAAAAATAGACAGTGGTAATACTCTTATTGCCTTCGGCCTTCCATGTATCAAGCCAACAGCATCTCGGCACACAATAAATCTGGATTATATTGCAGCCACTTTTGGGAATAAATATACATAAATATTTTACATTTTAAGGTAAGTTTGTAGCACAGCACACAAACATTGTTATAAATCATGGATGCGAGTTACGATGCTCAGTAAATCTGAATATCCTGGCATCCTTTATGTTAAATGTTTTCTCCCGTTGCCTTGTTTAACAACCTGCCTTCATACATGAATATTTAGTCATTTGTCAGACAGATAGACGGGCGTTTAAAGGACTTCTCATCCTCAGAAAGAATGTAATATTAATACTTATATAAATGTGTACAGCAAATGTTCGGAAATGATGAATTGCTTCGATTGTTAAAAGTACACACATACATATTTAAATATACATACATATACGTAGTATGTCCATATGCACATTCAATCGTTCATACATACGAAATTGTTTGTTTTATTTGCCATTTTTCACATTTGTCTTGTGTAGTTGTTTTGTTTTCAAAGTGCACTGAATAAAGGCTTATAAAGGCATTGCGAGGCTGATGCTGTGGCTTGGCTTGGGTTGGCTTGGCTTGGCTTGGCTGGGCATGTTGTGTGCAATACATTAAAACCCACATTCATTTAAGAAACTATGCATTATATTACTCTTTCTATATCCCTTCAAATTACTTCACATCTACAACCTGTACTTACCGTACGGCACACAATAATGCAAAATTGGAATTCCTAATATGCAGAAAAGAGTTGTAATTTAGGACGACATTTCACTTTTATTCCCAAACACTTAATAATTCTTTTTTGCAATTCATCTAATTTGAGGACAGAATGAAAAGAATTGTTCAACAAAAATACGAGTATCTTCAATAACCACTTTACTTGTTTTGAACTAGATTTTTTTGCTTCTTTTGACTATCTTTCCTTTTTTTTTATTGAAGGTGCTGACAGAAGGCGGTGAAAGTGCTTAATTGATCAATTGAGGCCATAAATTGATTTTAAACTGTTTCTATTTTTATCCGGATTATTTTTAGAAAACATGCATTTTATTTTACTATTATTTTGTTCTCGTTCTCGTTTTTTAGACATTATAAGAAGAAAAATAATATATTTGGATTCTTCACTGTAAAACTTTTGTGTCATGAAGGAGTAAAGCAAAAATGAAACCAAAACCTTTATGTAAACATTAGATAAATTATATGCAAGTCCATAGTAGGTTTAGGTTTGACCGGCTGCCAGCTATTGTAAAGTATCCCACTTGGGTCCACAGTAGCATATCTGTATTTTTAGAAGAACTATTACGTTAGGTTATTTTCTCTCGCTTATGGCCTTTTAAATTTTGCGGTCAATTCCCCACTGACTTCATAATTGACAAAACTTTCATCAAATCAGCAACAGATTTTTATATATTGTAGAAATACAACACTTTTCCCAAATTAAAAAAAAAATTATTTCCACAAAAAGTTTTCTAAAACTTTTGCAACAAAGTAAACAAAAATATTCTTACAATCTTTTTGCAGTTTGTTTAATTTTTCCTTTGAAAATTGTTTGTACTTTCCAATGAAAAGCCGATTATAAGAGGTGAAAACAAAAATAGTTACAAAAAAAAAAATAAAAAATAAAATAAAACAAAAATGTATTTGTAAGTTATTGGTAAAATTTCTGAAAACTTTTTGCAGTTTCTTATCAAATTTTCATGCCGATTCAAAGCAAAAAACACTTAAAATAACCTTTAGAAAATTTCTTTTCATATAACTTTTGAAAAATCATTTATTTGAATTACTTGTTACATTAATGATTAAGGAAATTAAAAGCTTAATACCATTTCATCAGTACAAACTAAACATTGATTACCTCATACACTAAATCATTGACACAATGCAAAGTTCACAAAAGCATCTTTATAGATAATGAATGATATTGAGCTTCACAGTAGGTTAGGTTAGGTTTAACAGGCTGCCAGCTATTATAAAGCCAGCCCACTTGGGTCCAGTCAGGTCCCGTTGTGTTGCCTGGATCTGACATGTACCTCAGTAGATCTACATATCACTGGCTTAGAACCAACCCGAGGATCGGATAAAGGAGTCCAATACGCTTCACAGTAATACGAGCAGAATATTTCGTGGGTCTAGCTTTTCGGTTGTGGTTCAAACATGTTCACAGTTTAACCTTGGCTTAGACTTAATATGCTGTTCTTAGTATATTGCTTTAATTTGGTTTAGACTTAGAGTAACAGAACTATTGTCCATCAACCATTTATGTTAAATAAATCACAAAGAGAACGACTATAGGATCCAAGTAAGCTGGACAACGTAGACCATTCCGGAGTATCCAGCGGCCTGGCTACCTACATTTATGTTAAATTCGAATTATAATTTTTTTTTCTATTTTTTTCTATTTTTTTTTATTTTATTTTATTTATTTTTTTTTTTTATTCACCAATTTCATTATTTTCAGATTTTTTTTTTCTTCTTGACGGAAAATTTTGAAATTTTTCAAAACAAGTTTATTTTTTATCCCAAGAACTGAACCTTAGAAGACAATTTACAAAATATATTTTTAACACGCATATATTAGTTTTATCTTAATATTTTTTGATCTTTGTTTATTTAATATATATAAAATTTTTGCAGCTTGAGATCTTTAAAAATTTTTTAACTTTAATTTTTATATTTTTTATTGTCAACAATTTTAAGTTTTCCTGAAGATGCCAACAAACTGTTGGCGAAATATTGAAAAATAAAAGTTAAAATTTTTTTATTATTTTATATAAAAAACAAGATTTACACTTTAATTACTTTAATTTGTATGTTTGTTGGGTTGTTTGCATATTTGCAACACTGAAACTCATGCTATGTGAGTGATTATAAGATATAAAACTGTATTTACAGTGTTGCTGCTTTAGTACAAAAATTGGAGTTACCTTATTGCTTCCGGGAAAGTGGGAGGATTTTGGGAGTAACGTAGCCGATTTTGGGAATTTCCAGAAAACAAAATCGGAACCGGTTTGGAACAAGTTTTTCATATTCGCTGCGAGTTATTGCGAATTTCCAAAAAAAAAAAAAAAAAATAAAATAAAATAAAATAAAATAAAATAAAATAAATTAAATTAAATTAAATTAAATAAAATAAAATAAAATAAAATAAAATAAAATAAAATAAAATAAAATAAAATAAAATAAAATAAAATAAAATAAAATAAAATAAAATAAAATAAAATAAAATAAAATAAAATAAAATAAAATAAAATAAAATAAAATAAAATAAAATAAAATAAAATAAAATAAAATAAAATAAAATAAAATAAAATAAAATAAAATAAAATAAAATAAAATAAAATAAAATAAAATAAAATAAAATAAAATAAAATAAAATAAAATAAAATAAAATAAAATAAAATAAAATAAAATAAAATAAAATAAAATAAAATAAAATAAAATAAAATAAAATAAAATAAAATAAAATAAAATAAAATAAAATAAAATAAAATAAAATAAAATAAAATAAAATAAAATAAAATAAAATAAAATAAAATAAAATAAAATAAAATAAAATAAAATAAAATAAAATAAAATAAAATAAAATAAAATAAAATAAAATAAAATAAAATAAAATAAAATAAAATAAAATAAAATAAAATAAAATAAAATAAAATAAAATAAAATAAAATAAAATAAAATAAAATAAAATAAAATAAAATAAAATAAAATAAAATAAAATAAAATAAAATAAAATAAAATAAAATAAAATAAAATAAAATAAAATAAAATAAAATAAAATAAAATAAAATAAAATAAAATAAAATAAAATAAAATAAAATAAAATAAAATAAAATAAAATAAAATAAAATAAAATAAAATAAAATAAAATAAAATAAAATAAAATAAAATAAAATAAAATAAAATAAAATAAAATAAAATAAAATAAAATAAAAATAAAATAAAAAAAAATCGATACCGGTGTGGAACAAGGTTTTCATATTCGCTGCAAGTTATTGCCGTAGAACTAAAAGCATCTGAACTATAAACATTCGTTCGCTGTGTAATAATTGAAGTTACCATATTGCTTCTGAGAAAGTGCAGGGACTTTCATGTTTCCTAATGCCAAGTTTCGGCATTCCCAGAAAACTCTGAACCACTTCGTTTTTTGAAAGTTTCAAAAAGCAGAGAACAAAAATTCAAACAATTGAGTTTTATTCACTACATTAGCTTCTAATATTGATACCAATCAAAAAATATGAAATGTTGACATATAAACAGCTGGGTAACATAGAAAACTATATGTTTCTAATTTTTTTTATTAATATTGGAAGCTAATATAGTGAATAAAACTCAATTGTTTGAATTTTTGTTCTCTGCTTTTTGATACTTTCAAATAGCAAATCTTTGCAACCAACGGTTGTTCATTTGTTTGAACGGTGTAAAGAAAAATAGAGACGTGTGCAAAAGAAAATGTTTGTTTTTTGTGGTTTGACAGATATTATTAGAGCATTTTTCTGTTTAACTTCCCAACAATTTATTTAGATTGTTGGAATATAAAGTTGAATGTTTGAGAATAGCTTTCAAAAATTTCCAAAGTCCACTGATGATTAGGGTAGCTCCCATGAAATGTCAACATTTAGACAGCTGGGTAATATAGAAAACAAGCTGTGATGGAAGATATTGTTAAAATACAAAACACATCTGCTTTGGTTGGCAGTTAACAATCATCTCTCCATCTTTAATCTTATATTCTTATTAGTTACACACATGTAAATCAAAAGTAAACCTAATATATAATATAATATAATATAATATAATATAATATAATATAATATAATATAATATAATATAATATAATATAATATAATATAATATAATATAATATAATATAATATAATATAATATAATATAATATAATATAATATAATATAATATAATATAATATAATATAATATAATATAATATAATATAATATAATATAATATAATATAATATAATATAATATAATATAATATAATATAATATAATATAATATAATATAATATAATATAATATAATATAATATAATATAATATAATATAATATAATACTACTAAAATAGTACTGTAATACTGGTACTGTATAAAGAAGTGATTAGATGCGTTTACACGATATGTAAATATGTTAATGAATAAAAGGTTATGATTTTGCACTACACCTCCCTTTTATTAGCGAAAAAAAATTTTTTTTGGATCAAACAGTTGATCAGGCTGTTTGGTTCAGCATTTCTTTTTTGTTTTTTTTTATATTTTTATTTAATTAAATGAAGATATAACAATTTTGTAATTGAGTTTTTCACTCCTCTATCGTACATATGTGATTATTTTAATATAATATAATTTTTCTATATTACATAGCTTGATATTTTTGTTTCAATACAAAAGTTAGTTTCATGTAATAAGTTACGAGTACAATTGAAATTTTTCTAATTGGTATCAATGTTAAGGCCGGGGTCTAAGTTGAAATACATGTAGTCTTATGAGCCTTGTCACATTCCGTACTTCTCCGTCAACGGAAAGTATTAAGGCCAGGGCACATATAATCCGTCGTAGGTTATACTTTGCCTTTTTCAACTGACAACTAAATTGAAATACATGTAGTCTTATGAGCTTTGTCACATTCCGTACTTCTCCGTCAACGCAAAGTATTAAAGTTGAGCCAACTTTCAACTTTTAACGTACGTTGAGAACTGTGGCAAGTATCTGGTAATATTTTTTGTATATTTTAATATAATTTTTCGTTCAAAACTTAAATAAATTGAAAAAAAAAATTGTGTTAGATTTTTTGTGCTCTGTCTAAAATATAAATTCAAAGATTTGAAGCAAATTATAGTAAAATCCAGTTGGTTTTATATCCGTTATCAAAGTACTGAATGTGCCAACTTTATACTTTGCATACGCTGATGTCAGTTGCAGAAGGAAATGGACAAAGTACGACGAATTCTTTGTGACCGTGCTTTTAAAAGTTAATATAGTGCATTAAACTGAATTGCTTTATTACTATAATTATCAATAAAAGATGATGAACAAATTCTCTGATCACTTTTGTCATTTCACTTTACTGATTAATACTGGCAAAATAACGAGTGATTTTTTTGCTATTATCTTTTTGGCAACACTAGTTTTGACAGCTCACGCACGTTTTGTATATTGTGCCACTGTCAAACATCTTCAGTTTGGTCTATAATTTAATCATGAATCGTCTTACAAACGAACAACGCTTGCAAATTATTGAATTTTATTACCAAAATGCGTGCTCTGTTAAGAAAGTTCATCGCGCGCTTCTTCCATTTTATGGTCAGTGAGGCTTCTATTCGGGCTATTGTAAAAAAATTTCGCACCAAATTTACATTGTGGGACATTAAACCACCAACACGCTTACGTAGAGTGCGAACTGAAGAAAATATCGCAGCCGTATCGGCCAGTGTTGGTGATGACCGTGAATTATCGATTCGGCGCCGTTCGCAGCAATTGGGCCTCTGTTACTCCACTACGTGGAAAATTTTGCGGAAGGATTTGGGTGTGAAGCCTTATAAGATACAGCTGGTGCAAGAATTGAAGCCAAATGACCTACCACAACGCCAAATTTTTGGTAAATGGGTTCTTGAAAAGTTAGATGAAGATCCACTTTTTTTTTTATCGAAGAATTGTGTTCAGCGACGAGGCTCATTTCTGGTTGAATGGATACGTGAACAAGCAAAACTGCCGTATTTGGAGTGAAGAGCAGCCAGAAGCATTGCAAGAGCTACCAATGCATCCACAAAAAACAACCGTTTGGTGCGGACTATGGGCTGGCGGCATCATTGGGCCGTAATTCTTCAAAGATGATGCGAATCACAACGTTACTGTGAATGGTGAGCGCTACCGTGCGATGATAACAAACTTTGTGTTGCCCAAAATAGAAGAGCTTTACATGTGGTTTTAACAAGACGGTGCCATAAGCCACACAGCACGCGAAACAATGGACCAATTGAGAGGCGAGTTCGGTGAACAGATCATTTCACGCTTGGGACCAGTCAATTGGCCGCCCAGATCGTGCGATTTAACGCCTCTAGACTATTTTTTGTGGGGCTATGTTAAGGCTAATGTCTATAGCGACAAGCCCGCTTCGATTGACGCACTGGAAGCCAACATTGCCAAAATTATTCGTGAGATACCGGCCAAAATGTTGGAAAGAGTATGCCAAAATTGGACTAAGCGGATGGACCATTTGAGGCGCAGCCGCGGCCAACATTTGCATGAAATAATCTTCAAACATTAAATTATATCGACCCAACTATCGATCCAAATAAATATTTCATGCATTTTTCTGAATTTTATGTGTTTTTTTTTTTAATTTCCGATAGTTCTTATAAAATCACCCATTAATTGGTGTCACAATTCTGATGACCTGCCGTCATCCGCATGATCAAGCAGTTTTCTATGAGTGTACAATCCATTCAAGCCCAAGTTACGCATAAATATTCTTGTAGTGGAATTTTAAAATTTTCCACCTAAAGTGCAATATTTAAATTCAATAAAAGTCTATGCAATCGATTTCGACCATTTTATGAATTGAGTTTATAAACAAAGGCAATGGGGAAAATGTTTGTAATTCTTGTTTTATTAATTTCGATGTATTCCCATGCAAATGTATACATCCGTATCTGCAGCTTTCAATCCATTTAAATGTGTTTGTTTTTGTTTTTTATTTCTACTCTTTTTTTTTTGTGTGTGTATGTGTGCTTTTGTTTTTTGCAGCTATAAAGAAGCAATCAATGCAGAAGTTCAGAAAATAATAACGACCACAAAGAAATGCAATCTATGAATATTGCCTGATAATTAAAATAACCAAAAATGAACATGCGATATGATTTATAGAAACGAAAAAGGACAACGCGCCACATAAATAAAACGAGCAAGTATGTGAGGATGTACACGGCCACCGAACAGTAACAGTACCAGCCAAAAACAACAGCAACAACAGCAACAACAAAAACAAAGTCATCAATAACTGCTTCAAATACTACAACTACAAACAAGTTTTTTGCACTGCAAGAGTACATAAACGTATGTATACAAAAGTATTTTGTGCACTGTATCTACATACATACATGTACATACGAGTATAGACTTATATACACTTGTATAAATGTTACAGTCATGTCGATTTGAGCCCATAAATAAGAGCGATCTACAAGCATTTCTTCCTTTTGTACTCTTTCTGTTTACGGGTGTTTTTTTTTTGTGTTTGTTCCTGAGTCTGTGTAATTTCGTATATTAAAGCGTTTGTAAACTGTAAAATATAAAAGCCAAATAAACAAAATTCCATTCCGTATATTAAAAAACATACACATACAATAAAATAAATATAAAAAGAAAAAATTAATAAGAAATCGAACACCGCACCAGTATTGAGCACAGGATAAAGAATCATAAAACCATAAATGTGCCAGCCTTTAGAGGCACAGCACAGTTTACGAAAACAAAAATAGAACTCTACTTTATTTTTAAATATATAAAAACAAGTACTTTACATATTTAAGAGCTGTGAGCCGAATGCTGTGATATTACTGAATTTCATAAAACAACAACTACAACAGAAAACCAAAAACGTAAATAAAAAAGAAAAAACGAAAAATAATAATAAACCGACACCAATCCAAACAACAAATAGAAAAACTTTCGACATTTAAATGAAAATTTGCTTTTCGGCTGTGTTAAAGACAGTGCTAAAGTTTAAATGAGTTTGCTAGTGCGTGTATGTCCGTGAAAGTGCCGAAATACTAACTAACACTTTAAACGGTTGGCTGTACGAGACGCAAAAGGAACAGAAAATGACAGAAAAATGAAAAACAAGCACAAGGCCAACGAGCAGTAAAATTGTTTATAAAATACTTAAGAACATACATACATAGACGTTACATAGGTACGTTTGTGTGTATGTATTACACAAGCACTACACAAACTTGGCCAGTTATACAACAGAACAACTTAGCAGCCAAGCCACCATCAACAGCTAGCTAGCTATCCAGCAGCTAAGTACCAAAAATTCTTTGCAGCAGCAATAAAACAAGAGCATGATTAACACGCACATCACATGCTTCTTCGCCAAACACGTCTGTATGTAAGGCACATAGATATACTCGTACACCTTAACAACAAAACAAACAAAAAAGTATTAAAGTTACATACATATGCACATGCGGACGTTCGCATTTAACATTTTCATGTGTATATTTTTGAATAATTGAATACTTGTACGAGTACAACAGGCAGGCAAACAGGCAAACAGACAATTGGACAGACAGAAATAATCGTTTATTCGTTTGTTTGTAAACTTTACGTCCTATTTTTCAACAAACTATTTAATACAATACAATACCGCTCACTCACTATTCCATATCATAGCGCATTAACGTTACCCACTGTAAAACATTTAAAATCTCCAGCATTCATTCAACCAAAACTCAAGCGCTAATATACGAGTACCACTTATATGCATACATACACGTATGTGCGTAGACACATAAATGTAAAGAGTGAAATTGCTAACCCAGTTGTGCACAAATCCGTTCATATTTATGTTCCGTATACGTGTAAGTGTGCATGTGTGTGCGGAAGGAAGCACATACCAGCAATAGTTCAGCTCTCATTGTATGTAATTTTGCTATTTGGTGCTTGCTAAAGAGGCTTTACGAGCAATAAATGTCGAGTTAAGTCCTTTACGTCTTCTTGCTAAAGAGGCTGGTCAACCTAAACTATTAATTAAAGGCAACTAAATCTGACTGAAAACACACACAAACACACACACACACACACACGAATACGCACACGCATTCAAACAATTTTCGCACACCATTTAGATGACGTACTACGCACCCAAACAGATAACGGAACACAAACAAAGAAATTGTGAAAAACGACAACAACAGCAGCAGCAGCAGCAGCAGCAGGAGCAGCAGCAGCATTTTTTACATTAGAACAAACAGTACAAATGTGAGATACTTGCAGCTGCCGTCCAAGCAACTTTAAAAGAAACCGTAAACCAACAACAACAATAGTTAAATACAAAAATACATTTTGTTGCAATACAAACAAACCCCCCAGAAGAAAAAAAAAAACAGAGCGAGTTAAAGAATAAATTGGTCAGTTAGTCAGCTTGACAGGGCACACAAACAAACAGACAAACAAAGCAACAAACAGACGAGGCCGGCCGTCGTTAGCCAGTTTGTATCACATAATGACCACACCGACTGAAGTAAAATATTTGAGTTTATCGCTGTCATCGTTAATCACATGTTTAATGTCCTGCTTAGTGTTTGTGAGTTGCTTTTTTGAAAACTTGGTGTCGACTTCAGTGCATGCGAAGCCGTTTGCTGCGGCAGAGAAAGCTTTGAGTTGGGATCATGCCGTTGATTTGAATGAGGATTTTCGTATATTGTGGAAAATCATTAATCAAGATATAACATTTGAAATACAGGCACGTACATTGGGTTATGTGGGATTCGGATTTTCGCCCGACGGCAACATAGCTGGCGCCGATATGGCTGTTGGCTGGGTCGACAGAGGCCAAACATACTTTCAGGTAAGTTTTCATTTGTACTCGTATTTTCGTTTTAGCAGTCAGTCACACATTTATACCCAATTAATTTCTTTCTCTTGTCTACAGCCGTCAGCAAGAAGCTGGCCTTGTTTGCTAGTTATACATATAAACAAACACACACATACATTCACATACATACATACATATATATATCAAAACTACGTTCAGAAATTTAATAAAGCAAATAAAATTCTGTTCTCTTTCTGATTGCGTGTTTGTAAGGTTTGTAAGTTCGTAATTATTTTCACTAAAGTATCCAATGTCATACAGAACTGTTATTGACGCACAGCATGTTATTCTTACGCACCAAAAAGAAGTGGTTATAAATCTGCAATTCCTATTCATGAAAACCCACTTTTTTTTGTCAAATCAAACACAGACAAATAATAACAAAAAGGTGTCGTAAAGTAAAAGTATTTGCGTCGTGCATGAACTTGAGTTGAAAGTAATCACGTGCGAGAGATTAAGTGTTTCTCTTATAATTAAAGCGTTTTATTTAATTGAAAAATATTTAATAAATTATGAATTTTCACACACTATAAACGGGTTGTTTGAAAATATTTTTATTTATTTTTTTTTTTTTTTATATTGGACCAGTACTCAGGGGATGACCCCTACATATACAGTGCATTGTACCAGAACTAGGAAAATAGGTTGTGAGGAGGGGGAAAGAGGGAGTAGTGTTTGTGAACATTTGACTTGAACTTTCCAACGTTATAACAGACAGGAAACACGTCTGCAGGCAACTTATTCCACAGACGAAGCGTACGGCTGAAAAACGAATTCTCTCTGTAATGCGTAGTGCGATTTCCCGTGCAATCGACCACAAATGGATGATTTAGAATTTAGAAAAAAATAGCTACTATGAATAAAACTGGTCGCCAAATTTAAAAATTCGTTGTTAGGATGGTTTATAAAAAGGTCTCCCATTCCTACACAGAAAAAAAATTATAGTAAAAATAAAATCAACAAAATTTTTGTTCGAAAAAGTAGTTTGTTTGCGTATGCACAGAAAAAAAAATTTGTTCCTGTTCAATAACGAAATTCGTTGAATGAATCAATATATTGTTTGAATGCGAACCTGTAAAGGAATTCGTGGATTCAAACAAAACTTTAGTAAAATTAATTATTGATCGAAAACCAGTATTTTTTTAAACAACAACAAAATGCGATATCCAAGTTTATTTTTTTTGATATTTATGTTTTTGCATACAAATGATTTTTTCAGACAAAAAATTTGTTGATTTTATTTTAACTGTAATTTTTTCTGTGTACATAAATATAAAAAAAGCCTTAGATATCGTATTTTGTTGTTGTTTAAAAAATAGTTGTTTTCGATCAATAATTATTTTTATAAAATTTTTGTTTGAGTCCACGGACTCCTTTACAGGTACGCATTCAAACATCTTATTTATTCATTCAACGAATTTCGTTATTGACCACGAAAAACATTTTTGTTCTGTGTAAGAACAGACGATACGAAGTGGGTGTGTTCAGGAAAAAAAATTATTGGATTTAGATCAAATTATTGACTCCTGCAGAGTCAGTTCCTGGGGTGGTTAAACCATGAGGAACGTTTTCGTAGAACTACCCCCGATCCCCCTTAAGTAGAAAAGATAAGAAGGTTGGCATGTTCCACAAAGATGCTAAGAACAAGAACCAAATGAGAATCAGTTATACAAATGACACGTTCAGAGACGTATTGGGGTAGTTGCAACCATGGGGAAAATTAAGAATACCATTTTTATATTGTAACGAGACACGATTGCGTCAGCGCATAAGTTAGATAAAAAAAATTTATGGTAGTACACACCAGTTTAATGTTAAGTTTCGATGCTCACCAAATTACGTTTTGGCGCGCTTAAAAGAGATAAATAATTAATTATATGAGAGAATTCATTCTGTACATAGTAATTTTTATTACCGTGCCGTTATTTCTTTTGTCTTTGTACTTACATAATTGTTCTCACAATAATCTCAACAACTGTTAAGCTTGTTAAGTTCCACTTAACCTACGTGACTTTGAATTTCATAAAATATTTTAATAGATTGTGACACGTGAATAAGGAAAGAACAAACACGATCCTTTTTTTTATATAAAACTGTCCCCATAATATAATGGAAAGCAAAACGTGGAATCGTTCAGCAATAAATATTTTTTGTTGTTAAATTTGACCAAACGTGAAAGGAAGTAAGTATGAACAAAATCTTCCTAAAACGAAAATATATATTTACTAAATATAACCCTTATCTAAAGAGCTGGAAGAAAAAATTAATGGGGTAGGTCCTACCTTCGACTGCTACTGTCCAGTTACTATTTAGATACTTTGTGAGGTCCTTTTGTTATAAAAGTAGGAGATCTTAATTACTTAGCCCCCAAGCCATACCATAGTAGCTATAGTTTTAGTGCGTTCCATGCACAGAAATTGGAATATAATTTTCATAAGTTATAGTTTCTATTCCCTTGTAGGGGGTTTATCTGCCTGAAGCTGTTGTAGTAATAATTATGAGTCCATACCAGCCCGAGAGCGAGATAAAAGAATTTAGTTGATTCATACCGCAATTCCGATAATCATGCCAACCCATGCAGTAGCGGTCTGCTCAGATACAACGCGTTTATCGAAGACAAATCTGGAAAATGATAACTTCCACAGAAATAAAAAAAAACATATGTAATATTTGTACATCATAAGCAAGCGCCGTGGCAAGAAATTTTATATGAAAAGCCCTCAAGTTTATGAGTAATTTCTGTACAAATATATCAGACAAGTCGCTTGCTTCTAATGTTTTCGCTTGCGACACACCATAATACGCAACCTTTGTCAGGGAAAACCACTCAATATAGTAGTCTTTCTACATTCATGACAAGGCCAAGGAAGCTTCGCTATCCGATAGCTAACTTTACAGGACAATCTGTTCCTAAATGTAGTATTAGTAGTGAAAAAGATTTACATCAGCACCTGCCTTTGAGGACTTATCTGATGATGGAGCAGGTCCACGGAGTGAATTATTCACGATTCACCAGCGTCCCCATGTGGCTTTCTAGGCTCACACAGGTAGCAATTTTTGCCATATGTTTGTAGCCATATGAGCAACTTTTTTTTGAGGAGTTTGGGCTTTCTAATCCCTCCTATTTGCAATTTCTCATCAATCAATGGAGGTCAAGGCTTAATGAGTTGGTAGGCCGCAGCCCACTAAGAGCATCAGCCCTTAAACCAACTTACCCGTCAACCATCACCACTGGTTCCTTACAGTGCAGGTATCTGTTGTAAAGGCAACAGACCTTTAGGAAGGATGTTAGTCTCCGAAAAAAACCACACATACCAACCAATTATCAGGGATACCAACTCCCCCTTCCTGCGTTTTAGGTTTCAACCACAGCCAGAACGTTCCAGCCAAGGTAAGCATCTCAACCATGATCAGCCCGGGCAGAACCACCCGGGGGCCATGATGATCCCCCTTCTGCCAGTTTAAACCTTTGGTAAGGGTTTCGGAAGCCAGCACAACATAAGTGATGCAGATTCCCAGAGTTTTTTTTTTCTACAACAAACAAAGAACTCCTTTCCCTCTGTACCCGAAAAGCAAAATGCCCTGGTCAAGGCAAAACCTGCTCCTCGGGAGGAAGTAATCATAGTATTTGTTACTCTCAGTTTTTTAATACAACTATCCTGTTAATATCCCCTTGCCGTAAACGAATCTCGGTCTTTGCCAATTCGTCCTTTATAAAATTACCGGGTACTCCCTTATGTCGCAGTACCTAAAAAAGCTTCAGGTTCATATGTCTGGTTGCAATCTTGTAGAAACTCTTAATACTTAATAAATAATATATATTTTTTAATATTAATAGATAGTGCAATACTTTTTTGTTTATTTAAGGACCGTCACTTTAAGCGGAATGGAAATCCTGAACCAATTGTTGATCCCTCCCAGGACTACATGCTAATGCTTGGTTATGAAAACAGAACACATACCGTCCTAAGATTTCGTAGGAAACTTGATACGTGCGATAATGTACACGACATTGCAATCACTGTAAGTAAAAATCTGCTTAGCATGAAAAATTTATTTATTTATTTATTTTACTTAAACTTTAATAAAATGTTATAAAATGTTTCAAAGGCGCCCTCACTCACACCACAGACATGATTAATGATGAATTTCATTTTATTCCTTTGAGTTTGAAACTTTTAAGCTATTTAAATATGTATTCTGTTAAAAATTGATTAAATGAGTTTGAAAACTTTTAATGCTTTCAAAGTAATGAATTGAAAATAAATCTGTATGTATCTTCAATATAAGCAAACACATAGAACACAATAACGAGGAGTTGGTAAAGTTACTTTAACAACTCACACAATTAATTGAATGCGATTTAATAAATTACAATTAATACGAAAAAAAAGAGAAACAATCTTGAAAGCAAACATAAGTATTTAAAACAGACTAAATTAAGTCTCATACAAAGGTTTAATAGAGCTCTTTTTAAATGACAGCGATGGGAAACATTCTTTATTTTTTTCTTATCTAAAAAGCATTTAAAAAGCTTTGATCAATAATGAAACAGTTTCAAAGCAGAATTTATTATATAAAGATGTAAACTACGACAAACCATTTACAGTCGAGTCTATTCTGTTCATGAGAGGAGCTCTTCCCTAGTTTTGATTTAGTATAGTGTAAATAGTAAACAAGTCAGGTGGAAAGGCATTTGTTGTATCAAGTGGATATTGAATATTTCTTTGGATTAATATACGAGTACTATGAGCTGAGTCAAGCGCATGTGAGATAAAGTTTAACAGAACACAGATGAGTGACGCGTTTGGAAAAGTTGTATTGAAAATGCTTAAAAATTGAGATGAATTTTAAAGGCGAGTCGCTTGTGTGCACTTTAGTATCAATTACAATGACAATAACTTTTTTACATCAACATAGCAAACTATTCTGGTCAAGCAGAACATTAAAAACTAATTCTCAAGGCGTAGACTTCTACTGACTACCTGGGAAGTTGGATACAGGAGGTAGTAGAAGACTTGAGATCTTCTTCATAAGTCTACAAAAATGTGGCAAAAAGTTGCCACATGTGGGAGTCTGGCTAGCCACATGAGGGCGCTGGGGAGCCGTACTCTAGTCAACCGTCAAATTAGACTATTATGGCTGGCGCTGACATAAATAATTTACGCATATTTGTCATTGTATGCTTGAAATAGGACAACAGCCGTAATTAACAGTAACACATTTTTTAACAACTAGTCAGATTTCCAGTTATTAAGCGGCCCATACACGTTTCAATTCAGTTGTGAATTGAGTCTTTCAACTGAATTGATTATTGCCCACATACTTCATGAACTGAATTAAAAGATTCAACAATTAAATTCAATGAAACTATAGACAATTTTAAAAATATATAATGTTCTCTTTGCAAAAACACTGCAAATATAAATTTTAAGACCTGATCAAGAGACTTAAACACACACAACACAATCGAATTGAAAGACTTGCTAGTCAACTTGAAAAAATCAAACCATTTTAGTTTTTGTTCAACCAACTCGACAACTGCCAAATCAATCAACTGACAAAGCCATACACGCTTTGATTTGGACAACAACCGACTCAGTTGCCAACTGAGTTGAAACGTGTATGGGCCGCTTTACATTTTGGAGTACTGTTCACCGCACATAAAACAAACTATGGACATTTTGTTAATTGCCTTAGAATGGACAAGCTCTTGACAGCTAAGACACCCAATGGGATCGAAACACTAATAAGACTGCTTAATATACTTAATGGAATATGTGCTGGGCACACGGGGGTTAATAATAAAATAAAGCACAAATGACTTACCGATATCCGATTGGGGATCGGGACGGATCTCTTTTGGTATAGTTGAACTTACTTCAGTGGTGGTGGGAGTTGCTGAATGTTTTGGTGATGATGATTGATGTTGGCGTCCAGTGGTGATGATGAACGCAGGTGCGGAAGACAACGGCTGCTCTGCACAGTCAAGATGGATGAGATTGATGAGACTGCTGACTTCGGGTGATGCAGTCGATGACGAGATGATGGTAATGGTGCGCGTGTATAATTAAGTACCCACCAAAGAAAAAAACACAGTCTCTTGTTGTTTTTATAGTTTCTTTATTAAAATATTTAAAATGATAATAAAGTTTCGCAAAATGAATACACTTTGTGGCTGTGAGGCAACATTATGCTAATTTACACGCAAAAAAATTAAAAAAAAAATACCACCTGTAGCGCTAAAAAATATAATTGAGGTGTGCGTTGGCTGGCTGTTGAATAACCACTGACGATAACTACCAAGCGTAAGTTCGAACCCTTGATGTTCGAACTCAATGAACTTTATTTCTTTATTCGTTGAGTTCGCACCGCAAAGGGTTGCCACACTAGGTTTAAATTTCCTGTGTTTCCAAACGTCAACAGAATATCTATATAATTAAAAGTCAGACACGTTTTTTTCTTAAATCCCTTTTGAAACTGTATGATTCATACAGAAAGCAGCACAAAGCTCATTCGATATTTTCATACTATATATAATTCGCACTAACTTACCACCATAATCAACGAAAACCACACTTTTTATATTCTAAAGGTTGTTAAACAATAAAGAAAAAGCTATTATACGCTGTTGGATTCTTTTTATCTATAATATAATTAAAGATCTAAGTATATAAAAACAATAAAAGTTTTAATCGTCTAACAAACATTCCAAGATTGTGTGAGGAGCGTGTCAGAAAATTTTTAAAAAGAGGTAAAAATGTAGATGTTTTTGTTATTGTTATTCGTCAGATAGTCGTCAGAAGATCTTTTTGGGGATTGTATATTGAACACAATCGTCTAACAAACAACAAATGCTAGCTGGGCAGTGTGGCCAAATATGAGTAAAGACATATTTGTGGAGTTTCACACTTTTATTGGTTTCACTATTGGATTTTAAATGAGAGTGCATTATTTAAGAGCGGTAAAAAAAATAATGCGGTCGATTGCGTCGACTGGTACAAAAACATATGACAAATACAATTAAAGTACACAATGAAATCTTGATTGGGGCAATAATATTAAGAAACGAATTAAAATCTTCTCGAATACTATTAGCGGAGTTTGCATTAAAAAAAAATCATTAATTTAAAACTTATTTGTTGTTTTACAGAATGACACAATGCGTGTTTTATACATGTACAATGGCCGCGATCCACCACATGGATCAGTTGGATCCAGTCCATTGCCCAACCCAGAAGCCTCAATTCATCCCTACCGGCCGATGGTCTTAACACAAAGAGCACACATCCACTACCGCCGCATGGAGCATGTTCGAATACTCGAACTTCGTAATGAAGATGTTGAGCTGCCAAGATTTGATGATTCGCTCATTTGGTGCAAAATGTTTAAATTAGATGACATGAAGCATAAACATCATCTCATAAGGGTATGTTGGACGACGGACGGTTGCTTTAAATTGCAAATGTTCTTTTAAATCGTTAATTGCACTGCAATTTGCAAATCATGCTAAATCATCCATTTACCCACATCCATAAGACCTTCTGCACAAACAAATGTTGAAATCTGTGTGTTCGTGCAGCATAAATTATAAATAAATTCTATCTCATTTTTTTATATTTCTTTTTTTTTATTACTTTATGCACACTATACTAGTTGAAAATCGTTTTAATGGTTCTATCCTTTTTTATTTATTTCAACTTTTTTTTTTGCTTTTTGTTTATCTCTTTTGTTAGTATGAACCCATATACGATTCGCCAGCCAGTGTCCATTATTTGCAACGCATAACTTTAAGAGAATGCCATGGTATGCATCAGGAACTTGAGGAAATGGCACGCGAGCAAGGAAGACAGTGTATGGGCGCTCGTGATATTCCTTTAGCATGTAATGCTATAGTTGCTTCGTGGTCACGCGGCTCTAATGTAAGTTCATTTTTCTTCTATTCATATTAGCAAACAAAAAAAACAAAAAAACAAAATTCTAAAAATTTGATAAATAACTGTTCGAGTACGTACAAATGTGAGTTTGTATTTGTCTATGTACTTCTACTCGTACTAGCATAAATATGTATATGTGTAAATGTGAGAAAAGTTTAAAGATATTTTCTATGAAATTCCATCCTTGATATTAAATTGCAGAAACTCCTGAAACAAATTTATACAAATTTAAGTACAGGAAGCTGCACATTGAACAAGTGTGGGATTTGGGTGGGAGTGGACCTCCACTTATCTGATGTGTGTTCTGCCAGCGGTTACTATTCAAAAACTTATGAAGGAAAATATATACAGTCCGAATTGTGTGATGACATAACTTTTATAGTAATTTTTACATTTAGGATTCACGAATAGTTTTAGTAAATTTTTATATGGAACTTAAGAAAGAAGAGAAAAGGCGTCAATGGGCGAAATAATCAGACTGCATACGTCTGTTTTCGGCTATTGAAACTATAGTTTTTCAAGCAATCTTAAATGTCAAACATACGGATAGTGTTGCTAGCTGGTGTCGGCTGTGGGTGGCATAACGAATTCGCCGACAGTTAGGGTAATAATTTCTAATGAGCGGCAACCCATCATTTGCAGACTGGCTCTATGGGAAAGGACTTTTTCTTCTCATCAATGGAATCTAGCTGAAAATTTCTTACTAGTTGAATTAGATTTCTGGTTGTTTAAGGTCGCCAAAATATGGGAAAAAAGTGACTGTCGTATTGTTTTTGTGTAGAAATACTCCTCTTAGAGAACAAATCTTTTGAATTTATTGATAACAAATCCTTTGAATTTATTGATAACACCAGATCACTTGTATCCAATTCGGTTCCATTGTGTTGCCTGAAAATGATATGCATCTGAAAAGATATACCGCTTCAGATCTGAACCATCCTGAGATGTGGTTGAAAGAGTCCAATCCACCAAAACACATTCCGATATTTCTGCCTAATCATGCGGTAACGGTACAACATCTCTTTTACAGATACTACATCTCTTTTAAAGAAAGAGCCGGAGAGTGGTACCCTCTTTCTCCTCTCCATCTTTATAACTTCCATGGAGGACATTATCTGGAAGATATAACTTCCTTGAAAATGCACTATTAAATTCAGTAGATACAATGCTCTTTTGTAGTTAAAATCCACATATCCCCAGAGGGCACTCTCTTCCTTCTCTACGTCACTTCAGCGTCTACAGAATTCATTATACAGAAGACTTAAACTCCTCGCATGTATCCCTACGTTCCAATCTGCACTGAAACTGCCTCTACAACAAGCATTCTGAGTTACGCTAGAACTCTTCAGGATAACACTACTGTGCCGTTTTTTACGTGGCCGTGTCCTGTCAGAACTGTCTTTACAACAAGCAACCTGAGTTACGGTAGAACTCTTTAGGATAACATTAATTTGCTATGTTAACATCGATACTCGATCAATCATGCTACTAGGGAAAACAACTAACTATCTATTATTTCCGTTTGTTTACGTGGCCGTGTCCTGTCAGATCTGCCTCTACAATAAGCATTCTGAGTTACGCTAGAACTCTTTAGGATAACATTACCTCGATACTCGATCGATCATGCTATTAGGGAAAATAACTAACTATCTATTATTTCCGTTTTTACGTGGCCGTGTCCTGTCAGATCTGCCTCCACAATAAGCAACCTGCGTCATGGTAGAACTCTTTACGATAACACTACTTTGCTATGTTAATCTCCATACTTGATCGATCATGCTATAAGGGAAAACCACTAATTGTCTATTATTTCCATTTTTTACTTTGAATCAACTAATGTAATTATATATCCGAATTATCGACTATGCTATAACTTTAACTTACCCGTTTGGAATATAAATAACATTACTTTGCTATGTTAATCTCGATACTCGATCGATCATGCTATAAGGGAAAACCACTAATTGTCTATTATTTCCATTTTTTACTTTGAATCAACTAATGTAATTATATATCCGAATTATCGACTATGCTATAACTTTAACTTACCCGTTTGGAATATAAATGTTGCAGATAAGCTGAAAACCAAAAAGAAAATTTTTAATTAATCAAAATTATACCAATCAAAAAAATACATTTTACATTAAAAAACAGTTGGATTTTTATGTTTCTCAGCTGCCTATATGTTGACGTTTCATAGGAGCTATAGGAGATATAGAGTTTAATCAAAAGAATGTTTCTAATTTTTTGATTTTGAAAACCAAAAAGAAAATTTTTAATTAATCAAAATTATACCAATCAAAAAAATACATTTTACATTAAAAAACAGTTGGATTTTTATGTTTCCCAGCTGCCCATATGTTGACGTTTCATAGGAGCTATAGGAGATATAGAGTTTAATCAAAAGAATGTTTCTAATTTATTGATTTGTATCAATATTAGAAGCTAATATAGTCAATAAAACTTATTTAATTGAAGAAAAGTTATTATAACTACAAATAATTATTTAGAAAGGCCAAGATTAAATTTTTATTTTTTAATTTAGACCTTGAGCCTGAAAAAGTAATAAGTAACTATAAAATATTTAAGTTAAATTGTTTAGGGAACACAGCAACACTTATTCTACGAGTACATCATTAAGCGAGATGTGGTGGGGGGACTGCTAGCTGTCTCGTCGCCGCTCCGCAATTGGTATATTTGCTTAAGTCAATGTAATGGTTAATGTATTATTTTTAAAACAACTTTTTTTTACTCGTGCTTTGTTTTTTATATATAAATATATATAAACATATTTTTTTTTTATTTCCTTTGATTAATCACATGCAACTGTTTTTGTTATTTGGACAGTTGTTTTTATTCACAAGACAATCAGATGTTTCTTTTCAAGTGTGCGTTTTATGCTATTGTTCTTATTTTTAATTCCATTTAAGTATCATGAACATGAGCTGATGACAACGATCCGAACAATATATCCTGACCCAGCACTTTTTTTCTAAATGATTACTCGTACATATTAAGATTGTTTGTCTTTGTTTTGTCATAATAACTTAATTATTAAATAATTAATCGAGCTTAAGTTCGTTTTTCGTTCTTTAAAAGGAGAAAGAAAATTTATAATTGATTGCTATGATTAATTATATTTTTGTTTTAGCCAAAGTTCGAAGCATGCAAGAAAAGTTTATATTTAGCAATGGGCTACGCATCCGAAATTAATTAGCCATATGACGAGGAAGGTCCTTTCATCAACGACTATTATAAAGCTATGCAGCTTGTTTTATAAGCATTTCATTTAATATTAATAGTCCTGTTAGATAAGTGTAAGAATATTTAATATCAAATGGGTGAATTTGGGAAAATGTTATTGACAAAAACCACTTAATTGGGATACGAAATAATCTTGAAGATATTTTAAACAACCAACGAAACAAAATCATGTTAATGATAAAATAATCGGCTTTCCAAAAATACAAAACAAAATTGATGATATTCTCTAATAAGAATAAAAACTAAGAAAAAAAATCTTAATTATTTATAGATAATCATAAATAACGACTGAACCGATGATTTCTTATATACGACGATTGTTCGATAAGTAGCCACACCAGTTTTCATCATTAACTGCTTTTATGTCAATACGTTTTGTCTACCGTTTTTCCAACTTTTTATTCGTTGCAAATAACAAGTTTTCTCAACGCCTTCAACAAAGCATTTATATAGGTAATGATCCCTACATTCGAACCAGATCTTTTACCAACCAGCCACTGGTTTAGGTTTTCGTGGGTAGGGGCAGAGAGAACTGGGTCTGTAGAATATGCTGATTGGGACAGAACCAATTTATGGATTTTTGCTTTAGTAACTAGACACGTTTGCACTCTTACATTGTCTTGACAGCTTTCTTGCGTGGAATGTGTTCGGTTTTTACTTTAAATATCACACGCTGGAACGTGACCAGGGCCCACATGTCTTATATCAAGGAACCTGCGGCCGCATATTAACTCTAAGAGAACGTGGGAGCTATTAAAACTGCCCAGATCTCACCTAACAGTGACTGTAGTAGTCATCACTGGATATTTCCCGATTGGGAACCATGCCAGGAGACTAGGCCTACCCTATAACGACTTCTGTAGAAGTTGCAAAAACGAGGAGGATTTGTTACTTTTTGAGGGTAACGAGAAAGCTTATCAAATATTGTATAGGGTGTTTTTTTAAGCTAGATAGAACTTTAAATTGTAAAAAGTAACACAAAAAATTAAATTTTGATGAAACATTTTTTTTATTTGTTTCAGTATACTCTGACAAATCATCATGAATAGACTCACGCTTGAACAACGCTACGAAATTATCCAAATTTACTTTGAAAGTCAGTTGGCAACTGACCCGTTGTTTTATCGCAAAATTGTGTTCAGCGATGAGGCGCATTTTTGGCTTAACGGGTTTGTTAATAAGCAAAATTGCCGCATATGGAGTGAGACCAATCCACAAGAGACCCTACAGACTCCATTACATCCAGAAAAATGCACTGTTTGGTGCGGTTTTCATGCTGGTGGCATCATCGGACCTTATTTCTTCAAAAATGAGGCCGGAGCTCGCGTTACGGTCAATGGAGATCGTTACCGCACCATGATCAATGATTTTTTGTTTGAAAATATGGATGACATTGATCCGGAGGAGATGTGGTTTCAACAGGATGGCGCTACGTGCCATACGGCGAACGCAACCATCGACTTACTGAAATCAAAATTTGGCGATAAGTTGATTTCGAGAAATGGACCTGTCAATTGGCCTCCAAGGTCGTGCGATTTGACACCTCTCGATTATTTCCTGTGGGGCTACGTGAAGTCACTGGTTTATGCTGATAAACCAGCAACAATTGACGCCTTGGAGGCCAGCATTGTTCGTGTTGTTCGTGACATACGGCCAGCAGTGCTCGAAAAAGTGGCCCAAAATTGGACGTCCAGAATGCGCTTCGTCAAGAACAGCCGCGGTGCCCATATGCCCGAAATCATTTTCAAATGTTAATGTCACGTATTGATCTTTCGAATAAAAAAAAATTTTGATTACAATTTAATTTTTTGTGTTATTTTTTACAATTTCAAGTTCTATCGGGCTTAAAAAAACACCCTATATTTAGTTGTGTGTTTGAATGCATTCCATAAAGTCTACAAAGAGTGTTTTGGAGGAGGATATGAAGGATTGTCTCCTCCAATCCTTCATATGCTCGGTACATGTGCGGCATTGGAGCATCTTCGTCTAAGATACCTAGGCGAGATGTCTGGCCTCGGTCAAACCGACCGCGCTAGCCTCTTTCATAAGAAGCAGCGGATGACTAGTACAACAGTTGAAGATAAGAATAGTTTTAAATAAAATGGCACATTTTTTATAGAAACGAAAATACTACTAGATCTTTAAAAAGTTACCGGATGCAGATCTCTAATACTTACTCATTTCAGATGTCTGCAGCTTTTTCCACTACAGGCACTTTAATTGTCGGGCTTTTGGACTTCTTACGGTTGGCTTGAACGCGCAACTTCATTTGAGCTAGTAGAACGACAGCGGAAGTCAGCGAAACCCTTCTTAGCCATTGAAATTGATGTGGCAGAGTTACCATAGTGTTTATTAACAGCCAGTTCACCGCTGTCGAAAGGATAAGTTCAATTGCATTCAGGGCGAAAGAAAATTGATTTGAGTTTTTCTAACTTTATTCTATGCGAAGGATGTGTCAAAATTCAATTAAAATACATAAGTTCATGCGAACGAATAATAGTGACATAGACAAACCTAAATTGATTCGAATGTGAGTGACTAGTTTTCGTTCGCATACATTTTAATACGATATCGCCGAACAGGCTGTAAGTCTTTCTTTTTTTAGGTAAAGTTATTTTTACGCTAAAATTGTGCTCACTTATTTCCTTCATCTTCTATATTTATTAAAATTCAAAAGATGCCTTTAATAGCTTTCAAGCAGACTCAGCTTGCTCAAAACTTGTCACTAGTCTATTAATAGATGATGGTTTACGGCGGCACTGTTGGCAGTCACAGAGCTATGAAACAGCTCTTGTATGTTTATTTTTAAACACTTTTGCTTTAAACTACTGTTTCTTTGTTAATGGAGGTCTATTTCCACAACGGCACAGAGTATGAGTATTAAAGCATGTGCTAACATATGAAACAAAATTTTAAATGTCCCCAATATGAGCTTAAGGTAGTTTTCGTCCTTCTTCAACCTAGGCTGAAAATTCATACCTGTTTCAAAATGTTTGAGTCAAAATACGAATAACATTTTAGTCACGAACAAAAGTTATTTGTCAACCGCTTAGAAATAACTGAAATAGATAACGTCACTAATACTCATTTATTTATTGTCTAAAAATGATTGAAAGTCTTAGAAAAACAGGTGCAATATAAGTAAATAAATACTTTTTTTTACCATGAATTATACTTAACAGAAATTCTCAAATACATTTGTTCATATTCATTAAAAATTAAATGAATTTGAAATGTTTTTTAATTCAAGTATTCCACACAAAATTTTACTAAAATTCATTCAAGGCAGCTTTGAACAGGTTGTGGCAGAATTACAATAAATACAAGACCAGAAAACCTAACATGTATTTTGTTGGTAGATTTAGATTACGAAATGTTGTCAAAAAGTTTGTGTTCCTTTTGTTTGAAAAAGCATAGAAGTCTATAGTCCGATTCACAGTCTTGTGCATTTGAGATTGCATATTTCTGCGATTGCAGAAGTGAAATTTTTGGGTGCGTTTCGTTAATGTAAAGCAAGAACTTACTCCATTATTTTGCAAATGCAATGATGCAAGGCCATTTGCACAAGATTGTGAAGAGGGCATATGTGTTTTTTCAGAATTATGTATTTTGTATACAAAACTTTGTTAAATTTACGCAAAGGAAACGGAAGATAGCTACCCTGGTAAACTTGCCTTGAATTCATTTTAAATAATGGGTGATTTTATAAGAACTATCGGAAATTTAAAAAAAAAACACATAAAATTCAGAAAAATGCATGAAATATTTATTTGGATCGATAGTTGGGTCGATATAATTTAATGTTTGAAGATTATTTCATGCAAATGTTGGCCGCGGCTGCGCCTCAAATGGTCCATCCGGTTAGTCCAATTTTGGCATACTCTTTCCAACATTTCGGCCGGTATCTCACGAATAATGTTGGCAATATTGGCTTCCAGTGCGTCAATCGAAGCGGGCTTGTCGCTATAGACATTAGCCTTAACATAGCCCCACAAAAGATAGTCTAGAGGCGTTGAATCGCACGATCTGGGCGGCCAATTGTCTGGTCCCAAGCGTGAAATAAACTGTTCACCGAACTCGCCTCTCAATTGGTCCATTGTTTCGCGTGCTGTGTGGCATGTGGCACCGTCTTGTTGAAACCACATGTCATGCAAGTCAAGCTCTTCCATTTTGGGCAAAAAAAAGTTTGTTATCATCGCACGGTAGCGCTCACCATTCACAGTAACGTTGTGATTCGCATCATCTTTAAAGAAATACGGCCCAATGATGCCGCCAGCCCATAATCCGCACCAAACGGTTGTTTTTTGTGGATGCATTGGTAGCTCTTGCAATGCTTCTGGCTGCTCTTCACTCCAAATACGGCAGTTTTGCTTGTTCACGTATCCATTCAACCAGAAATAAGCCTCGTCGCTGAACACAATTCTTCGATAAAAAAGTGGATCTTCATCTAACTTTTCAAGAGCCCATTCACCAAAAATTTGGCATTGTGGTAGGTCGTTTGGCTTCAATTCTTGCACCAGCTGTATCTTATAAGGCTTCACACCCAAATCCTTCCGCAAAATTTTCCACGTAGTGGAGTAACAGAGGCCCAATTGCTGCGAACGGCGCCGAATCGATAATTCACGGTCATCACCAACACTGGCCGATACGGCTGCGATATTTTCTTCAGTTCGCACTCTACGTAAGCGTGTTGGTGGTTTAATGTCCAACAATGTAAATTTGTGCGAAATTTGTTTACAATAGCCCGAATAGAAGCCTCAGTAGGTCGATTAAACTGACCATAAAATGGAAGAAGCGCGCGATGAACTTTCTTAACAGAGCACGCATTTTGGTAATAAAATTCAATAATTTGCAAGCGTTGTTCGTTTGTAAGACGATTCATGATTAAATTATAGACCAAACTGAAGATGTTTGACAGTGACACAAGATACAAAACGTGCGTGAGCTGTCAAAACTAGTGTTGCCAAAAAGATAATAGCAAAAAAATCACTCGTTACATTTTAATTTTTTGTGAATAAATATGCACATTTCAATTTAAGTAAATATACATAGACATTTCCAGTAAGAATTCCTTTCCATTTTTTCTTCCATTTGTTATGATGAATTACTCCTTTGCAGAGTTTCACATTTCCTGATGAGGCGGGTTATCCAATGGAGTCGCGACAGGCAAAATATTATCTTATGGAAACGCATTACATCAATTTACAACCTGATATTACACAAATACCAACCCGACAAATGGCTGATAATTCCGGACTTAAAATTCACTTCACCCATGTGCTTCGTCCATATGATGCTGGCGTGTTATCGATTGGTAAGTAAGATGACAAAAGTCATTTTTTAAATGACACTCGTAATAATACTGTTTGCAACAACAACACATATTGTTGCAAGATTAAGATGAATAAAACATCAGATCTACTCGTATTTGGGTAACGTTGCGAGTACCTTTGCCAAGGGCAAAATATTTCATGTACTTGATTGCAAAATATTATATAAAATACCAAATAACTACAAATTGTGCTTTAACTTAAGTTTTTTTTTATTTATGCACATTTACACAAACATACTTATTCACATATTCGATTCGTTCTTGTAAAAAGCTAAACTTAAGGGAATTAAATTGCAACTTTATTTTTCATTTTTTTTTTATCCTCTTATCGGCACATGTTAAGGCATGGATCCAAATTGGCGACATATTATTCCTCCTGGACAAAATCAGGTCATATCAGAAGGACAATGTATAGAAGACTGTACTGCATTTGCTTTTCCAGCAGAAGGCGTTCGTGTATTTGCTGTAATGATGAGCACACACCTAATTGGAAAGGAAGTCAAGCTTCGCCAGGTTTGTAATATTCAACGTTAATCAACAATTGTTGTTTGCCATATATTTACACATACAAGCATACATACATACACACATGCATACATATGTGTATACGTACTTATTTGTGTTCGTGTTTGCTTTTATAACTACAAACAAACATTTTTAGTCTGACATAAATATAAAATGCAGAAAATCCTGTGCAAAGCGAAGAAATTGTAATAATTCTTTTTTTTTTTTTTTTTTTGTAATATCCTTTTTAATGAAACCAGTATTGGGAGTAGTAATAAGTAAGCAAGTTATAGCACATTATCGCTGGATAACTATAAAAAAGATGTATCTCGATGGGTTTGCAAAATTTGTTGTCACTGTCTTTGTAATGGAAAGGACTCTTATTTGTGTCTAAAGACGTGCCACAGGGCTCTATTCTTGGACCACTACTATTCACTTTGTACATAAATGATTTACCAAACTGTCTCTCACACGGTGATATCCACGTGTATGCAGATGATGTACAAGTACCTATTAATTGTAAAACAGACTCAATTAATTATGGTTGTAATAAACTTAATGAGGACTTTAACAAAATATATTATTGGGCCTATACCTGAATCCTACAAAGTCAAAATACTAAGTTATAGCCCAAAGGAATGAAAATATTGTGATTGATATTCCTATAACTTTAGGATATCAAAACGATTCAATTGATGAATGAGATAAAAACCTTGGCATAATTCTCAAAAAATCTCTTCAATAGAATACACATATAAACACCGTTTCAGGAACAAATTTTGCTATGCTTCGAATGCTATCTCACCTACTAATATCAGTATGCTACTTGCGAAAACGTTTCTAGTGCCCAAGTTGTTATATGGATTTTCAACAACTTAGACAAGTAAGACTAGATTAATTGTAGCATATAATGCGATTCTCCGATATGGCATAAAAAGATATGATAGTAAAGGGTGGTTAAATTTCAAGGGCCGATGTTGATTTTAAATCAACCACAAACTATTTAGAAAATTATTGCAATTTTATTTTATTATGATATATTAGTAACTATTACTCAATTATGTATGGAACAAAATATCGGCCAAATGAGCGCTGCGACCACGGCGGCACACCTCCATCCGATGGTCCAAATTTTCGATGACCCTGAAGCATAATGGAGGTTCTATGCCGTTAATGTGCCGAATTATCTCATCCTTTAGCTGTTGAATTGTTGCTGGCTTATCGACGTACACCTTTTCTTTCAAATAACCCCAAAGAAAAAAGTCCAACGGTGTCAAATCACATGATCTTGGCGGCCAATTGACATCGCCATTACGTGAGATAACCCGGCCATTAAATTTGTTGCGCAAAAGAGCAATTGTTTCGTTAGCTGTGTGGCAAGTGGCACCATCCTGCTGAAACCACATATCGTCTACATCCATATCTTCCAATTTGGGCCATAAAAAGTTCGTTATCATCTCACGATAGCGAACACCATTCACAGTAACTGCCTGACCGGCCTCATTTTGGAAAAAATACGGCCCGATGATGCCGCCAGCACATAAACGGCACCAAACAGTCACTCTTTGTGGGTGCATTGGTTTTTCGACAGTCGCTCTTGGATTCTCATTCGCCCAAATGCGGCAATTCTGTTTATTGACGAATCCACTGAGGTGAAAATGTGTCTCATCAGATGATTTTCTTCGAAAATTGATCATCATTTTCATAATAAGCCTGGATAACTTTAACACGTTGTTGAATTGTGTATCTCTCCATGGTTCAAATTAAGTAAGTCTGAAATAGAGAAATGTCAAATAAAATTCGGAAAAAACTTGGCGTTTAGGTGTGGTTCACATTCAACATCGGCCCTTAAAATTTAACCCGATACTTCTCAGTATTCCAAATCATTATATGGTAATGAAATTAGAGACTTGCTTACAATTAAAGCATTAATCTTATTACACAAAATTATCTACAATCAAATAACCACCTTATTTATTTGATAGCATTCAATTTGCAAGATCCAACAGAAGAAAATAAATCATTCCGTTAAAATATCGAACTTTAATGTCTGAGTGGCAGTTCTGCACCAATACAATACGGCTGTGGGAGTCGTTACCAAACCGACTACAAAACAATGGCAACGCTTTACAATTTAAAAAAATTCGATTTTCAAATTTCTAAAAAAAAAATATTCCTTCATAGATTTCCGAATTTTTTGTGTGATAAAAAGTAAGAAGATAATGGATTTAATACCTGCAAAGTATACAGTGTTATCAGATTTGAATCTAGCAAAGTATACAGTGTTACCAGATTTGAATGTTTACCAGATTTAAATGTGAAAAAACCATAATGATTATAATAGACGTTACTACAAATCGTACGACAAATCGTACAAGTATGAAATTAGTAACGTGTATCATGCTGTCGTACTTGTGAAGTATACTTTGTAGTACGAAAATCAAAAAGTTTTAATTTTCTAGGGCGGAGCTTTCATAAGTATGAAAATAAGTATCGTGTATCATGCTGTAGTACAGCAAAATTTGTTTTATCAAGAGCAGATTTCATGTCTTGGATATTTTTTTTGAAATATAAAAACTATTTAAGTTCTTGTAAATTTTTCTAGCTAAAGATCGCTGTTTTGTTGCTTTTTATAAAAAAGGTTTACAATTTTATATATTTCGCTAATAGTTTGTTAAATAACATTAAATTTAATAATATTTTAATTGTGCCTAAAGATGCTTACAAACTGTTAGCGAAATATCGAAAATATAAAATTGCTAAACCTTTTTAATAAAAAAACAACAAAACAACGATCTTTAGCTGGAAAAATGTAGAAAAAATTACTATCAACAAAATCATATAATACGAATATTGATTTGCCGGCGTGTGTACTGCCTTTAAAATATTTCTTTCAAATGAAATAGTATGAGTTGTAGTAACGTCAATCTGAAAACCGTACTACAACTCATACTTCGTTAAGTACGAAAATAAGTAACGTCTCTCACCCACATAAGACTCCTGCATACAGTCTTGTGATTTTTTTTTTCTTTGCTTTTTTGTGCAATTAATGTCACACACTGGAACAATAACGATTATGTTGAAATCAAAGTGTCTTATGTACGAGTTTGACAAGTTGTTTTAAGTGCTTTGAAGTCTACAAAATATATTTTCTTGCTTATACTACAAGCCCATCGCTGATATAAATAAATCAGCTACAATTGATAAAAATAAACGTAAATAACAACTAAACTAAAACGCCTTTTATATATCAGAAAAATCATAAAGATTTTGAATATACACGTAGGAGATTTTAAGTAATTTTGTTTTAGGAGCTAAACCCTTAAAACATATAAGTGAAGTTCTTGCACAAAATTTTGCTCTTTATTATTGACAGTAATTATCCTGCGTACGTAATACGATGCATATATGTTGACGTCTCTATAAACAACATAACTTTTTAATTCAATAACATAAAACTAAAAAAAAAAAATTGTTTGCAAATAAAAAATAAAACGTTAATAAACAAATCCATTACAGATTCGACAGACTGAGGAATTGCCACCAATTGCACACGATAGTAATATTGACGTCGCCTACCAGGACTTCCGTCGCTTGTCTGCAACAGTCCAGGTTTTGCCTGGCGATAGATTGGTAGCTGAATGCATTTATGATAGTTCGTCACGAAAAGCAATAACGCTTGGTAAGTACGATATAAACGAAGAACTGTGCATTATATTGTAAGCAAGAATTAATGCTTTAAAATATTTGTGTGTGCCTGTACTTTCATACATATCAGGGGTTTTATAACCACAAATACATTTGTAACATATGAGTGCATTTCTGCTCGTAAATCTGCCTGTATTAACATACATAAATCATTAATTGTATAAAAGAAAAATTAATGTAACGTCAATTTCTAATGTTGCTAAGCGAATTTAATTATACAGGGTGGCGTAATAGCTTAATAATATTTTCCTTTATATCGCGTGGCCAATGTTTTGAGTGCTCAACGTCAAGTTTTTTACTGCATTTCATTTGACATTTCACAATTTCAGACTAGATCAATTTGAACTAATTCAATTTGAATTTGATACACAATCAAACAACGTGTTAAAGTTATTCACGCTTATTATGAAAATGGACACTCAAATCAAAATGCATATCGCGCGCTTTGTGATTTTTTCGGTCAAATTAATCGTCCAAATGTGCATACAATTGAAAAATTCGTGCAAAAATTTAAACAAAACGGGGCTGTAGAAGATATGCGAATACCAGTGCATGCTTGTACAAACCGTTCAGCAGAAAATATTGCCACTTTTCGCGATAGTGTGGCTGAAGAGCCGTCTACCTCAACTCGTCGTCGTGAACAACAACTACACCTCTCAGCTCGTCGTTGATGAACATTTTACGTAAATAGTTTAACCCTAAGATTTTAAATGCTGTTATAGAGGTGGTTTTGGTCTTTCATGTTGTTATTGCTTAAGTTAAACCTCCACAAACACTACTCCCTCTTTCCTCCTGCTCATAACCTATTTTTCTAGTTGCAGTACAATGCAATGCAAGGGCCTGAGTATTGGTCCAAAATAAATGGAAAATACGTAAAGACTTGCATATACACGCGTAAAAGGTGCAACTGAATCAAGAACTAAAGCCTCTTGACAATTTCAAGCATAGTCAATGGTCAGAATGTTGGCAAGAAATGGCAACAGTTGATGGTCAATTTTCGAAGAAAATCATCCTCAGTGATGAGACACATTTTTACCTCAGTTCATTCGTCAATAAGCAAAATTTCCACAAATGTGCGAATGATAATCAAACAGTGATTGTCGCAAAACTAATGCACCCAAAAAAAGTGATTATTTAATATGTGTATCGCCTGCTAGCTTCATAGGGCAGTATTTTTTCATACTGAGGCCGTGAATGGTGTTCGCTATCGTGAGGTGATAACAAACTTTTTATAGCCCGAATTGGAAGATATGGATATAGAAGGTATATGGTTTCAATAGGTCGATGCCACTTGCAACACAGCTCTTTTGCGTGGCCACTTCAATAGTCGCGATATATCATGTCGTGGCGATATCAATTGGTCATGTGATTTGCCACCGTTGGCTTGTTTCTTTGCAGTTATTTAAAGGAAAAAGTGTACGTCGATAAGCCAGTAATAATTCAAGAGCTAGAGGATTATATAATGCGGAGCGTTAACGGGTTCTATGCCGTTATGCCGCAGTGTCATCGAGAATTTGAACCATCGCATGGAGGTGTGCAACCAAGGTTGCGGCGGCCATTTTGCCAATATTTTCTTTCATACATAATTGAACCATACCAGTAGTGCAATTCACTAACTTTACACCCCAATTAGAAGTGTTAATTTTAACCACACATTTTGTTGTTTGCACTAACCCCTACGTTATTCACTAACTATATTTAGCCACCGTAAAGGGTTTTATTTTTCTTCACGTTCAGATTGTTATAACGTGGCAACTCTCCATTTCATTTTTATTAGCTATTGTACTGAATCTCCTTTTGTTTATATGTTTTCTTCATCTTTTGTAACTTTGACCTTTTTCTATACATACATATGTATGTATAAAAATCTTAAAAATAATATATGAGCTCGAGATCCTTTCTATATAAACCAATAATTAATTTTTTTTTTATTGAAATTTCGTTTTGCTTTAGAAAACTTCTTAAGGAATGTATTTGTTGATGAATTATAAAATCAAAAACATGAAGAGATTTAACACATATCTACATACATACATAATTACATTTAACATAAAAAGAATGTTATTTTATTGCCAATCAAAACAATTTTGATTTTATAATCGATCAACAAATACTTTCCTTAAGAAGTTTTCTAAAGGAAAACGAAATACATATTGAATAAAAAGTTTGTAATTATTGTTTTATACAAAAATATTATTTTCAAAATTTAACTTTGTTGTTTACTAACTTTTATTGTTTTTTATTAGACAAATAGTTTATGACATAAATTAAATGAAACGAATATGTAAACAATATAAATCAACACTTTTTTAAACTCACAAAATATTGGGGTGTTAATTAACACCTATTTATGTGGTTAAATACAACAGCTGCCTCAAACAGCTGACTTTAAACCCCAGCATATGGTGTTTAAAATACTTGTGAATAGGAAAAAGGTTAATTTTGTGGTTAATAATTTTAACCGAAATAATAAAAAGCATAGTGAATCGCACTACAGTATTATTATAGTAAAAAGAAATGCCAATAGTTCTCAAATAATTGGTGTTTCATTCAAAATCAATATCCGCCCTTAAAGTTTAACCACCCTTTATATAAAACTTTTTTTATCAAGATTAGTAACAAGCAAGTCTATAAAAGGGAGCAAATTAGTTTTCTTTTTTTACTTTACACTGAAAAATATTTGCTTCATATTTCCAATGAACCCCATTCATTAGATCATTTTCATTAACCGAATGAAAAATTACGTTCCATGAATGAAGATTCACAGCATTAATGAAAATATTCATTAAAATTGATTCATTAGTTTTCATAATTTCATTAGAAAATTTCATTGGATTTGTTATAAATAATTTTTGAAGGCTGGGTACAAAATTTTAGAGATTTATTAAAAGTGAGATAATAAATATATTATAACTATTAACTAAATGACAAAGGAAATTATTTTATACATTATTTACTGTGTAAAAAATTATTTTATCAATAGTTTTTTAGTTGTTATGAACATGTTCATTATATTAACTAAACTTTTCATTAGAATTCATAAACTACCCTCATTTTAAGTACCTACATAGTTGAAATCAAAAGCAAAGAGATGGGCTCTTCTCTGGTTTTTTGCTTAAAGGAATATTTATTCTGTTACAAATGCAACAACAAAGTCACACCTAATTTTTTCCTTAGCCTTCGTTGTGAACAATTATGTATTTATACTATAGATTCTATAGCCAAAGCAAACGTTTTGTTTTTGCACGCAACGGGACTTTCTTTTTGTTCTTCAAAAAGCAAAACATCACAAGTTTCCAAAAGCAGAAGCAAACGTTTAAAAAAATAAATGAGTTTGCTGCAGTTCATTGTTTAAAATGATTTTGAAGTCAATAGACAAAGTTTATGAAGTGTATGAAAAATAAAATATACTTAATTATCCAAAATGTCTACATACGTAACATTACATATTATTTTTTCAGTTATTTTGTGTTGAATTAAAATGTTTTGATTTTGAATTAAAATGTTTTGATTTCCTTTTTAATGTATTAATATTATTAATTTTATTTTGCATTATAATTAAAACAATAAAAAATTATTTTATGCTTAATATAAAAAAAATTGTTTAGTTTCTTTTCAGTAGCACAATTCTAATGAAAAAAGGTCATTAGAATAATGAAACTCCTCCTTAAACTAATTTTATTTCATTAGAATGAAGAAAATTTTTCACCAAATTGGTGAAGATTTTTATTGGTTCAACGAATTTATTCATTAAAATAGTGAAAATATTTCATAAAAATAATGTAACACATTCATTAGCCTAATGAACAAATAACGTTAACCTAATGATTTTTTTCATTGTTTTAATGAAAAGTATTCATAAATATTATGATTTATGCTTCATTAACTTAATGAAGTTTTCATTAATCCAACGAATATATTCATTAAATAATTTTTAATGAAAGAAGATTCATTAGTCCAATGAAGGCCATCATTGGCCGAAAAATAATGAAAATTTTCATTTGATTAATGTCAAAATTCATTATATTAATGAAGGAATTATTTTCAGTGTAGTTTAGGCAAAAATACAAAAATATTGATTATGTCTGCTAATTTAAATGTCCGTTTAATCTCCCCGCACCTTAGGATATATTTTAAGACTAATTCTTTTTATTAATACTCGTAAAGTTATTGTTGCAAAACTTCATAAATATTAATTTTTCTTATTCTTGCTCTGTAATTATTAAGTTAAAATTTTATTACTGGCCACAATTTAATTGTGTTAACGACTTATTAAGCGTGCCTCAAATGAAAGTTTTCACAGCAAATAAATAGTTGTAATGAATCTAGTCGTAAACGTCTCTTTGCTTTTAACTTGGCAGGTTTTAATATTATAATTTTGTCCAGAGCTATATGGTCTCACAAGTTTTGTTATTTATCTACATACATATGTATGTACAGGTCATACATATTTGATTTCTTTAAAACTTCATATGGGATGTCATAATGTTCTCATTCTGAGTGCCAGGAACATTCAGAAAAGTTTAATTGAAAAGTTCATTAAATATTTCCGTGCTCATACAATGCCTTTTGTTTTGTGGCCCATTCGCTTGTTTACATTATTTTATTCTCCTAGTTACATGCATACATACACATACATACATACTTAGTTACACTGCTGTGCAAATATCTTCCGTTCCCCCTCTTTATGTTGCTTTACCTCTATCACGTGTTCTATTTACTTTCAGGTGGCTTGACTATGAAGGAGGAAAGTTGTATTGTGTTGACGTTGTACTACCCGCGACAAAATAAGCTAACTACCTGTCACTCGCTTCCGAGCCTGCCAACAGTTCTTCATTCGCTTGGCATAGAGCAACTGGCAACGTAAGTATTTTCTTTTTTTTTTTTCTCTCTCTTCTTTCTGTTGACATACAAAAGTATTGCTGAAATTCTAATTGCCAAATTGTGTGCCTACGATGTGGAGTCAAATCGCAAAAATTCTGCTTGTGTTTATTCAATACTAAAGGAAATTACGGGTATACTTCTAGCTGTCAAACAGCATTTGTTGTTCGGGTGCAACGATTAAAAATAACAAAGTGTAATCAAAGAAACTTGAGCGAGTTTTTATCGTCAGATTTGGTAACTTAACCGTATCACAAAAAAGAAAATTAATTTCAAAACCATATTGATCATAGCAGTAGCATAACTAAACATGTCCCTCGCTTCTTTCGAACGTTTCGATTATATTATTGCGTGATTTTATAAGAACTATCGGAAATTAAAAAAAAAAAAAAAACACATAAAATTCAGAAAATGCATGAAATATTTATTTGGATCGATAGTTGGGTCGATATAATTTAATGTTTGAAGATTATTTCATCCGCTTAGTCCAATTTTGGCATACTCTTTCCAACATTTCGGCCGATATCTCACGAATAATGTTGGCAATGTTGGCTTGATGCTTTTGCATCAATCAAAGCGGGCTTGTCGCTATAGACATTAGCCTTAACATAGCCCCACAAAAGCCAGTCTAGAGGCGTTAAATCGCACGATCTGGGCGGCCAATTGACTGGTCCTAAGCGTGAAATAAACTGTTCACCGAACTCGCCTCTCAATTGGTCCATTGTTTCGCGTGCTGTGTGGCATGTGGCACCGTCTTGTTGAAACCACATGTCATGCAAGTCAAGCTCTTTCATTTTGGGCAAAAAAAGTTTGTTATCATCGCACGGTAGCGCTCACCATTCACAGTAACGTTGTGATTCGCATCATCTTTGAAGAAATACGGCCCAATGATGCCCGCCAGCCCATAATCCGCACCAAACGGTTGTTTTTTGTGGATACATTGGTAGCTCTTGCAATGCTTCTGGCTGCTCTTCACTCCAAATACGGCAGTTTTGCTTGTTCACGTATCCATTCAACCAGAAATGAGCCTCGTCGCTGAACACAATTCTTCGATAAAAAAAAGTGGATCTTCATCTAACTTTTCAAGAGCCCATTCACCAAAAATTTGGCGTTGTGGTAGGTCGTTTGGCTTCAATTCTTGCACCAGCTGTATCTTATAAGGCTTCACACCCAAATCCTTCCGCAAAACTTTCCATGTAGTGGAGTAACAGAGGCCCAATTGCTGCGAACGGCGCCGAATCGATAATTCACGGTCATCACCAACACTGGCCGATACGGCTGCGATATTTTCTTCAGTTTGCACTCTACGTAAGCGTGTTGGTGGTTTAATGTCCAACAATGTAAATTTGGTGCGAAATTTTTTTACAATAGCCCGAATAGAAGCCTCAGTAGGTCTATTAAACTAACCATAAAATGGAAGAAGCGCGCGATGAACTTTCTTAACAGAGCACGCATTTTGGTAATAAAATTCAATAATTTGCAAGCGTTACAAACGAACAAGTAAGACGATTCATGATTAAATTATAGACCAAACTGAAGATGTTTGACAGTGATACAAGATACAAAACGTGCGTGAGCTGTCAAAACTAGATAATAAGGAAAAAAATCACTCGTTATTAATGAGCATTAAAACTTGTAACTGTGGCGTATGATTAATGCCGCCATAAACATTTGCGTTCTTATTCATAAAATAATAAGTGATATTTAATATTTTCCTTTTTTTCTTCTCAAATTTCAGGGATTCGAATCCAGTACTTATATCATCACCGCCCGAACTTTCGGGCATGACGTTGGAGACTCGGCTTCTTTCTTATGATTGGCAAAATCATTTTACTGAATTTCAAGAAGCCACCAGAAAGGGTTCCTTCAAACCTCTATGCTGGGGTGCGAAAAATCATGTGATACCGGTAAGATCTTTGACCACATAAAAGTACACATTTGATTAAATTAAAACTGAAAACAAAGAAATATCGAGACACAAATATTATAAGAAAAAATACTTTAAAGCAACTGGTAGAAATCATAAAAATTCTTTTTCATATGTACATGCTGTTAATAGAACACAGGCGAGTAGGTAAGCAGGACGCTGTTTTTCCAGCAAGTACCCGGAAACTCCAGCTCACTTGGGTCCTGTAGGTCGTTCCCTTTGTGATGAGGCGAGTAACTCGTCTAGAAAATTTGTATGAAAGTTATTCAATTTTTTGAGTGATTTACATTTAAATTTTTTAGACGAGTGTTCGTCTGAGTTCTATGAACACAACAAAAGAGATTTTTACCCGTCATAGTTCAGGCGATTTTCAAAAATAAGAAAGAAATATGTAAAAATGGCTCAATAAATCCCAAAATTGTAGTATTCAATGACTTCATAATTTCTTAGCCAGTTTCTAAACTTTTAAATCAATGTTTTGGGTTTTTTATGACAAATCGTCACCAGTGTAGTATAGGGTGTTTTTTTAAGCTAGATAGAACTTTAAATTGTAAAAAGTAACACAAAAAATTAAATTTTGATGAAACATTTTTTTTATTTGTTTCAGTATACTCTGACAAATCATCATGAATAGACTCACGCTTGAACAACGCTACGAAATTATCCAAATTTACTTTGAAAATCAGTCGTCGATTCGCGCGTTGTTTTATCGCAAAATTGTGTTCAGCGATGAGGCGCATTTTTGGCTTAACGGGTTTGTTAATAAGCAAAATTGCCGCATATGGAGTGAGACCAATCCACAAGAGACCCTACAGACTCCATTACATCCAGAAAAATGCACTGTTTGGTGCGGTTTTCATGCTGGTGGCATCATCGGACCTTATTTCTTCAAAAATGAGGCCGGAGCTCACGTTACGGTCAATGGAGATCGTTACCGCACCATGATCAATGATTTTTTGTTTGAAAATATGGATGACATTGATCCGGAGGAGATGTGGTTTCAACAGGATGGCGCTACGTGCCATACGGCGAACGCAACCATCGACTTACTGAAATCAAAATTTGGCGATAAGTTGATTTCGAGAAATGGACGTGTCAATTGGCCTCCAAGGTCGTGCGATTTGACACCTCTCGATTATTTCCTGTGGGGCTACGTGAAGTCACTGGTTTATGCTGATAAACCAGCAACAATTGACGCCTTGGAGGCCAGCATTGTTCGTGTTGTTCGTGACGTACGGCCAGCAGTGCTCGAAAAAGTGGCCCAAAATTGGACGTCCAGAATGCGCTTCGTCAAGAACAGCCGCGGTGCCCATATGCCCGAAATCATTTTCAAATGTTAATGTCACGTATTGATCTTTCGAATAAAAAAAAATTTTGATTACAATTTAATTTTTTGTGTTATTTTTTACAATTTCAAGTTCTATCGGGCTTAAAAAAACACCCTATATTTCTAATAAATGTCCTACGTAATAAGAAAGATTTGTAAATAAAAATGATGGCAATTCAAATAATAATTAAAATGTATTCAAGCAGAGTTTCTAAATTAAAATACCAATGAATTATGAATAATATCTGTAGTACAGAAAAGACCAGCGCGTCCGTCTATTATGTTGATTTTTAGAAAAGAACTAACTCAAATTTTTTACTAACTCAAACTTTTTACTTTTACTGCTCATACACAAAGTAACTGTAAATACATTTCCAGTGATGCTGAAACTAAATCAGTGAAGCACAAAAATAAAAATTCAGCTGTATTGCTGAGATATAAATTTGCACTGGGAGAAAAGTTACAAAATTGTTCGATACATTTAGATCTACAAACAACAACAATTTATTTAAGATTCAGGTAAAGACTAAGAGCGAGTATTCATTCATAAGAGCTAATTTTATAATAGGTATTGTAAATAAACTCTTTATTACATATTATCAAGAAAATTTGAAATTATGAAATACTTTTCTAACGACATACATTTCTGTTATTGTAGTAATTATATTTTTGGCCAAAGTATTTTGTTATTTACTTTTTGTATATACTTAGCTGGTGAGGCCGAACATTCTTTATGTCAATAAAAACGTGGAATTTTTATTACATCTTTTCCCAACGTTTCATGAATTTTATGTTCACTTCTTTAGGGGATTCGTCTATTTTATAAAGAAAATTTTTTTCAAATTACATGAATATATTGAGTAGAAAACAATATTTGTGAAACTTAAATTTTTGTGATTATAAAATTAAACACAAATACATAAATTTCTTTCTTCACGAAAATTTTGATAAATTGCTATCTTAACTTTGTTCTGTGCGCACGAAAATAAATTAAGAAGAAAAGTTACATCTGTGCACATATTAGTTCATTGCTATACCATCACCGACTTAAAGAAAAATCATATAAGTGCGTGTGATTTTATTGTCCCCAACTATGAAAGGGACATGACTAAACAAACGCATTACTTAATAGTTGACTATAGTTTTTAGTTAGCCTGCAAGAGTCATACAGACGTCAACTTTTTGTCATAAGCTTGCAGCCACATAAGCAAAATTCTTGTTACGGGCTATTGTAAAAAAATTTCGCACCAAATTTACATTGTTGGACATTAAACCACCAACACGCTTACGTAGAGTGCGAACTGAAGAAAATATCGCAGCCGTATCGGCCAGTGTTGGTGATGACCGTGAATTATAGATTCGGCGCCGTTCGCAGCAATTGGGCCTCTGTTACTCCACTACGTGGAAAATTTTGCGGAAGGATTTGGGTGTGAAGCCTTATAGGATACAGCTGGTGCAAGAATTGAAACCAAACGACCTACCACAACGCCAAATTTTTGGTGAATGGGCTCTTGAAAAATTAGATGAAGATCCACTTTTTTATCGAAGAATTGTGTTCAGCGACGGGGCTCATTTCTGGTTGAATGGATACGTGAACAAGCAAAACTGCCGTATTTGGAGTGAAGAGCAGCCAGAAGCATTGCAAGAGCTACCAATGCATCCACAAAAAACAACCGTTTGGTGCGGATTATGGGCTGGCGGCATCATTGGGCCGTATTTCTTCAAAGATGATGCGAATCACAATGTTACTGTGAATGGTGAGCGCTGCCGTGCGATGATAACAAACTTTTTTTTGCCCAAAATGGAAGAGCTTGACTTGCATGACATGTGGTTTCAACAAGACGGTGCCACATGCCACACAGCACGCGAAACAATGGACCAATTGAGAGGCGAGTTCGGTGAACAGATCATTTCACGCTTGGGACCAGTCAATTGGCCGCCCAGATCGTGCGATTTAACGCCTCTAGACTATTTTTTGTGGGGCTATGTTAAGGCTAATGTCTATAGCGACAAGCCCGCTTTGATTGACGCACTGGAAGCCAAAATTGCCAACTTTATTCGTGAGATACCGGCCGAAATGTTGGAAAGAGTATGCCAAAATTGGACTAAGCGGATGAACCATTTGAGGCGCAGCCGCGGCCAATATTTGCATAAAATAATCTTCAAACATTAAATTATATCGACCCAACTATCGATCCAAATAAATATTTCATGTATTTTTCTGAATTTTATGTGTTTTTTTTTTAAATTTCCGATAGTTCTTATAAAATCACCCATTATTAACGAAAGTACCGATTTCCTTTATCTCTTGGCTTCTTAGATTACAGGTATTTTTCTAATGGGCTACGAGTATATTGAACATATTACAGCAACAGTCTGATGCTGATCCCCGTTTCACCAAATAGCCCTTGGTAAGGGGTTTCAGAAGTCCCAACTGAACCTAATAAGCAATGCTAAGACTTCTTAAAGCGCTATGACCCTGTAAGCATAGCGCTGGAGTTAGGAGTACGTAAAGGTCAAACCTCTTTCTCGAAGGAAAAAAACTTCATACAAAAAAAAAAAAAGTATTCCATACAAGATTCTTGTATGGAAATGACGATTTTATGTTTGCAAAAACAGCGTGTTATAATCATGCTAACTAGAAAAAAAACTCTAGTCTTAATGGAAATAAGGAAAAGTAATGCGAAATAGTAGAATAAGTCTATGTAAAGTATCGGTGACAATTAAAAACATAACAATTGATCGATTACGCGCAGAAATTTTATCCAATAAATGTCTCATGAATTAAATCAGCTCTTGACAATTTAATCTGGTTAAGGCCACGAATGTATCGAGCTTTATAAATAATACTGCCTAAGAAGATAGCGCATATAAACTGTGGAGCAATGTTTCTTTAATGACTTTTTTCCATAGCCAGTAGTCTGATTTTCACGAGTATATCTCATAACGAGACGAGTATCTCTAATAACTTTTGACTTTTGTTTAAAAAAGGACCGCTACAGCTTCTAATTAACTTTCTTTCTAAAGAATATTTCTGCTGATATATTGCTCTATTTACAATAAAATCTTATTTTCAATTTGGTCATATTGGACAAACTCAAATCATAAAAAAGCGTAGTGTTAGGTTAGCTTAGGCTGTACAGGCCACCAGTTTCATGAAACCAGCCCACTTGGCTCCTTTCTTGGTCCCATTGTGTTGTCTTAGGGAGGAGTGTAGCCTATGAGACTTGTACTTTCCCCGATGGTTCAGATCCACACCAACCCGAAAGCGGGATAAATGAATACAGTCCGTTCACTCGGTACTGCGATATATCTGCTAGTCCGTGCAGCATCGGTTCGCCTAGATACAGCGCTCTCATAGAACAGAGAGCCGGGCATAGACAGAGGAAGTGGTTAATACTCTCTTTCTCGTCTTCATCCCATATTATTAAATGGAAGATTTAACCTCCCAGCATGCGTCCCTATGTGACAATGTCCTGTCAGAACTGCCACCAGGGTACGCAACCTTTGACGGGGAACGCCCCTTAGAACCGTAGTCCTCCTACGATCATACGCAGATCATGTTAGCCTCGCTACTTGGCAGGTAACCTCACCAGACCATCTTTCCTGTGCAGTCTCTGCAAGATGACGCTGCACTTGGTTCTTACAGCTTTTAAACGGGTCTCCTACCATCGTACCAACTTTCGCAAGCTCATCTACCACAATATTTCCAGGAACTTCACTATGCCACGGCACCCAGAAAAGCTCCAGGCTTGAATATCTCGCTATATCATTAAGAGACAACCGGCATTTTTGAACCAATTTGGACGTCGTATGGATACCCACAAACGTAGTGTTGGCACCATTAAATTTTTTATGTTTTTTTTTAGCTAAAATTAAATCATAAAACATATAAAAGTGGTGACTCTGAATATTAAGACCACTCAGTGGCAAAATTTGGAGAAGCGAAATAGATATCCAAAGACAGTTTCCAGTTTCCTAAAAAAAAAATATAATAATTTTGAGCTGACAATTTAAGTACATCTAAAATAAAAAAATGTTTTTGTTACAGAGCTCTTTAACCTGCTGCAGGAGGTTCACTTAAGTTACGTAGAAGATAAAAAGAACCATCATTTATATAAATGTTCTCTTTATTTTATTTAAACAGAAGAAACAAAAGGAAAAGTCTAAGTTCGATATGACTGATTTATCTGCTAATAATTTTCAATATTTTTTTTTTCTCTATAAACAATGTTCTATCTCCGTTCAGACTTTCACATACATACAAACTTACACACATACACATACACATGCATGCATACTTACCTACACAATATAACATTTTTCATGTTTTCCTACTTTTACAATTTTCTATTTTTATGACATAAAGAATACGGAATACCTGGAGGGTTACAACGTAAATATAACGAAATCCTACAGAAAGCAGAAACACTGTAAACACAAGAGACTGTTTGTGACGGAAGAAGCAGTGCCTGACATCAACTTTCCTGTTCTGCACGAAGTCGACAACAACAATATTATCGAAGGTGCTGCTCGAAGCAGTAGAAGTTCTGCCACAGATGGATTAAGTATAACCCACGGCTACAGTCAAACGATAGCAGCAACTTTATCATCAACAACAACAGTTCTAATGTTGCAGTATGTGTTCAGGTGTTTGAGTTTTCTGCCATCGTGAAAGATTTAAAACGTCACAAATTCACCGCAATTGTGTCGGAGAACATATGATATTGCTACGTTGTGCACTAAGGTAAAAACCAACAAACAAACCAACAAACGAAAACACGAAATACATAAAAAATTTAATGCAAGATAAAAATGTAAGATAAAGAAAATTTTGCCTCAAATCATTTTCCATACTTTTGGTTGTGTATATTACATACACTTCATTTTTTACGATCCGTATTTTTCCTGTAACAATTTTCTTATTTTATTAACCAATTAAAATTTTCAATCATTTTTTTTTCTTCTATTTTCTTTCACGTCACTCAGTCCTGTTAATCGTGGTAAAATGAGTTAATGATGTAAAATTAAAATTTCATTTTGTGTAGCAGAGGTTGTTGTTATTTAATAAACCCAACACTTTTATGGCACATAAAAGTTCAGAAGTTTCATAAAGTTTCAACTCATATTAAATGAATTACAAAATTTGTGCGGGTTTCTCGTATTACAAATATATTTCAACTCCAATATCAATATAATTTAACAAAAAGATAAATTGGCGCCCTAAGAGATGCCTGCTGCGTAAAATACGCCATAAGATTGAATTATTTTACATATATGAAAAATATTATACTACTAAAGCTAACTGCAATTATCTATTGTGATTTTATTCTAATGAAGCAGTGAATAAAAAACTTAACGTTTTAGAATAGTTTGTTTGATCTAAGTGTTCAAGTCGGTATATGCTGAAAACCCACAAAATAAAACTTAACGGCAACAAACTTATCTTTAGCCAACCGCCAACACCAACATCAACACCTTGCTGTAAACGCCCCCTTTTCATTATTATAATTGTGGGAGTGGGGCGAACACACAACTCATATTTGAAAATGTGTTATGACGGGTTTGGCTGGCAGATGCTTTTAAAATCTTTTAAAAATATTACAGTGTTTGCTTTTGCTGCCTCCCCACATCAGCATAACTTCATTTTAAGATTTTCCCATAAAAGGAACTGAAAGATAAATAAGTAATAGATATTCTAGTAATAAAAATATTATGAAAACAATTTTTTTTTGTCATAGCTTAAGTAGAATATTTAATTCATAAATTATTTTATGCAAAATTATATTAAATAATGTTTATGGAATTTGCATTTAACAGTTCAAGTGCAAGTCAGTTTAGTTAAAAGAAATGTACTTGAAATCTGTGCTTGAAACTCTACTTAAACTCCAGAATGAACTTTTTAAAGTTAGAACACAAAAAAAGTGCTCCATCACTGGCATAATAATTTACTTCATCTAGAAATGCGTTCATCTCTTAGATTTAATTGACAGCTTCTAAAACAGCCAAACACGCTGGTTTGCCTGAACTACGAAGTTGTTCGTGTATTCACAATTACTCATCATTCCTAGAGGGCTGGTACCAAGCCAAACCTTTTTATACGTAGACGTTACTTACGTTTTTTTAAAATATAGCTTGAACTTATTTTATCACACTGCTTTGACATTCAAGATATGTATTAACTGATAATCAGCAGATAAGTTTGATATAAATGAACACGATTTCCTAGCAGTGGTATTTAAAAATCAAAGTTTTCATATTTAAAAAAACTCCATACACATGTCTTGTTATGGTGCATGGCGTTACTTACGATTCCTCAAAATATAGCTTGAACGTATTGTATTACACTGCTTTTAGATTCAAAAATATCTCAACAGATAATCAGCAGGCGAGTTTATAATAGATGAATACGAATTCCTAGCAGTGGAATTAAAAAATTAAAGTTTTCATATTTAAAAGTGATCCATAAATATGTCTTATTATGGTGTATGGCGTTACTTATGATTCCTCAAAGCTTGAACTTGAAAGTATTATATAACACTTCTTTTAGATTCAAAAAATGTATTAACTGATAATCAACAGGTGAGTTTAGAATAGATGAATACGATTTCCTAGAAGTGATATTAAAAAATCAAAGTTTTCATATTTAAAAATACTCCATACACATGTTTTATGATGGTGCATGGCGTTACTTATGATTTCTCCAAATATAACTTGACCGTATTTTATTACACTGCTTTAAGAATCAAAAGAAGAATTAACTGATAATTAGCAGTAGCTAGCAGTAGTGTTAAAAAATCAAAGTTCTCATATTTAAAAGTCATCCATACACATGTCTTATGATGGTGCATGGCGTTACTTACGATTCCTCTAATTCTAGCTTGAACGTATTATATTACATCGCTTTTAGACATAAAAAATGTCTTAACAGATCATCAGCAGGCGAGTTAAGAATAGACGAATATGAATTCCTAGAAGTGATATTAAAAAATCAAAGTTTTCATAATTAAAAATGCGCCATACACATATCTTATGATAGAGCATGGCGTTACTTATGATAACTCAAAACTTGAAATTGAACAAACTATATAACACTCCTTTTAGATTGAAAAAAAATGTATTAATTGATAATCAGCACGTGAGTTTAGAATAGATCAATACGATTTCCTAGAAGTGATATTAAAAACTCAAAGTTTTCATATTTAAAAATGCTCCATACACAAGTTTTATGATGGTGCAAGCCGATGGCATGCGGTTAGAGGCTTAGCCTCTATAAAATTTCTAACACAAATAACAGCTGTATATATTTTTCTGATATAAATATAAATATTAGCAAAAGAAAGTGAAGTTGGGTACTTGAAAATTTTAATTGCACAAACAAGTATAAATGGGAGAAAACAGTTGGTGTGATTATCATTCCCGCCTTTCATAACACCTTCCCTAAAGTTAAAGATTTTAAACACCCTGTGTTTAACCTGGAAGCTTCCTGGTCTGCCAGCCACTCTGCCCAAAAACACCCAGTTTATTACATTGGCTTCTAATACAACAAAGTACTGCAGAAAGTACTTTTATTGAAACCTATTTGGGCAAAAGCACTGAGGAAATCAATTCAACAGCCCTAATTTATGTATACATGTATCACTAACACATATATATTTCTTTTAAATTCTGCATAGTTTTTGCACCTGCAGTTATAACATTCAACATGATTCAATAAAGTATTTTTATGTCTGCAAAATGAAGTAAATTTTTATGAACTTAAGAATTTTTTAGAAATCCTTAAATATTTAAATGTTCAAAATTTTTTTAATTGGCAGAAATATTTAAAAAATTTGATTGCATAGTTATTGAGTTAATTGTTGGAAAATTATTTGAAATCATGACACAACATTTACTAAATTTCAAAAGTGCTCGTATCAAGCAAAGAAATCTCTGAAAAAAAACCAACAAATTTTTCTTAAATTTTTGTGTGCGTATTTTTTTTCTGGAAAACTGGTGTTAACGAAATCATAGACATATTTGTATGTATATTTCTGCACATCTCAATTTACATCAGTGATGATACAATCAAAAGAAGAAGGAAATGTCTGTTTTGCTTAAAAGCAAAAAAAAAAAAGTTAAAAAGGGCGTTAAAAATAAATCAATATTATTAAAATTCTTGTTTCCACTTAGATAAGGCAGTGAATGTGAAAAAGGTTAATTTGTTTTGAAACTGAAATTTCCTTGAATTCGCCTTGTAAAGAAAGTGATAATAACGATTGTTTAGCGTGAGAATAAAATAACCTCCTAACAATGACAAAAGTTTATTACCTTTTATTGACAAAGGTGCAGAAGCATATCCTGTATAAATGATACCGCAGTATGAAATTTATAGCCTCGCATTCTCAGTGCATGCATGCGCCGACAAAAACCAACAACTACAACAACAATGTGTCCAGATATATACTCGCAGAAATATCAACTTTAACCAAAGTACACAAATACCAATAGAATGCCCTGAATTTTACCACGAACTTTTTATTATTTGATTGCAAATTGTTTTTGTTATTTTCTTTTTCCCTAACACACAGAGTGAATTATCAGTTGCAAACTTACATGTATACAAATGCATGCACAGACATGCTTAGGCAGATAGATGCACATGTCTGAATTCATACATTTAATACTTTTTTAAATTTTGTTGCTGTTATTTCTTATTCAATTCAAAGCATTTAAAATGTAGGTATAATATTGAAAGAAAGCCAAGCTGACTTTTTAATAAAAGGGTTTTTATTTCATTATTTCGTTTATGGATGCCAATTGAAAAGAATGATTAAAATTTAAAATATGATAAACGTTACTTTAAGCAGTAGATTGTAAGTTATATAATGTATAGTTAAAAAAAAGTAATAAATCTCAACAAGTATTTTTTCAAACAGTTTTGCAAACAACAGTTTGCAAAGCTGTGCGTCCTTCAAAATAACACAAAATTAAAGTAATTACATGTGAACGACTAAACCATTTTACGTTTTTTTTTTAAGTTGCCAACCTTGTAATGTTTGTTCGTAAAAGCAAAAGAAGTTAATGACTTTTTTAATGTTTCATAGAAAATTTTATTCAAATTTCAACAAGTGAGAAAACAAAACTTGTGCTAATTGAAATTACTGGAATATTCTCTGCTGCTTGTTTGGTGGAGAAGAAGCATTAAGTAGTGAAGAGGGAAAAGTTTTCTAATTATATTTCAATGGTGGCTTGATTTTCTATTTAATTTTCTAGTTATTAAAGTTACATTCACAAAACAGTCAACGCATACACCAAATAATTTACATATATAAATGTAGTCTTAAAGATAGATATTGGTTTGTTTATATTCTATTTAAAAATTTAAATTATAAAATATAAAATAATTTGTTCAACTCACAATATTTTGCTAAAATATTTTTAATGATACAACAACTACTTCAACATTTTGCTGCTTTCTGCATAAAACCAACACTTTCAGTGACATTTACGAAATTAAAAACGCTGAAAGTGACAAAAAGAAATCTGTCTGTGACATTTTTCATGTTATGAAGTTATTGATAGAGGAAAGATTAATGTTGTTTTGGCTATTATTGGATGGACTTATTTTTGGTCTCTTAAACTTGAAGCATAAAATTGTCACGTTGTAAATTCGGCTTGTAAAGCATAAGAACCTAAATTTATTATTTCACATATTCATAAAAAAAATATTGTGAGCTGAACCTATTTGTATACCTATAAAATAATATTAATTAATTGTTTACTTAAAGGTCCCGGTATGTCCCACATTTACCAAAGATGATGCAATACACTTTATATTTCTATAAACTATAATAGCTGTCAAGTCGAGTTAAACGAAAAATAATTTTTATTAATAAAAAGTTCCTTTAAAATAAACTAAAGTTTTCAAAGAGAGAAACCAGAAAATTCCTAAAAAGTTGAGGTGGCTATTAGTAAATATTGTTTGCCTTTGAACAATAAAATAGCCCAAAATTCCATAGAAAATCAAATTTTGAATCCTGTTTATGAAAAATCCGATGCTAAAAATTCAATGCTATGGGTAGTCACGAACATCAAGTTTCCACTGTATTACGTGCATAAAGTGTTTTATTTATGCATGCAACTCCTAGCTGTACTATACGGTTTCATATAGTACATAAACCTTTGTTAATGATAAACTGCTCTCTTACTCTTGTGTTCTCACCTAAATTTAATTATCGTAAAATTTGTCTGGTATGTTCTCCTCTCCTCGCTCAGAAACGTTTTAATATTTTTTTGTTTGCAAACCATTCTTGTGGTAATATGGAAATGTACTAAAACTTTAAAACCGAACCTATTGATATTACTCATACGCATCACGAACATCTTTTGTTTTAGTGAACGGAAAACAACAACTACATACTAGCAACAATAATCATTATTAAAGAGCCTAATTCAATCACTCATACGCAGAGCTGAACATAGTTTTGGAAAAATTACTTTGAAACAACATTTACAACAAAACAAGAGAATCAAGGCAGAGCATATAATATATCTGTGACGCTTTGTCGTAAAAGTTTAATTAAAAAGTTTATCTAATTTGCTTAAATAAACAAAATAAAATGTTTGTTTGCAAAGTATATTGTTTCCTATTATGGACGAAATTTCTTATAATTCTGGTTTATTTGTATTTGTTCTTGCACATAATTCATCATTGAAATTTGCTTTTAAAATTTTTTGATCGTATCTCGACTTAAGCTATTATGACATAATAATACCTCAGATATAATATAATAATGAGTTTAAATTTGTTCTGTTACTCACTTCTAACTCGAATTATGTAGCACTTTCAAGGCATTCTGAAGACTTTCTTGTTTAGAGACTACAAATTAAATTTATTTAAAAATTTTGCTGATGAGTAAATTTTGTTACATAGATTGCTTAAAAATTAAATTTTACACCCTTAAAAACTATTTTTAAACTTAAAAATACAACAATAAAAAACTGCATATCAGCGAACACCGCGGCAAGTATATGAACATAATAATATAATAGTTCCCTGTGTTGTCAAGAGAATTTTTAGTTTAGTTTAGTTATTTTATTTTATGCAATTTTTAACAAATTTACCATTTAGCAAACTTTTCCTCATTTATACGCAAACTTTACTATCCAAATTTAATTCTGATTTTAGCTTAATTTACTAAATTTCAAAACTTTTTCAAATAATTGCAAAACCTCTGTTCTCCCTCATGAAGTAACAACAGAATATTTTTTTTTTTTTAGTTTTTGAAGCATGACAAAATTCGGGGCAGCAAATACTTTCCCACGTTTCAAATTCAGCTGCAAATAAATTTATTTGTTCTCTACAATTTCTCTAAATTAAACAAAACTGTATATCTATTTATACCCAAATTATAATTTTTTTTTATATCTGCTCTTTGAAAATGTGGGATATAAAAGTGACTTCTAACCCATAATTTACAATTAAAAGCGACGAAAAACCAAAAACAATCAAAAGTAGTATATAAGCAATATAAAAATTTAATTATTAAACGAAAGAAAAACAAAAACACAAATAACTATCTCCCCCTTTTAATTTTCCTAACAAGTTCTTGTCAATCAGCGGAACGCTGGAATAATAAATTTATTTAACACGAAGTTGTTGAAATGTCTATGAAGCTTAAGAAAGCCAAAATAAGAAATAAATTTGAAAAGAAAATCAAAGAAAAAATTTTTAAACATTTAAAACTCTCGCTTGACAAGTGCGCAAATCTTTAATAGCTGATAGAAAAAATAATCATTTTGAGTTTTATATGATTTCTATTAACAAATATATTTTTCCTCAAACAAAAACTTTTATGATTATTTAAATGAGTTGTATGCATTACAAATTTATGTACTTGACATTTGTGTATACTTTAAATATTCATAAACGAATAAATCGCTAAAGTTATCTATTTACCATAGAATTTAAAGAAATAAGCAAATATTAAACAAAATATAAAATTAATTGAAAAAAAAAAACGATTTATACAAAAGTAATTAAATTGTAAATTAAAAAAAAATGCATATGTACTGTATACTAGTTTTTACAGTTGCCACACACACAAACAAAATGACGTTTATACAGACTAGTGCATTCATATACACGACCACAATTGAAATTTAAGAAACGGAATTCAATAATATTTTTATATAACTATTGATAAAAAACAAATCACAAAATAACTAAAAGGATACAACAGTCAGTGTAGAAATGAAATTTTTAACCAAGATTTTTATGTATAAGCAAATTTTATATATTTTTAATTAATTTTACATTTTTTATGATTGTTGATCTTTGCGGTATAAAATATTAATAGAGAAAAACGAGAGCCTTTTGTTGTTTATTTCAGTGTTTCTTTTTTTTTTCTTTCAAAGTAAAAAAAGAAAAACAATAGGACCATTGTGCATGTGGTGTAAGATATAAAAATGATGTTGTTGGAGAAGTAAACCAACAAAAAAAACCATGTAGAGTATTTCATAAAGTAATTTTCTCAAAAACATAAATCTGTTGCATGGGTGCGGTGGCATATGAACATATCTTTCAAGACATTTAGATAGTGTTTCTTTTCAGATGCTGATTTTTGTTCTAAACTTCTAAAATTTTAAATCAATAGATGATATTAGACATTAAATTAAGACAAAGTTGACCAAAAGACTTTTTAGGCAATAGTCTCGTATCATAGGTATTAATATGTAGGGGAAATTAGCAGAAATTATTGGAGAATAGAAAAATCATATTCACATTTCCATTTCATTTGCATAAGTTTAAGAAATAAAAGCATTTATCTGAAAAAAAAATCTTGTCCCTTATCTTGATAGATTTTTGCTCATGCAGAATTTTTGTTTTTTATAAAGTTTTCAACCAGAGTAAAGCATGGGGGATTTACGTCAAATAATACCCAAATTTAGCGTTAAAAGGTTTGAGGCACAAAGGGAGTTTATTTAACCTTTTACTCCCAATCAATTGCATGCATTTGTGTGTATTTCATACCCGTATCTTGCCCCTGCTAACACCATCATTTTTAAAACTTGCTACCTCTACACATGCAGCATTTAGATCTCGACATTTAAGTGTTACCAAAAGTTTAAAAACTAAAGAAAAGTCTACTTAAGATTTATTTAAGAGAAAAATCCCTTTTATAAGTTACTTTAATCAAATACTTTTTTTCAAATTCCTAGATATAAGATTAGAACAGAAAAAAAGAAACTTTATCAAGAAACACGAAATGGGAAAAAAACCATTCCGTTAACAATTTAGGTTTTCTAACTACCAAAATACCTACTATTTTAGTATGTACCTTACAAAAACAAAATATAAAAAATTTTTTTATAAACAAATCCCTAAAAAAAAAGAAAAGAAAAAGAAATTTAAAATAAAATGTAAAAATCATGGCGCAAGTAGATATTAAAAGTAGTTAAATGAAAACGTTTACCTTCTAAGACTAAACTTCTTTAGTCACTAAAGCCCTACAACTTTTACCCCCAAACACACACACATAGACATACATATATATATATGTAAGGTAGGCATAAATATACATACGTACACACACATCAACATATTCGTTCAGCGTTCATAAAACACACATTTGTAGTTACACGTATGATACACATGCAACATTTTATAGAATAAAATAGTCCAACGGTTTTGGACCTGTTACTACTCGTATAAAAATCATTTGAAAAATATATTAACAAAAATAAGAAAAAAACAAAAATTGCAATATTTAGATTGAAAATTATCATACAACTGCTGCTTCTTTAAGAAATGTGATATACGAGAATAATTTAAGTGTTATGGAAATCATGAGTTTGAATTGAAATCCTAAGTAGATGGCTGAAATATGCAAGAGATATTCAACGGCTGTTTATTTAATATAATTAACAGTTTTCGAGCCCAAGATTCTACAGCTAAAAAGTTTAAGGCTTGAAGTATTCTAACAGAAATGTTTGCTGGTCGGTTCTTTAGCAAGCAAAAAAAATATTAAACATTTGTAGCCAGGCAACAATCTTGTTTCTTTTGGCAATTGAGTAGAAGCGAGAAAGTTACAGGAAAACAAAAATTCTAGCTTGGCTTTTAAAGGCACATATTTTCCTAATTTTCTTTTGAACTAGCCGCCTAAGCCTTTTAATATTGCGAAATTATTAGGCAGCAAGAATATTTCATTTCAAGATTTCGTTGGTACAGATATTCAACCTTTCATTAGCAAACTTCTTCTGTTCGCCTTTCAATTTTTAATTGTAAATGAGCTACTCTGTTCAACAATTTTTTAACAGAAATTTCTCTTTTGATTTGTAGTTATAGGAAACTATTATTGTTAAATGTGCAGGCAAGTGTGAGAAACGCAAATCGCTTAAATTTAGCGTTTTCGATTTGGAAACGCCAAATAGGTGTTTTGGCAAACATATAAAGCAGGAAGTATGGTTTTGCGATTTGAAACCGCCAAATACGTGTTCTGGTAAGCGCATATCGCTTAAAATTGGCGACTTCAAAAGTTAACTTAATTGAATTTGCTAGAAATGAACTTATAAAAGAAGACAAAATTACTCACAATTAAGACTTAATATGCTTTCTTCTCCTTTCAATAAAAAGTTAAAAAAAAAATTCTTTATTTGTTTTCAAAATTCGTTAATATATATAACTACCTACCTAAAACTTCGTTTATATATTAACTACGTATGTAAAGCAGATGTTATATTTGTTCGTAAATAATTCCAAAACTCCAGTAAAACGCGCGTTCTTTAGAAGAGTCAATTTACTGTTTTCCAGCGCGGTTTAAGGTTTTAGAACGCGCATTTCTCGGAACATTGCTGGTAGAAAATTTTGAAATCAAAATGTTTTCATATCGATTTAAAATTAAGCTTTCATTTCTTGTGTTTACAATAGCAGTAGATTTTTTAACAAATATTTAAAATTGTTGTTTGCAACAACCAAAAAATTTTAAAATATATCAAACTTTTTTAGCCCGTTACTATAGATTTTTTTTATGCATTTATTTATTGAATCTTCCCAAAGTGAACTAACAAGAATTATTCAAATCTTAATACTAAATACACAAAATTTATTAAGTCCAGCTAATGCTAGACAAAAATGTTTTATTTTGCAAGGTAACTATATAGATTCATACATACAAATGAATTAATTCATATGCCCTGATTCTTTTAACCAGAGTTGCTAGAAAGCCAAAATATTCCTACCAATGTGCTACAGTTTCCCAAAACATGTCACTTCTTTTTAGATTCAACTCAAATTAATATATACTCGTATAAATATGATTTACTTTTGCATTAAAAGCGGCCTGTTAACAATTGAGCCATTTATTCGTACCACATACACGTGTTTGTGCAATGCTATTCTCAATCAGCTGCTACTGTTCACAAAGAAAATATCTCATATTCTATGTTTCAAGCATAAATACTTAACTAATTTTACAGCTCAAAAAAAGAATACAGTCACTAACTAACAAGAAGCAAGATTACTGGAGATTTTTGATGAGAAGTAAAACTTTCGAAGGGCAAACAACAATGACAAGACTAACCGTACTTAAGAAATAATTACGATGACGCGAGAGCTGTTCTCTTCAAAAAATTCTTAATTTTCAATATATTTTTGCTTAAATGCTTATCATTGTTATTGCACACTACTTATGTTAGTAATTTTTCAGGTTGCGTAAGCATAGCGTAACTTATTTACTCTTACATTCAATACGCTCCATCTGCCCATCACTGCTTTTTACATTTACATATACGATTTTCAGTATACTAGAAATGCATATAAAGAAAAAAGTTGCTCTACTTTTGCAATTAAAACTTCAATGCAACATATTTTGAGAGAAGGATTAAAATATATTTCAAGCAATACCTGCTGGGTATTAGTAAGATCTTACAGTAAAAAATACAACTACACAGTTCTAGCAAAAAGTAAACAAAAAACACAAAAAATTGAATGCGCATTTGATGCACAAAATAAAAAAAATGTCTATTCATTCAACAATATTCATTCGGTTTTAGCTTTTCTTTTTTTCTTTTTTTTTTTTTGTCTTTTTTTTTTAATTAAACCACACAGTTTTTAATCTCTTAAGCTGTTAGTTTTTCCTGAAAATATATTTCCTCGTAACGCTTTATACTCTGGAGATGAATAACAATAATTTTTAAAGTGCCGTAAAGAAAATACCTTCATTTTTTTTTAAAGGAGAGGCAGTTGACACGATGAAAAAATCTGAAAATCATTGACAAAAAGTGCTAAACGAAAGAAAAGATGTCTGCAAAGAATACTAATTGAAGTTTACTAGAACTAGTTTGTGAAAACATAAGCAATAAATAATATATATCTATATATACAATATAAACTTTAAATTGAAAATGCATAAAAAGACAACCGATAGTTCTTTAAAATATATATATATATATATACACATGCATACTTATACACATGTATTTATATATAAATAATAATAAAGTTACCTTAACACATACTTACATACCTATGAAAATAAATAAAATTATTTTACATTTGTATAGATGCATACATACATACACACTTAAGCAAATGTAAACGTATGCAAATGCATACTCGTACAGAAAAAAAAGCAATATTTGTAGCAAATTGAAAACGGAAAGAATTCCAAATAAATACAAAAAAGAGAACATGTAATAAATATAGACAAACCAAATCAAAAGCAAAAAAGGACATAATATATATACATACATGCATACATACATATTTATATGCTATATAAGAAACAAAAAACTAAAAATTAACACTGAAACTAGAAAACATTTAGCAATATTTAAATTGTCGTTGCCCAGCGTTGTAGTAAAAAAAAGTAGAAACGTCTTTAGAAAACCTTATAGATATACAAACATTAATTTACATACATAAATACATACATACACCCAGAAAAATAAAATTATCATTCAAATACAAACATGTGTACATCCCATTGTAGACAAATAACCTACACCTACCTTTCCAAGTTCACCCGTAACTCCTGCCCCATACCAAATAAGTTTGCCAGCATTAAAAAATAAAAGCATGAAAAAAAAACAAACAAACAAACAAAAATAAAAATGAAACAAAGAAAATAAATTAAGAAAATGGAATAACGAAAAACAAAAAAAAAACAATCTTTCAGTAAAGTTTGTAAAATCTTTTTCGAATTGAAAAACCAATCATACACATTTGTAATAGTTTCCAATGGCATAGTTAAGATAAAAGTCGTCGAAACGAAAGAGAGAGAGAGAGAGAGAGAGAGAGAGAGAGAGAAATGAATAGGAATGAAGTATAAAACGATGAGAAATGTTAAAAGAAAAAAAAACACACCCGCCTCCCTTTAAAACAAACCAAAGATTCTCGAAGAGATGCACACACAGAAGAGATCTTTACAACTCATATACATACACTCACACACACATATAACTTTTAAGATATTCGTAATCAACAAAAACAAACAAACCATCGTTATCATACATGAAAAATATCATACATCCCTTTGTAACACACAAACGAAATTCAATCACACACATCCTCATACACACATTCATATATGGAGACACTTACACATACTCGTTACGAGTATTAATAAATATTACTGATTATTATGTTCCTTGGTAAACTATGATTTTGTTACATTTCTGTTCATGAAAACACAAAGTGTTAACAATAATTAACGAGTCTCTGATACAATGGCTTAGCAACTGAATTCCATTAACCAGAAAATTGTAACGGAAACGGAAACTAAAGTATATATTATACTACATATGTATGTTACTTTGACTAATAAACACAGAGTTGTTATTGTAAACTTATATTTTTTTGTTTTATATTATTTAGACTAACTCAATAAAAATTATGAAATAAATAAATAAATAAATATTTACATGCATGTAACCATTGTGTATAACTATACAATTAATTCTGTCTAATTTTATTAGTGAAATTATTATGGGAAGCTAAAAGTTGGGATTTTCTTACAAGTTTGAGTGCTTAAAATAATTTTCAGTTGTACATATATATAAAATATTATTGAATGTAATAGAAAAATGCTTTTTGCAGTCAAAAAATTTATTTATGCAATTATACAGTTGCAAATTCACTTGGAAATTACAGGATGCACATCATGGGAGGAGTAACGAAGAAGACCTTATGCCCGCGATGTTATTAACAGTAATTTGCTGCGTCGCTGTGAGTAACTATGTATAAAGACTTATGCCTTTATATAAGAAGTTGCTGCGTTGTGAAAAAACTCTATCAGTTTAGAGTTACTTGAAACAAACAGTTAACCAGTGACATTGAGACGTAAAACTTTCGAGGGCCAAACAACAACAACAAGACTAACTGTACTTAAGATATAATTACAATGACGCGAGAGCTGTTCTCCAGCTCAGAATCGCTTTAAGACTGTGCACTCAAAAAAATTCTTAATGTTCAATAATGGAATTTGCTGAATCAGTTAATAAATTGTTTAAATACGAAATTTGTGGATTCAAACTAAATTTTAGTAAAAACAGTTATTGCTGAAAGAAGATATTTTTCAACAACCACATAATGTGATATCTAAGATTATCGTTTTGACATAAGAATGTCGTCGTGGCATAATTACGAGGACTGTTAAATAACTCTGTGACTATATGACTGAAAAAACAAACATTTTCACGCCAAATACATTTTTTAATTTAACCTCTTTTATCTTGGAGCAGTACTCAGGGAATAACCACTGTGCATGTGTGAGGATAAAGAAAGAGGAAGTAGTGTTTGTGAACATTTGATAACTTAACAGCAGCTTTATTCTCATGGTAAATTTCAAAGTTAACTTTAAGAGTTTGAAGCTGCCATACTTTCTGATGGGAATTGTAGAAATGGGAAAATTTATATAGTGACTTTATCGTTCACGTTAACTAATGTTAAGGTTAAGTATCAATAAGTTTATCATTAGGTTGGAATAATGGCCCTAAAACTTGTTCGTTACACATTGCAGTGCTTAAATATTTCAAAACTTTATTAACACTTAACACCACTGTGTATTAGCACACTAGCCTTGCTTCCATCTCTGACTTTAGACTGTCTCGCGCAACGATTAAATTTAAACTCTCTCTCTCTCTCTCTCTCTCTCTCTCTGTTGACCATTTGCCTGCAATTTATACTTTTTCATTGCCTTCTACATTGCTCGTGAACCTTCTACTTATTGATAACTCTAGACTCAAATGCGATATAATAAGAATACAACAGCACAAACTGTATAAACGAAACAACAACAATAAAATAATCGATGGCTGATTTACTGGGAACTTTGCGTTATGTTAGTTGGTTTGTTTGTGTGTTATGATTTCAGTTTTATGCTGTTTGTGTATAAGTGTATAACTCTCATATCAGCGGCTTGCACAATGTATTAGATGTGATGAAAATTCGTAAGAGTATTTTCTCAAAGTGCTGAAAAAGGCGTTTGATGAAAATTCATAAGAGTAATTTCTCAAAGTGCTGAAAAAGGCGTTTGTTTCGTCAATTTCCTCTTAATTTGACCCACATCTCTTATTTTCCACGCATTTTTTCAAGTTTGGATAATACTAATAGTTACCGAAGGCTAAATTAGGAATGTGACTACACACGCGTACACTCGTACAGCCTTCTTTTCCGCCAAATGTGGGCGTTTTTGCTTTAAATCAATATTGAATACGAGTATATCTTAGAGAACTTAACAATATTCGCCAGTGATCGTTCTATCTATAAAATTTTCATTATCAAAAAGTCTAAGACGAAGCTGTTTGTTTCTTCGCTCAATTACTTTTAAAACAAAAACAACATTCAAAATGTTGTCGTTGTTTTAAAAGTAAATGTGCGACCAAACGAACAGCTTCGTTATCCGTGAGCTTCGCACCGTGAAGTTAACTTTTGTGCGACCATGTGGATGTAGCTAAAAGTGGAAAGTATAATATACCAATACTTTAGAAGAGAAGTTTTAGGAAGGATAAAAAAAAGACCTATATATAAAGAAAACTTGATTTAACCAGCAAAAATATGTGTTGAAAAAATATTTGAATTTCAGATATAAACTTTGTTTAAGTAAAGATTCCTTATTTTTGCAGCTAAAGATCGTTTTATTTTATATAACAAATCCAAATTGCTATCATCCTGATGATGATAGCAATTTGTTATCATCATCAGGAAAATTATTATTATTAATTTAATAAATTTAATATTTTTTATACTTTTTTCTGTGTAAGTTAGATATGAAAATTTCCACTTGAAAAAATAACTTAATTACTTTTTGCTTCGTCAAACAGAAAATACAACACACTAGCAGTTGGAAAGAAAAAAACTGGTTGTGTTGAGATGGGAAGTTCTTGCCGAAGACGCAAAAACAATAGTATGTGATTAATGAAATGAATATGGACAAAGAGCAAAACAAAATCAAACAGATTAGGTGGTTGAATGGCTGAAGCATGGCTGTAGGTGGAATATGAAATAAACTAATTAGTATAGCGACCGTGAAACAGCTTATTGCCCCCCCCCCCCCCCCCAAAAAAATAAAAAAGTTGCTATACTACAATATCAAAATTGTAACAATTTATAACTCTACAATTTAATATTTTTATAGCCAAATTTGGTTCTATTAAAATTTACTCAATGAATAAAAAATATATCACACCAGTCGCGGATCAGAGTTTTCTTCGGATTTTTGCAATTTATTCATAGATCGCTGAATTGATAATTGTGATAACCCCAGCTGCCTCGAGTATCCTTTCCTTGATGTTTTTAGATTTTCTTGTCGGCATGAATCTTTAGATTCTTCAGTTAGGGCCATTTGTAGTAAATATAATGGAGTTTGTCTTTTTTGTGTTGGGTCACCCTGTATTTAAATTTATTCACTAAAATTTTTTCATTGGGACTTTTTTTTTTTTTTGTTTGTTTGCATTTGGCTTAGTTGGGTAAAATGTTTGTATGTAATTATAAAATAAAATTAATTATTTTCAAATATGCAAGTGTGTTTGTTTGCCTATTCTGTTTCACATGATAACTAATTTGCAATTTTCAATAACTTGCCGTAATGTTTGTTTATTTTTAAAATATGTAAATACATATTCATTGGAAAAGTACTTGTTTGTCTATTTGCTTATACATGTTTACCTCTCTGCTCTGCGATTAAAATTTTAAAGCATATGTGCATTCTACATAAGTAAATAAATATTGAAAATATTAAACAATTTCAATAAATGAAAAAAAAAAATTTTATCTTTAAATACAATTTAGTTGCAATTAAATTTAATTGAAATTCAATTCTAATAGTAAAATAAAAACGAACATTTTACACAGCATGTGTAATGCAAATCTTCAGCCATATCGCTTCCATCACGAAACAAACGCATTTACCAAAAATAAAAAATAAAATAAAATATTAAAAAAGAAAAGTTTTCTGCTTTAACAAGCAAAGTGTTGTTTAATATTATATGTGCAAAAATGCATGCAGAATTTAAATCTTCCTCGAGCTAAGCCGGCAGGAAAAGAATGTCACAACTGCTCGCACTATAATATGAAATTGTAATGAAACATTTACATTGTCAATGGCATTTGTGTAGATGAGAATTAAAGCGGCGATATGTTTTAAATTTTTATGGAATTTTTAATTGAAAAAATATATATAAAAATACAACATAAAAGGGCTAGTTAAAATGTTAAAATTGTCATTTGAATGAATTAAAAAGTGTTTATTGAATTTTGAGTGTAAAAAAAATACGAAGGAAATAAAAACAGAGAGTTTCTACTGCTGCACACATTAGCTGTGTTCGGAAGCTAAACATTTTTTTTATCGAGTGGATGTATTAGAATCTATAATATTCTAACATAAAGCAAGCGAGTAAGTGCCCTATAGACGATCAAATCAACTCATCAATCACATAGTTGTGCTTGTGCAATCGTGATGTTTCGGCTAGCTGTTTGTTGGCTGCTACACAACTCATCAGCGCCCACTAGATATTGAACTATGAATCATCATTTTTTCGATCAAGAGTTATTGATTACGGCAATTATTATTTTAATAAAATTATTCTAGGTTAGGTTGTGTTTAACAGGCTATTGAAAAGCCATTCCACTTGGGTCCAGTCTAGTGACGTTGTATTGTCTGGATGTGACCTTATCCCAACAGACCTCCATACCACTGGCTCAAAACCAACCTAAGGATCGGATAAGGGAGTGCAATCTATTTAAATCACATTCCGATACCTCCGCCGAAATCATGCAGCATCGGTCTGTTCTTATATGTATAGGGTGTTTTTTAAGCTAGATAGAACTTTAAATTGTAAAAAGTAACACAAAAAATTAAATTTTGATGAAACATTTTTTTTATTTGTTTCAGTATACTCTGACAAATCATCATGAATAGACTCACGCTTGAACAACGCTACGAAATTATCCAAATTTACTTTGAAAATCAGTCCCGTTGTTTTATCGCAAAATTGTGTTCAGCGATGAGGCGCATTTTTGGCTTAACGGGTTTGTTAATAAGCAAAATTGCCGCATATGGAGTGAGACCAATCCACAAGAGACCCTACAGACTCCATTACATCCAGAAAAATGCACTGTTTGGTGCGGTTTTCATGCTGGTGGCATCATCGGACCTTATTTCTTCAAAAATGAGGCCGGAGCTCGCGTTACGGTCAATGGAGATCGTTACCGCACCATGATCAATGATTTTTTGTTTGAAAATATGGATGACATTGATCCGGAGGAGATGTGGTTTCAACAGGATGGCGCTACGTGCCATACGGCGAACGCAACCATCGACTTACTGAAATCAAAATTTGGCGATAAGTTGATTTCGAGAAATGGACCTGTCAATTGGCCTCCAAGGTCGTGCGATTTGACACCTCTCGATTATTTCCTGTGGGGCTACGTGAAGTCACTGGTTTATGCTGATAAACCAGCAACAATTGACGCCTTGGAGGCCAGCATTGTTCGTGTTGTTCGTGACATACGGCCAGCAGTGCTCGAAAAAGTGGCCCAAAATTGGACGTCCAGAATGCGCTTCGTCAAGAACAGCCGCGGTGCCCATATGCCCGAAATCATTTTCAAATGTTAATGTCACGTATTGATCTTTCGAATAAAAAAAAATTTTGATTACAATTTAATTTTTTGTGTTATTTTTTACAATTTCAAGTTCTATCGGACTTAAAAAAACACCCTTTATATGAAAGAGTTCGACATCGACAGAGAAAGTGCTCTGTCTACTTGCTTCTCGTCTCTGCAACTTCTACAGAAGACATTAAATGGCAGATTTAGCCTCCTCGCCTGCGTCGCTATGTGGCATTGTCGGGTTAAGCTTCCAAGGAGGATAGTTCTCCTATTCTCATATCTGGTTATCACATGTAGACCATCTGTCTTGAGCGCTCTCCTTTATAATTAAAACAACGTTTTAATTATTGTTGTACCCGACATTTCAACGATTTTTATCGACTTCTTTAAGAGTTTTTCTACTTTATGTCGAAATAAATTATTATATATAATAAGCAATAAAACATTAAAATATTTCAAATACAATAAAACGTTTCACTAAAACTTATACACCTTTAACCTAATATCACAGCTTCAATTGATAGTTACAATGTAGCCTAGCATTTATGTTGTCACGTCGGGTAAAAAACGTCTAACATAAAGAATTGGCATATACATAAAATACATAAATTTATTAATTAATCCCATCAATATCTATCTGTTGTAGCTCGACAGCGGCCTTTGCCAGTTTATCCGCTACTAGATTTCCGGGCACTTCACTGTGCCCTCGTAACCAGAAAAGCTCCAGGTTCGAATATCTCGCTATCTCGTTTAGAGATGTCCAGCATTCATGAACCAACCTATATGTCGTACAGGCCCCAGACAACGCAGCCTTACTATTAGTACAAATTCGCATGTCATCCCCGTATCTCCTGTTGTACCTTAGCCAGTTAGCTGCCCTCATCAGTACGGCCGCGATTTTCGTCTGCACTACGCTTCACTCATGCTTCAGCCTGAAACTAAGCCTCCTGTCATGCAGGGGGATAAAGATACCACCACCAACTCCCAAGTCTGATTTTGATCAATCAAGATTTCAAGCATGTCTTCTTGACGATATGTGGTGATTACATCTGAGGACGTGCCTGACAAAACTAAATCAAATCTCTTGTCGGGCAGTAGAGCCGATGAGCAGTAATCAATATTGTCCGGAAGGTTCACTATTGTTCCTATTATTGAGGCATGACCATAAGTCTTATCCTTCCACGCTCCGCTTGACCGTAGCCTGTTAGCTGAATTCTTGTCTTTTTCTTTCAAAATCATCCTAACGAATAATAAAAAATTTTTTTAAGCATTTTTTTATTTATTGAACCTTCAAAATGAACTAACAATAAGTATTCAAATCTTAATACTAAATTTAAAATTAAAAAAATGTGATTTAAAATTAAAAAATGTGATTTTTCTTAAGACCGGCCAATGCTAGATGAATAATAAATAAAAAAAAAAATTGTGTTTTTCAATTCTCCAAATGTCAATTCTGTTTTGGATAACCAGACAGACCAAAAATAAAACATTAACTGGAATTAGCTATATCTCTGCTATCTTATTTTGGAGTCGTCACATGCAGTAAGCAATTTAACTTATTAAATTTAACATTTATTTCTATATATTCATATGTATGTATATGTGTTCATTTATGTTTGTATGTATACATTGTTTACATATTTGTATATTCATTCATATTTACAAAACATATACCTACTCGTACTCCAGGATTTTCAAGTACACTTATTTCATTTAACTTAACGAAAAGTCAACCGTATGACGTATTTGACTTTTTGGCCGAAAGGCAAAAAATCAATCATTTAATTAATTAAAGTTAATTGATATGTACATTTGTAAGCATGTACTAGAATGTGCGTACATTTGCATATGTATGTAAATGTTGCACATACATATGTACATATGCGTACATTTGTATTTGCTCTGGTTGAAAAATTGTGAAAAATTTAGTTTACCAAAGGCGATATTTAATTACATGAAACGTCCGTAAAAGGTTTTCTTTTCAAATATGCTGCATACCTATTAAAACATATCGCTCCTTTATTGCAACATAGTCATAGCAAAAAAAAGCTTGTTTTGAGAAAAACGCATTTCAAATTTTTAGTTTCCATACAAGTCTTAGAAAATATCTCCTAAAGGAAACAGTTTTAAAGCAATTGGATTAAATTTTTGGCACAATATAAATGATAGTACTGTTAACATTACTGCATTATTAACTCTAAAAGCTCATTTTTTGAGATATGCCTATGTTGCAATAAAGGAGCGATATAAAAGTAGCATATGCACATAATATTTGAGCGGTGAAGCTTTTCAGGCTCTCAAATACATTCTAGTATTTCTCTGAAAATATTGTGTTTCTCTTTTATACTTTACTTTTTTTTGTGCTCCGAATGGAAAGCACATTCTCCTAAAATCTTTTCTCTTAAATCTTTTTTTTCTCCTTTAACTATTTTGGATTTGATTTTCAACAGGCAGTTCGGAAAAACATTACTGCACAGCATCCGATGTTCATTTGTAATTAGTGTGCGATGCTGATTAGCAAATTAGCTGATGCGCTTACAAAACATAATAAAGAGCGCATAAATTTTAAGCGCCGATATTGATTTTGAATAAAACACTAATTATTTAGGAATTATTATTATTTCTTTTTATTATGATAATAATACTGGTTAGGTTGAATTATGTATGGAATAATATATTGGACCAATGGTCGCCACGACCTCGGTGGCCTCTATTCAATGATTGATATTTTTGATAAAGCTGAGGCATAATTGAGGTTTGGAAAAAACGCGGCCTGATGCTGCCGCCAGTCCACAAACTTTTTGTGCGTGCATTGGTTTTTCGACGATCGCTCTTGGATTATAATTCGCCCAAATGTGGCAATTCTGCTTTTTGACGAATCCACTGAGCTGAAAATGTGTCTCATCACTGAAGATGATTTTCTTCGAAAATTTATCATACACTGTTGCCATTTCTTGCCAACATTCTGACCACTGACGATGCTTGGAATGGCCAAGAGCCTTTAGTTCTTTATTCAGTTGCACCTTATACTCATATATATGCAAGTCTTTATGTATAATGTCGTCAACGACGATCGTAAGAGGTGCAATTTTTGGACACGACGACGCGTTGAGTGAATGTCTCTTTAGCCACGCTATAGCGAACAGCAGCAATATTTTCTGCAGACCAAGCTGTACGAGCATGCACTGGTGTTTTTACTTGTCCTACAGACCCGAGTTAGACAAATTTTTGTACGATTTTTCCGATTGTACGCCTATTTGAACGATTACATTGACCGAAAACATTACAAAGTGCACTATATGCATTTTGATTTGAACGCCCACTTTCACAATAAGGCCGAATAACTTTAAAAGCGTTGCTCGATTGTGTTTTTTTTTCATGATTGAAACAGACTTATTTTTAAAAATTTTTACCAGTAAAAAATTATAAATAGCTTGTTTTCTATGTTTCCCAGCTATCTATATATGTATATGTCGACATTTCATAGGAACTACCCTAATCATCAGTAGACTTTGGAAATTTTTGAAAGATATTCTCAAACATTCAACCTTATATCCCAACAATCCAAATAAATTGCTAAGAATTTAAAAAGAAAAATGCTCTAATAATATCCGTCAAAACAACAAAAACAAGCTTTTCTATTTATAAAAGGTGTAAAGAAATGTTAGAGACGTTTATAAATAGAAAAGCTTGTTTTTTGTGTTTTGACGAATATTATTAGAGCATTTTTCTTTTTAAATTCTCAGCAATTTATTTGGCTTGTTGGGATATAAAGTTGAATGTTTGAAAATATCTTTCAAAAATTTCCAAAGTCTACTGATGATTAGGGTAGTTCCTATGAAATGTCTCTAATAATATCCGTCAAAACAAAAAAAACAAGCTTTTCTATTTATAAAAGGTGTAAAGAAATGTTAGAGACGTTTATAAATAGAAAAGCTTGTTTTTTGTGTTTTGACGGATATTATTAGAGCATTTTTCTTTTTTAATTCTCAGCAATTTATTTGGCTTGTTGGGATATAAAGTTGAATGTTTGAAAATATCTTTCAAAAATTTCCAAAGTCTACTGATGATTAGGGTAGTTCCTATGAAATGTCTCTAATAATATCCGTCAAAACAAAAAAACAAGCTTTTCTATTTATAAAAGGTGTAAAGAAATGTTAGAGACGTTTATAAATAGAAAAGCTTGTTTTTTGTGTTTTGACGGATATTATTAGAGCATTTTTCTTTTTAAATTCTCAGCAATTTATTTGGCTTGTTGGGATATAAAGTTGAATGTTTGAAAATATCTTTCAAAAATTTCCAAAGTCTACTGATGATTAGGGTAGTTCCTATGAAATGTCGACATATAGATAGCTGGGAAACATAGAAAACAAGTTATTTATAAATTTTAAATAATTTACATGTTTTCTTGCCTTACGAGTATTTTTCGTTTTATACAGTTTTAGTTTTCAGTTTTTTAATTGGTACTTATTTAAAAAGTTGTTTCACGGCTGACTAAAAAAAGAATACATTTATACGGTGATTTAAAGGCAGGCTTTTTTCTTGATTTTTTAAAGTTGCTATTAATATCATATTGTACTCGTAGAAGTGTCCAAACTATTATTAAAAGGCCTATAAGTGTTCATTTTACCGCTGGATTTTACAGCGTGAGAATATTCGTGACTTACAGTCAATTAATCAATGTTTCTACTTAATTGCAAATATTGTTTATTTCTAATCAGCTTTCAACGTTTCAACTTAATAACATTTAATCCTTGTCAACCCCCCACAATGTGGTTTTTGATTACTATGATTGAAACAAAGCACACGCTTATTCATATATGCACTCGTAGATAAAGCATTTCAAAACTTTTGTTTGGCTTGGCCTGTTATTGATAGAATATAATTGGATTACGATATGCAAAATAAACTATTATGATTTACTTTTGCGCCATGTCTCAATTTGGAAATTTTCCAGATAAACTGATTTTCTTAGAAACTACTAATGTATCGTTATAAGAATTGATTGCAACACACAAACCATAGGAGCATATCGCTCCTTTATTGCAACATAGTCATAACGCAAAAAAGCTTTTTTCGAGGAAAACACATTTCACATTTCTTAGAAAATTTTTTTAGAAAATATCTCCTTAAGGAAACAGTTTAAAAGAAATTTAAATAAAATTTGGGCACAATATAATAGGTAGTACTGTTAACAATTCTACATTGTTAACTCGAAAAGCAAATTTTTTGAGATATGACTATGTTGCAATAAAGGAGCGATATAAATACATAGCACAGCTATTTAATTTAATGCTTTCCAACTTCAATAGACATTAGAAAGTCTTCTACAAAAAGTCTTAACGCATAACCACAAGTAGAAGCTTATTTTTCTTGTTTAATAACGAAATTCGCTGTACCAATTAACAAATTGTTTAAATGTGGACTTGTACAGAAGTTTGTAGATTTAAAGGAAATTTAATAAAAATAATTATTGAACGAATGCAACTATTTTCTTTAAACGACAACAAAATATTATATACAAAGTAAATTTTTTTGTGTACATATACATATATACAAATAGAGCGTCCCAGAGCCCAACGTCAAGCTGAAATAGGGGGACAAGATTGACTGTAACCATTAAGGGAAAAACTCATAAAATAAAATCTAAAAAAAATGCAAGGGCTTGTGTGAAAAAAAAAACATTTGAACTGAGTAAAAGTATATCTTTTTTTAGATTTTTTTCTGATTTTTCTCATACAATCAATCCTATTACCCTGTTTCGGCTTAACGTTGAGTTCTGGGAAACACTGTATATACAAGTTCTTGTTTGCTAAATAGTACAAAATTTTTATCAGTTTTATTCTATTTAATAGTTAATTTCATGTAAAATAACTGAATACTTATATTCCTTATATTCATTTAAGATTTATCCGGTTAAACCCCACATAATATTTCTAAAAAAAATTTGTGTTTATGCCTTCTTCTTTGGTATTTAACTCATACTGTGTCAAATATGAATTTCTATTTTGTTGTTGTTGCTCAAAAGTCAGTTTAGCCTGCCAAAAAATTATTAAATTATGATTTTGTATTCACTTGTACTCGTACGTACTAAGAAGTGAACCTTTGAATGCAGCGTTAAATGCGCCAGGCCTTTATTTTTTTATTTCACTTTTTGAGTTCATTTTGTTTGCTTCTGGGTTGATAAATATTTATTATTTTCCATCTACAGCTGATCACTGGTTGTATTTATCTTAAAGCAATTTAGTAGTAACATTTCATCTTTTGGGAAAAACCGCTCAAACATAAGCTAGGTACACACGGTTGTCAGATCTTACAATATTGCCAGTAAAATTGTCTGAAAATGTATTACAATCGTGTGAACTGCCAATTTTTAACTTACAATGTTGTCAGAAAAACCATTGTCAATCAATTGTAAGACGACAATCGCTAGAACTCTCTTCGTCGGCATTGTCAGATAATTGGCTGGTATTGTAAGCTCAGTTTTAATAGTCAGATGTATAAAATTAATGCACCTGACAATGGCATCATTGTCAGTTTGATGGGCAACACTGCCAAACAGATGGTTGTTGATATACATAAGTGGCAATGCCTTACAACATGTCTGGCAATTTTTTTCATCTAACAATCTGACAACCGTATGAACGGACAATTTTTGTTGTCAGATGAATTATTTGTCAGACCATAGTCTGACAATGAAATTGTAAGATTTTCTTACCATCGTCTGAACACACAATTTACTTCTGCGAGACAATTTTTCATTGTCACTACATTGTCAGCATGTTGCCAGATCTTACAATATTGTAACATCTGACAACCGTGTGTACATATGTAGCTATACTGAGATTTTTGATCCGGCATTACCGACATTTGTTACTACGTAACAAATATAAATTAACATTCGTAACTTCAGGCGAGCATTAACTTGTGACATAGCGAAACCCAAATCTACTCAAAATCATGCGACTCGTTGACGTTCGCTTAAATTTTGTGTCAAAATTGTAAGTGTTTGCTATAAATTTCTCAGTGTATTTTGTATATTTGATCACTGACAAGTAAAATAACACCTACAAAATGTTGGCTGAAAAACACGCAACATATATGTACGTAAGTATACCTTTCATGTGTTTAGTAAGCATTCATATATATACATATATAACATAAATGTCTACACACTGCTCTTAAAAAATGTTCACGAAGATATATCAATATTTTGTCGAAAACAGTTTCTATACATCAGCTGATCATAGCAAGATTACACACATTTGCCAAAATACTCTTTGTTTTCTGTTTGCTGCAACAATAAATCAAAAGAAAAATGAAAGTAAAAAATAAAGAAAGAAATGTGCGAATGTGAATTCCAGCCCAGCCTCCTCCTCGTTTAGAAATTAACATAATACAACAAGAAACACCCCCAGTCTGTCTCCGTAATTCAAACTGAAATGCAAGCAACGTGTGTAGTTATTTCTTTCGTTTACAACCTTTTTCCATTTAAATGCTTGAATATTTTTCTTCCGTCTAAAAAGTTTCTAATTTAAATACCACCCGGCAGACCTAGAAAGTATTTTAGGGGACGTTCGGTAAGAGACCAGGCCAGAGAACTGCAAGTCGTGGCGCCTTTCAAGTATGGAATAATGAGACTTTTAAAAGGCTTACTTTTCTTTCCTTTTTACCGCTCGACTTTAACAATATTTGCATACCACAAATTCATGCACACACATTTACACATACTCGTAAGAATTAGTTTTCAGTATTTCAAAACAAATGCTCTCTAACTGAATATTTAGCAAACAGCAAAAGAAAAACATTTAGCTGGAAAATGGAATCATGCCAAGGACACCTAATTTAATATAATAGAAATTTGAATTTTCTGTGGTTTTATATGACAAAACAATAAAACTTTATGGCCCAAAGGATGTTTGAACTCCAAACTTAAGCGAAAACAAATCTGTTAATAAATTCCAAACACGGTTGCCAAATTAAAAATGCACCCTGTTATTTAGAAAATTGTTGATAAATATAATATTCATATATTGAGAACACATCACATACATACCATTTCTGCTTTCAATTCTAGTATAATGGGTCAACATTATGTGACCATATTTATGAATCTTATGCTGTGCAGTTGGATTACATTCAAACATTCTTAAGCAAATGGTTGTCTAAAATAGAGTTAAGAAAGAAAAATAGTGCTGCTGCTTATTTAAAAATGTTTCATACATGTTTGTTTGCTTTTAGTCAGGTCCTCCGGGGAGCAGGTTTCGCCTTGGTGTATAACAAACCAGGACACTTTGCCTTGTGGAGGATAAAGGCGTAGAAGTTCCTCGTTTATTGTAGCAAATAAAACTCCAAGAAGCCACTTGACTTATGTTGCGTTAAACTTCCGAAACCCTCATCAAGGGTTAATTTGCAGAACGGAGTGGTTGTGCTTGCAGACCATCTCAGTGTTGATCATGGTTGAGCAGCATACCTTAGGTGCATCGTTCTGGCTGTGGTTTAAGTCTAAATCGCAGGAAGGGGAATTAGTTTCTTTGATTACCATGGTGCCGGCAATTCCGGTTTTCTAATAACCTCCGGAGGTGCAATTGTCTTGCAACAGATACTTGAAATTTAAGGAACCAGAGGTAATGGTTAGAGGAGTGAGTTGGTTAATGGCCGATGCTTGTAGGGGAAAACATCGATTTTTATGCGCTATGGTAGGGATTTCAGAAAAAATATCCTGGCAACACTGGTACAACCTACGAGTAATAATACAATGGTAGACCGGTTACCTAAACTCACAGTTGTTGCTCTCTGTAAAATAACTGCAATTGTAAACCCAGTTTTGTACTCATATGAGTATATGCCCAGTTCGGTTTTTAAGCGGATTTAAAGTTGTGCGATTTTAAAACCATATTTTAATCATATAAAGCTGACAATATACTCGTATATAACTATTTGTCACTTTTGTAAATTTTATAAAAAACTTTTGTTCCTCAATTTTGTTTGTGTAATTTTTGTTTAAACTTTTAATACCCAAAGTCATAGTTATGCCATTTTTCATGTCACTGAAACGAATCATTTGTTTTCTTATGAAAGGTATTATATCCTGCACGATATTCAACATCAGCAGCTAAAGAAATAAAAATCAGCAACAACAATGCTGAGTTTAACAAAGTTTTAGTTGCTTTTACTCTAGTATTTTTCTGAGTGCACCCTTAAGTACAAAATTTTGTCAAATGCGGAAGAAAAATGTAAATCCCATTTGTTATTGTTGTTGCTGTTGTACGTGTGTGTGTGTGTTCGAATATTAAATTGTACATCAGTTCAAACAATATCATCCATTTATCAAATTTAAATCAGTTTTAACATTTTCAAATATTTTAAAAGTAACAATTGCTTTGTGAATCATTCTTCTTTTTGTTGGACATTCTGATGACAAAGTTTTGCAGAAATGCAGGAAGAAGTAATTAAATGAAATATTGTTGTTGAATATTGTGTGTACACAGACGAAATAAAGACTTTTTAATTAAAAATTCCAATAGTTTGGCAACAAAACCTGGTTCGTTTAAACTTACAGGAAAGTTCACTTTGTGTATGTTTTAAATATTCTCATTTAAGTGTAACAAAATGTAGCCGAATGTATCGTCGTATCGTATCTTTGGGTGTATAAATGCAACTCTACCACAGACAGACAGACAGACAGACAGACAGACAGAAAGCCAGACAGACAGACGTAAACTAAACAAAACTTTTTCCCCAAATTTATTTTTGATTTGAAACCGGTTCTTTCTCTTCATCTGCTTCTTATGGTTTTCCTTGTACCGCACTGGTTTCTTCAACCTTAAGCATTTCGGTGCTTTAATCAAAGGTGAGCAAATATCTTTTTTTACAACAAAATTTTTCTATTGGCTTGAAAGTAGCAAAAGATAAAATGAAGATAAAATTAAATCGCATTGTTGGGGTCGACAGAGTTGTAATTTTTTTTTCAGTCTCCAAATAAGCGGATGATTCGAACACACATCTGCTAGACATGTTTTAAGAAGTTTTAACCACAATGCTGTGAAGAGCTTAAGGATTGTTTCGCAAACGCAGCTGCGAAAGTTAGTCACTTTAATGCAACTAAACATTATACACATGGACAAAATATATATTTTAATCCTTAAATAAAATAAGAGAGCGGTTTGATAGCTTCGTGACATGATGTAACCTAGCCCAATACAGCCATATATAAAGGTCACATTGCGGATAATTGATTGATCGTTCAGTGACTAATTGACAAATACAACATAGTCTCTTTACAGATCAATGCATTTAATCGCTCATTTTGCCAATACGATTTTCCAACGGGTGTTTGTATCGCTAATGACCTCCCTAGTTGATTCAAATATCTTATCACCCCGCCATATCTTCAGATTTCGCAAAATGAAATAGTCGCAGAATGTCAAATCTGGAGAAAATTGCTGCTGAGGCTCAAATGTTGTGGTATTTGCTTTTAAATCAAGGTCGAGTCTGAACAAAAGCTCTGAATAATATTCGCTGGTGATCGTTCTAATCTTCTATAGGTAATACATAAGACTGACATCATATGCATCCCAAAAAACTGTAACCCACCTTGGCCTACCTTAGTGCACGATCACCCGGTGAAAGAAACTGTTTTAAATGCTCCTATTTCGACTTTAGCTATACGATGTTGTAAGAACTCATCTGGGGCCAAATCACCGCATACGATATCGAGCAAAATTATCGAAATTTTTGATTTTGGTATCACGGCATACGATATCGAATAAACTTTATTGCAATAATATAAAAAAGTTAAAGGATTTATTTTTTGTATTCCTACTTTTAGCGAACGTATGGTCTTCAATCTATTGCATTTTGTTTAAATTGCGATCCAATATGCATCGGTTGCCATAATTTAGATGTTATTCGATACGTTAGCTAATTCGATATCGTTTGCGGTGATTAGACCCCTGGGTTGCCATTAAAACCCGCCAAACACTGCTTTGAAATGGTCACACAGCTGCTTTTAGACTTGACCGGGAACAATTGCTCATAGCTCATAGCTTTTCATGTCCAAATAATCATGTAAAATTTTATATACTTGTTTAATTGGGATGCTTTAATTCTCCGATCATCCAATATCATCCCATGATTTATATCGAGAGAATCTGAATAAAAAAATACCGGATATCTTAGTTTTGCTGTCATTTTGGTAAACATTAGGATTGACAGTTCATATTTGGCAGTCATGAAAAAGACATGTGGCATATTTATTATAGAAAAATATTGGACAAACCAACGCATTTTAATCGTTAAAAAATTTTATCAAAATCAACCATCGATTACTGTTACGTGAAATTTTTGGAAGAAACAACGTGCCTACAAAACGCATTATTTTTCGTGTAGTAAATGATTTCGAAGAAAGAGGGTCTACAGTAAATAGGCCCAAGCATGGGCTATTATGTACTGCAAGATCGGCTGAAAGCATTACTGCTGCTCCAAAAGGTGTTCAAAATAATTTATTAACCTCAATTCGACGCCGTGCTCAGGAGCTTGGTCTTCAAAAAACACAACTTTGGCCAGAATTTTGCACAAGGATTTTCATATGTTTCCATATAACATTTAGTTGACAGAAGAGCTTCTTTGACAGTAACATTTACGTCACCGTATATATATGCAAATAGGATATTACAGCTCGCCCGTGACAGTCAGGATTTTCATTAAAAAATAATCATGAAGGACGAGGTACATTTGCATTTGAATGGACATGTGAATAAGCAGAATAATCGATTCTGGGCAATTAAATTATTTATTAGTCACCTTTGCACCCATTAAAAGTGGCCGTCTGGCGTGCAATTTAGTCAGGAGGATTCACTAGTAATGGTAATTGTGAATGATGATCGATATCGTGATATGATCGAAAAACTTCTTAATGCCACAACTGCATGCTTTGGGCTTGAATAATATGAAGTATCAATAAGACGGTGCCACATCGCATACAGCCAGGATTGCAATGGAAATAAAGTAGTACACCTTCCCGACGGACACCCTGTATTTGCTAATCCAGTAAGTAATATTTCTTTTCCATGTGCAGCAAACTTTTAAGATGACTCAGCGAATTATTTGATCGAAAAACTGTTTTCTCATGATCATTTTAAGGCTGATGTTTTACTCAATGAAAATATTTTTTTTTTTTATCTTGGACCAGTACTCTCGAGATGGCAATGCTGTGCATTGTACTAAAACTAGGAAAATAGCTTATAATAAGGAGGAAGGAGGGAACGGTGTTTCTGGACGTTGGACTTGAACGTATCAATAACAACACGGAGAGACCAAAACAAACAGCTTTTTAAATACTGAAATTAGATCAGTTAAACCTGATCAGTTCCCCTTTTGCACTACTCGGAATGGGTGCTAGAAGCAGCTATATAAGATGACACTCTGTGGCACTAGAAATCGCAGCTTTCATTTTTGTTCTGCTCACTAGACACCAGCATGAAAGCGGAGATTTTACGCTACAAAGCAGGTTGTATAATAGTTTGCAGCGCGTTGCAGTATTTTCCCTTTTGCCTTTGCTTTTCTGTCATAGCTTTTTTCTCTTTTCATTTTTGTGTGTTTAAGATTACAATTTTGTGATCGTTTGGTAATTATTTGTGTGGAAAGTCATATGAACAAAAGTATTAAAAAAATATTGTAAAAGAAAAATTAATATTAATGAAAGAAATTCTTTGTGTAATATACACAGAAAAAATTATAGTAAAATTAAAATCAACAAAATTTTTGTCTGAAAAAATAATTTGCATGCACTTACATAAATATCAAAAAAATTTGACAACTATTCGTAAATTCTACCAATAAAATACATGTTGATGTTGGTTGGTGTTGTATTCATTATAATTCTGCCGCTACCTATATAAAGCTGCCTTGTTGGATATTGTATTTTGTTATTGTTTAAAAAAATAGTTGTTTTCGGTCAATAATTATATTTACTAAATTTTTGTTTGAGTCCATGCCTTTACAGGTCCGCATTCAAACAATTTATTAATTGATTCAACGAATTTCGTTATTGACCACGAGAAAAAATTGTTCCTGTATTTACTCTAATACTTTCTATTATGGCTACTAGCGGCCTCTCTAACATTCGCCTAACATAAAATATCTCTTGAATTTGTAAAATCTGTTTATAGATTTAAATTCCACAAAACTGAATCCACAAAAGTCCTTTCTGCAACAGCTGATATGTACGAGTATGTGCGTATGAGTCAATCTTGCAATATTTGATACAAAATTCAACAAAACTTTTGCCGTCATTTTGCAAAATTACTTTATCGAATTTGCAATCAAGTAAAAACCTTTCTTAATATTTATAAACTTAAAGTTAATGTGCGTATTAGGACTAAATTGCAAAAATCTTCATTGGGGGATGCTGTTTCATATTATTTTGTATAAACATTGGCTCGTTAAAAAGCACTCGAAGTTTCGAGTGTGTATTTATTTTGGTTATGTTTTGATGCTGTAATTTACTTTTTTCTGCTATAGTATTTACAAAATTCTCAAGTTTCTGCTTTTTACAACATTTGAAATTAAGTTTTAAAGTAGTTTATTTCTTCTCTTTCTTGCAACATCATTTCATTTTGACTGACTTGTTTGCCTGTGGATGAATGTTATTTTATGTAGATTTCAACCTATTAAGACAGCAAAAGTATTGAGAATTAAAAGTTGAAGAGGTTCAAGGGTCTTGTTGTGTTTCCAATGCTTTCAAATTTTAGTTTAGTTCCACAGTCGTTTTTAAATTGTGTATATTTATTTTAGTGCTATTGATTATTTAAAAAGAGACGTTTTGTAAAATCGGCTGGTAGTTATTAAACATTAAACTTGATTGCTCAATACATATCGTTGAAATATCGATGATAATAAAAATCATTTACGAATCAAAAAGGGCAAAACTTAGTGAACGGTTTTTTCTTTGCATTATAAAAAGACATTATTGTTTTATTATATTGGTTTTTCACGAAGCCACAGGCATTTATTTTATTGAGGTTACGACGCAGAAATATTTTCTTTTAACAACGAATTTTCCATTGAACAAAATTTACTGGCAATACAAAAACTTAACGTGACCCCAAATTTCATGATACAAAGAAAAGATGTAAGTAATTTCTGAAGTTGTACAAATAAAATCATAAAAATTCAAAAAGGGTGAAATTCTGGCTCAAAGTTTTTGTTTAGCTTAGCTACCAAATTGTATAGCTGTAAGACTGAGTAGCAGCTTTTTTTATCCTAGTAAGAAACTTATGATGTACAATATGTGAATTTTGTTTATGACAAACAATGCAGCATCCGAAAGTAATTTCGTTCAATTCTATAATAGAAGAAAACCTCTACTTTCATTTTTTTCGTTTATCGAAATGGGTTTCGCGAGATATGACATCGGCTTAAGTTTAACTGATTCGATTTTCAAACCCAATTCCACAACGTTTGATTATGTTTCGCTCATAAAATAGGGCATTTTCATATTGAAGACTATATGTCCTCAGAATTGTGACATCAATGTTAAGTAAATAGTCATCAGTAAAGTGAAAACTGACATGAATCTTAATAGCAACTGTTATCATCTGCCATTATTAAATATTACTAAAGCCATAATATGATGGCTTATGACTTACAAAAACTCAAATTTGTTAATATTAAATAAGAAAAAAGACTAGATAGAGATTGTTATAATGATCACAGCTTTTAATTGAAGAAGAATTTTATTCCTAATATTATATAATAATATCATTCGTCTGACTCAAGTTCAATCCTGGCTAAAGCCAAGAAATATTTTTATTTTGTACTTATAACAATAATTGCAGCGATCAATAACTCTTGATCAAAGAAGACAGGAAAAAATAATAGAATACACTAAAGCTGGGGGACAACTAGCTGTTTCGCAGTCGCTACACTGCTCATCAGCACCCACTAGGAAAAATTTTATTGCTAAAAATTTTAGTTTCGTTTTAAAAGAAGAAATTGGTTTTCAAACACTGCAAAAATTCAAAGGTGACAAAACCAAATTCTTCGAACGATTACAGCAGCTCTATGGTACGTAAAAAATTCACGAGTTCATAAGGATCTGGGTGTTCTGATGGTAAAAGAGGAATTTTCTAAGTACGCGACAAGGTATGTCAGTAAACTTGAACGTCACCAAATCCTCTTGCGCGCAATATATCTAATTTTGGCGGCCACACTCGGTTGAGAAGAAGGGATGCTGTTGCCACCATTAGAGCGTTCAAAAAGTGATATTACCGATATAGTTCCCTTATAGTAAAACTCTTTGTCTAGCATTGGCTAGACAAAATAATAAAAAAATAAAATAATAATAAAACTTTTTGTCTAGTATTGGCTAGACAAAATGGTTTTTAAGTAAAAACCATTTTTTTTATATTTTTATATTTAGTATTATGATTCGAATACTTATTGTTCATTTTGAAGATTCAATAAACAAAAATAACACTTAAGAAAAAAAAAGTTGAGGATGTTGAAAAAATGCATCACATCGACGTAAACTTGTAATCATAAAAAGAATTCTTCAAGCGGAGGAAAATAAGTGCCGTGTGCAGGAGAGGGCGGAGAAGCTCAACAGTGATTCACTGGAGCTTCTACAATGGATTTTGCTCTGACGAGAGTAGGGATATTGTTCCCTAAATGTGCACATTTTTACGTAGCACGCGTTCATCGTCCAAAGCTCATCCATTTGTGGTTGATTGCCCGGGGAATCGTACTACGCATTACAGAAAGAATTCGTTTTTCAGCCGTACGCTTCGTCTGTGGAATAAGCTGCCTGCAGACGTGTTTCCTGTCTGTTATAGCGTTGGAAAGTTCAAGTCAAATGTTCACAAACACTACTCCCTCTTTCCCCCTCCTCAAAACCTATTTTCCTAGTTTTGGTACAATGCACTGCATATGTAGGGGTCATACCCTGAGTACTGGTCCAAGATAAAAAGAAAAAAAGTATAATAGGAATGAATATATTTATATGAACGATAATAACTAGAACATATGCGATAATTTAGCAAACACAAGACACTTGGTATTGTATTGATGTTATATTACATCACAGCTATTAAGGGTTTTTTATCGGTGTGGGAGATGCTCAACGAACTCATAATAAAAAGTTAATTTTCTAATGCCTAAATATTTCGACATTATTTCACAATTCCGACACATGCACATACATGCATTTAGATGCATATATGTGCTCATATAATCCTATTTTATTAACATTGTTCAAGGAAAACGTGTATTTTTCCATTTTTAGTCTAATACCTGATCTACTACTTGTGTCCATTCATTTTGTTTAAGAGTTTGTTAATGAAATGACATTAAGTAAATAAATAGTCCCGTACTTCTCTATTCATTAAAACTACTCGTAAATGGACGACAGGATTAACTGCACACAGTCGAACATTAAGTTTACTTATTTTAAAGAAATAAAATGAATTTAAACGTCCTCTATGAGGAGAGATAAAAATATCTTGTTTAAACTAATTCTTTAATTACAAACTTCTGTTGTTGTTGTCGTTGTTGATGTTGTTATTGTAGTTGTTGTTGTTGTTGTTGATATTGTTTTTAAATGTTTGCCTTTCAAAACAATTTCATTTCAATTTTTACCAACTTGACATCTAAACTCAAACAGATCTTGTGGAAGTGAAGTTTATATTGTTGTACAATACACACACACACACATACACATTAATATAAATATGAATGTTTGTAAGCATCATTGTGAAAAACAAACTTGCTGTACATACATACTCATATGTATGTTCGTGTGTATGTATTGATGTTCATACAAAAGTGAAGTAACTGAATGTAGAATATAGTTTGTTAAGTGTATAAATAAGTTCTGAAGTAGTTTCATCTTGTCTATTGTACGGATGAATGAGCGAATGTATTTGTTTAAGAAACAAAAAAAAAAAAGCTGTGTTTGTATGTATTTATGTAGTGAAGTATTTCTATTTTAATTACGGTTCCCTTTTATTTACAATTTACGTGCAGTTTACAAAACATGGCCTTCGGGTCCAGTACAATCATGATGCCTTATTTTACTCACTTATTCATTCATTCATTCATTCATTTGTTCGCTTCTCGCAATCAGATACGTATGCATGTGTATGTAAGTGTATCAGCAACACACATACAAATGAAAAGCAAAAAAAAAAAAAAAACAGAAAAACTCTAGTGCTCACTCCTTTATCAGATAAACAAGATGCTCATTCACTCGTTGATTTAGTAGCAGAAGCACAAGGAGTAGAAAATTTTCTTTAAAGACTTCAGCTGTGGAACACTTAAGTAGTTTCTGCTTACTATCAAAATCTACAGTTATGAGCTTAATGATGCGACAGCCGTTAATTTTGCTGTTTTTCAGAAGCAGCCCAAAGAACAATTTTTATTATTTTTGCCAACAGATAACAGGAACTGAATGGGAATGCCGTTTGATGTTCACAGTGAGACAACATCTTCCAATGTGATGCCAAAATAATGAGAACTAATCAGAAAAATGTTCGAATGCTACTGCCGAGTATCACTTCGGTTTTATTCTTCGATGTCAAATCCACATTTGATGACTTTTCTGTGCATCGATGGCTGATTTGGTAAAGTATCTCGAGATCGTAAGTTCGATTCCTGCCACAGACCCTGGGTGTTACTGCAGACAAGCAAAAAAGCTTCGCAATTTTTGTGTTTGTTTAAAAAAAAATCAATTTGTACACTGAAAAGAAAATTCAAACCATTCGTACTTAAATCAATCCAAAACGGTGTGAAAAGTATGCAAAGTTCAGATCTTCTTAAATCAAGTAAGGTGCGCTGGATTCAAGTATGGATTACTCAGGCACTAAATACTTAATTTTAGATATACTTAATCCTGAATCTGTACTTGAAATAAGTCAAAAATTCGTTTTGAGAAAAATTGAGATCGAACTAATTGATGCAAGAATTTTAGAATAGATTTAATCCCGAAACCATATTTCAAATAAACTGATGCTTATCTCAATATTTATTATTATTTTCAAAGAACAATCAATTCTAAAACTATTTACTTTATAAGCTACTATAATTTACATCAATCCAAAAAATATACAAACAGTGCTATTGTGCATATGTATGTCAACATCTCTTAGGAGCTACACTAACCATCAGTAGACTCGAAAAACTTTGAAAAATATATTTCAGCATTTAACTATATATTCCATCATCTTTAATAAATTAATGAGAATTCGAATAGAAAAAATATTCTAGTAATATTTATCAACCACAAAAACAGAATGTTTTTTAGAGAAGCTTTTATGTCTATCGCTCAGCCATTCCTTCAAATGTATTGGTATTTTGCTTCAGTTCGTTTTTACTCAGCTTAAGAAGTTTACACTCGATCAAAGAACACTATACTTATTTTAGGTCTTCACACGATTGGTTTTCTTGA
>OU612096.1:117391118-117426118 GCA_914767995.1 Thecocarcelia acutangulata | reverse complement strand
CCTTAAGAGTGCTTTGCACTTGTGTGTGTACATACAAGTGTATATATTCAAGAGCACAGCCTACAGCTAAGTGCTTTTACATAAACAAATGAGTACCAAGCGCATAGGGCTTGGGCATTCTTCTCTACATTTTGGGAATTTTTCCCACAAAAAATCTTAAAAAAACACCAAAAACGCAGCGAGTTGACAACGCTGTTGCGGAGTCAAATTTGATGTGTGTTATCTAGCACTAGGCGACTAGTTCTTTTGCTATTCTTTTGCCATTTAAATTCTTTTGCTCCTAAAATTATACTAACATTTCTATATATTTCTTTAATAAACTTTGTCCATAATTCATACACACAAATGTTTATTAATCATTAATAATAATGGAATAAAATTATGTTAATAATATTATTTCAAATCCTGTTTACAAAACGTTTATTAAAATTTTCTGAATATGAAGTTTAGTTAATAGCGACGTAAGAAACGTATGTACAAATAAATGTATACGAGCAGACATAAATTAATTCACACATGTCCGTTGCCGCATTACAAAAGCAGCAGAGTAATGTAGCATGAAATGCTTTTATGTTATCCATTCAAAATCTCATAATTCACAATAACGTTTATAACTACAAACATATATGTACGTATGTAAGTATATTGGCCTAAAGCCATTAAAGCAACTGAGTTAATCAGAGAACGTATTTGACACTACACAAAATATGCAAATCCAAAACAATATCAGGCAATAAGAGGCATACGCTGCGTTGCAATAGCAAATATGAAAAGTAATTAAATTCACTGACATAATCAAAATCATTACCAGAGACCCTGTAGTTCGCACTGAAATAAGTGATAAGTAACACTTTGGCAGCCGGTTTGGCAGCGTTGTCAACTCGGTGCGTTTCGCACCATTTTTGCTGCTTTTTAATTTTTTTTTTGCGAGAAATTCTTTAGTAGGTGCGTGGTGCGCTTTTTAATTTTCGGTGGCACTTAATCAAATCGAACTAAATTTTTTGTTTTAATGCAAGAAAAAAGTGTATTCAAGCGCCCAAAATTTTACTTTTATTTTTGCAGGCACAATCAGAACACGGAGTAATAATGTGGAAAATGCTGATTATTATAAGCATAAAGTAAAAACAGTCTTGCTGTTGTATATTATCCATATTCTTGAAGGAAAAAAACATTTCGTTTTATAAAATTAGCTGCTTTTAGAACATGTTTTACTCTTAAACGATCAAGCCAAGTTTGTCAAAATTACAATAAATGCAGACACAGGTAGTGAAGTTCGTATTTATAATGGCACGTGAATTCGTTATTGTTTCGGTAATTTATGAATTACTAAATTATTAATTAAATTATAAACATTTTACAAAACGTCATCTTTTATTTATTACAAGTCTGCCAAATTTTCGTATACTTCAATAAATTCGTTTAAAGACATTCTTTCTAGCCAACTGATTTTCGCTGTTTACGAAAACACAAATGAAATTTACACAGCAATATTTGATAGAATGCTATTAATCGAATTTGATGGCTTATAGTGCGATTCTGTATAATTTATTCATCCAATAATCATAAGTTTTATTGACATATTTCATCCCTTACTGTAACGAATGTATGCTTCTGCCATATAGCTTTAACGACCGTAAGCAGCTGTCGTTTTGTGTACCTGATAATAGGCAGTAAAAGTAACAGCTGATTTCGATCAACAGCGAATATAATTAAATATAATATAATGAATATAATTAAATAATACTGCTGAATAATAATTATGATAAAATATGGTTATAATTATCTTAATAACAGTAACAGAATCGTACTAGAGACCAAGTTTGCCAAACACGAGTTCTAGCTAATGAATGAATTTTATGGCACGCTATCAGGCGGTCTTATCAGACTCAGTTTCAGTGTATAAGAGCCGTGTGAAACGCTGTTTCATTATTGTGTTTTTAATATAAAAATATAACTTGTATAATGGGTTTTTAAAAATGAAGAGAAAAGTTAAAAATTCGGTGCGTTTTTCTTGAAATAACGCGCGTTTTTCCTGATTTTGGTGCGTTTTGAATATTCAAAGTTGCTACCGCTGCAGTTTGGCATTCTATTCCGCTGGAGATATGAAAAAGTGAAACGGAAACGGTGTCAATGTTCGGCTGCCTCTCTTCCTCAAGGCTACATATGTATTATTATGCAGTTACATACATCCTTGTGTATGTACTGGACTACTAAAGCAAATATTGACATTTGTAATTGTTTAATTTTTATAAAAATAATTTTTATTAACAGAACACTATACATGATAAGCACATACATATATTTTTATATATTATTTTTTCTTCCTCATTAGTCTGTAATAGTCAATGCATCCCTCTTCACAGGCATCACGCGTTTCGAAATTATTTTCATTGCTACGACTACTAATGTAGGCAAAGTAAACACATTTATTCTTTTTCTTCACGAATGTATAGCCAAAACGAAAGGGCTCCCACATGAGTTTTTTTTCCAGTATTTCACCAGCGAAAGGTGGTAAGGAGCAAACGCCTAAAATTCGTGAAAAAAGATATTTTATTATAAATTTTCGTTTTTAATTTTAATACTCGTATTATTCTGTTCATACTCTTTGGAGCAGCAAATACTGCAGCGAAAAGCGACAACAGCAACAATAAGAATTTCATTTTCTTAACTTTTGATAACTATGCACATATATATGTATATCTTAAGCACTTCAACTCAATATCTATATTTCCACTGTGGTTTGAAACGAAGCATTTGCTGCTTTTATAGCCCACAAACAAAAGGCTGCACGTATTAGAACTTGGGGCTGGCTACACATTGTCTCAATCGGCAAGTTCTTACAAACTAAATATTTAGATAATATTCTTTTCAATTTAAGCAGTTGTATAAATATCACTTTGAACAATCAGTTAATCAAAAATCTAAACAAAAAGAGTTATAGAAACTAAGAAACGACAATAGAAAAACGTCAAAGTCGAATTATGTCCCAAACATCGCCGCTGTATGTTAAAATTTGCATGAGAAACCAAGGCGATGAATTTGTCATTCAAGACTCGCGGGAACAGAAAAGGAATATAGATCGATTTCGAAGGAGAATTTTCAGCGCAACAACTACTGTCCTTAAGATCAAAATATATTCATACATATGCACACATAAATATATCGAATGGAACAAAACAAGCTCAACTTGTAACTGATATTTTACATGAACTTTCATTCTTCCCCTTTTATTCAAATGGCGCTATTATTCCATTACATTTCTAAATTTCGCATAATTAAGCATAATTGTATGTGACTTCAAGCCTGTTGATGTTGGCATGAGGATTGCGTACATAAGCACATTTTTCTTTGGACTTGTGCCTTTGCCCGCAACACTGATAGTCCAGTAATTCGTAAAATGTGGCAGGCACTTGCAGTTATCAACTTCTATAACTCTACAGCAGGGGTGTCCAAAACTTCTATATGGAAGAGCAAACACCAATACATTTAAGGAAAATCTAATTTTATTTAATAAGTACAGCATGCGAAAGTGTTGTTGCTTTGCACATGTGTGTGTACATACAAGTGTATATATTCAAGAGCACAGCCTACAGCTAAGTGCTTTTACATAAACAAATGAGCACCAAGCGCATAGGGCTTAGGCGCTTCTGCTTATAGTATATATAGGGTGTTTTTTTAAGCTAGATAGAACTTTAAATTGTAAAAAGTAACACAAAAAATTAAATTTTGATGAAACATTTTTTTTATTTGTTTCAGTATACTCTGACAAATCATCATGAATAGACTCACGCTTGAACAACGCTACGAAATTATCCAAATTTACTTTGAAAATCAGTCCCGTTGTTTTATCGCAAAATTGTGTTCAGCGATGAGGCGCATTTTTGGCTTAACGGGTTTGTTAATAAGCAAAATTGCCGCATATGGAGTGAAACCAATCCACAAGAGACCCTACAGACTCCATTACATCCAGAAAAATACACTGTTTGGTGCGGTTTTCATGCTGGTGGCATCATCGGACCTTATTTCTTCAAAAATGAGGCCGGAGCTCGCGTTACGGTCAATGGAGATCGTTACCGCACCATGATCAATGATTTTTTGTTTGAAAATATGGATGACATTGATCCGGAGGAGATGTGGTTTCAACAGGATGGCGCTACGTGCCATACGGCGAACGCAACCATCGACTTACTGAAATCAAAATTTGGCGATAAGTTGATTTCGAGAAATGGACCTGTCAATTGGCCTCCAAGGTCGTGCGATTTGACACCTCTCGATTATTTCCTGTGGGGCTACGTGAAGTCACTGGTTTATGCTGATAAACCAGCAACAATTGACGCCTTGGAGGCCAGCATTGTTCGTGTTGTTCGTGACATACGGCCAGCAGTGCTCGAAAAAGTGGCCCAAAATTGGACGTCCAGAATGCGCTTCGTCTAGAACAGCCGCGGTGCCCATATGACCGAAATCATTTTCAAATGTTAATGTCACGTATTGATCTTTCGAATAAAAAAAAATTTTGATTACAATTTAATTTTTTGTGTTATTTTTTACAATTTCAAGTTCTATCGGGCTTAAAAAAACACCCTATACAAGTACATTTGCGCAAGTTATCTAGCTTCGTTTGGCGGTTTTTCCCAATGTTCATCGAAAATTTGAAAGAAAATAATTTTGGCGCGTGTCTACAACTCTTTCTCTAAACCCCTTTATCAATAGCACTCAGGTTATAAATATCTCATTAAGCAATACATAGCCTGCTAAAAAAATACCCGTTATTTTCGAATTTTGTGAGTTACGTATGTTTGATTTTCGCACTTTTTTCTGTTATGTTGGCAATATCAGACATGGACACATGTCTGTCACATATGTATGTTGGCAATATCAGCCATTTTGGATAGTCAGTTTGTTTTTGACAGATAAAAAGGTTAGTCGTTTTTTGGTGTGTTAGAGTTTTTACTAAATTTTGAGCAACAACAACGTCGCAGGGACATCGCTCAGGAGTTGTTGAACAACGTCAACGCCGATTCAGATTTCCTTAAAAAGGTCATAACTGGTGACGAATCATGGTTGTATGGCTACAATATTTGATTGGTTTCAAAGCACAATCATCCCAATGGAAGCGTCCAGGAGAGCCAAGACCTAACCAAAAACACGTCAAGTTCGGTCGAATGTGAAGGTGGTGCTCACTGTTTTCTTCGACTGCAACGGCGTGGTGCATTATGAATTCTTGCCACAAGATCATACGGTCAATAAGGAATACCAGCTTGAAGTTACGCACTGTTTGCGCGAAGCATGGTCAGAAACGCACAGATAATGTTTGATAAGTATTGAGATGAGTATTTGGCCAAAAGCAAAACCATTATCATGCCTCAAGCACCGTATTCACCGGACTTGGCCCCCGCTTACTTTTTCCTCTTCGCAAAACTGATGACCCCGATGAAAGAAAAGCGTTTTACTACTAAAGAAAAATCGAAACAGGAGCTATTGGCAATACCAACCAGCACGTTTCAGAAGTGTTCCGAAACGCGCTTTTCGAAAAAATTTAAAATAACGCTTATTTTTTGACCAGACCTCGTACGAGTTACCTACTCGTAAAATGTATCAATTGTTAAGCAAATACTTTTCTATACACATATTCTGTATTTAATTTTTATACAAATTAAAAGCAAATTAAGGGACTGAAATATACAGTAACACTTCGACATAACGAATTCTAAGGCGATCAGGAAATATTTCGTTATAGCTATAAATATAGTTGGCAAAGCGGCTTACCAAGGCTTTCAAGAAGTATGAAAAAATTCGTTATAACTATAATTTTCTTTATGCAAATTCTATTTGACATGCGAATATAATAAATTTGCTAACACAGTAGTGCAAAAGATTTACATCAGCACTTGCCTTACGGCCTTATCTGATGATGGACCAATTCCACGGAGTGAGTTATTCACGATTCACCAGCGCCGCCGTGTGGCTGACTAGGCTCTTATAGTTAGCAATTTTTGCCATATGTTTGCAGCCATATGAGCAACTTCTTGCTGAGGAGATCGCGCCTTCTAATCCCTCCTGTATGTAATTTTGCAGCAATTAATGCCCACTAAGAGCATCAGCCCTTACACCAACTCACCCAACAGACCCTCGGGAGGTTGTTAGTCCCCGAAAAAAGCATTTAACGTTTCAACCACAGCAAGACTGTTCCAGCCAAGATAGGCACCTGAACCATGATCAGAAAGAGTTGAACTGCAAGCATAACCACCCGGGGACGCTGGTCGCCGTTCTGCCAATTTTTACCCTTAGTAAGGGTTTCGTAAGCTAACATAACATAAGTCACGCGGCTTCCTACAGTTTTAGTTGCTACAACAAACGAGAAATTCTTCCCCTCTTTGCCCGAAAAACAGAGTGCCCTGATTAGGAATATGCCAAGACAAAACCTGTTCCCTGGGGGATTTGCACACCCATTAAGAACTTGTTGTTTGGAAAACGGGACTTTCAAATTTTTCTATAATTAAGTTTTTTATTCGTTATTTAAGCTTTTAACATTTATACCAGTAAAAAATTATAAATAGCTTGTTCTCTATGTTTCCCAGCTATCTATATGTCGACATTTCATAGGAACTACCCTAATCATCAGTAGACTTTGGAAATTTTTGAAAGATATTCTCAAACATTCAACTTTATATCCCAACAATCCAAATAAATTGCTGAAAATTTAAAAAGAAAAATGCTCTAATAATATCCGTCAAAACACAAAAAACAAGCTTTTCTATTTATAAACGTCTCTAACATTTCTTTACACCTTTCAAACAAATGAACAACCGTTGGTTGCTACGATTTGCTTTTTGAAAGTATCGAAAAGCAGAGAATAAAAATTCAAACAATTAAGTTTTTTATTCGCTATTTAAGCTTCTAACATTTTTTTTTTTTTTTTATGTACTCGACTATTAAATCGAATATCGGCATTTGCAATTATTAAATTTTTATGAATATAATTTTTATTGTACATATACATATTTTTTTTTAAATTTTATTAAAAATTTGCTCATCAAGTCTTCGTCATAACTACTCCGAAATGTTCAACGCAAGTTGCATCACAGGCATCACTCGTTTCGAAATTATTTCCATTGCTGCGACTACTAATGTAGGAAAAGAAGATACATTTATTTCTTTTCTTCACAAATGTATAGCCAAAACGAAAAGGCTCCTCGTCCAAGAGACTGTTTTCCGTTATTTCACCAGCGAAAGGTGGTAAGCAGCAAACGCCTAAAATTTGTGAAAAAAGAAATTTTATTATAAATTTTCGTTTTTGATTTTAATACTCGTAATATTCTGTTCATACTCTTGGGAGCAGCAAATACTGTTGCGAAAAGGGACAACAGCAACAAAAAGAGTTTCATTTTCTTAACTTTTGATAACTATGCACATATATATGTATATCTTAAGCACTTCAACTCAGTATCTATATTTCCACTGTGGTTTGAAACGAAGCATTTGCTGCTTTTATAGCCCACAAACAAAAGGCTGCACGTACGCGTATTAGAACTTGGGGCTGGCTACACATTGTCTCAATCGGCAAGTTCTTACAAACTAAATATTTAGATAATATTCTTTTCAATTTAAGCAGTTGTATAAATATCACTTTGAACAATCAGTTCATCAAAAATCTAAACAAAAAGAGTTATAGAAACTAAGAAACGACAATAGAAAAACGTCAAAGTCGAAAGTCGGCGATGTCCCAAACATCGCATCTGTATGTTAGAATTTGCAGGAGGAACCAAGGCGATGAATTTTGCATGCATGACCCGCGGGAACAGAAAAGGAATATAGATCGATTTCAAAGGAGAATTTTCAGCGCAACAACTACTGTTCTTAAGATCAAAATATATTCATACATATGTACACATAAATATATCGAATGGAACAAAACAAGCTCAACTTGTAACTGATATTTTACATGAACTTACATTTTTCCCCTTTTATTCAAATGGCGCTATTATTCCATTGCATTTCTAGAATTCGCATAATTTAGCATAATTGTAGGAGACTATAATCCTGTTGATGTTGGCATGCGGATTGCGTACATAAGTACATATGTCTTTGGCCTTATGTCCTTTGCCCGCAACACTGATAGTCCAGTAATTCGATTACCAACTAACATAACTCTACAGCGGGGGCGCCCAAAACTTCTATATTGAAGTTCAAACATTAATATATATAAATAAAAGCTAATTTTTTGTTTTTAGTATATACTTAGCTGGTGACACCTAACTTTTATTATGTCAATAAAAATCCAAAATCTTTATTACACATTTTCCCAACGTTTCGTGAATTTTATGTTCACTTCTTTAGGGGATTCGTCTCTTTAGTAAAGAATTCTTTTTTTTTTTTTTTATCAAATTACATGAATATATTGAGTTGAAAACAAATATTGTTTGTGATATAATAAAAGGTAGGTCTCACCAGCTAAGTAAAGGGTGTTTTTTTAAGCTAGATAGAACTTTAAATTGTAAAAAGTAACACAAAAAATTAAATTTTGATGAAACATTTTTTTTATTTGTTTCAGTATACTCTGACAAATCATCATGAATAGACTCACGCTTGAACAACGCTACGAAATTATCCAAATTTACTTTGAAAATCAGTCGTCGATTCGCGCAACTTATAGACGCAAAATTGTGTTCAGCGATGAGGCGCATTTTTGGCTTAACGGGTTTGTTAATAAGCAAAATTGCCGCATACGGAGTGAGACCAATCCACAAGAGACCCTACAGACTCCATTACATCCAGAAAAATGCACTGTTTGGTGCGGTTTTCATGCTGGTGGCATCATCGGACCTTATTTCTTCAAAAATGAGGCTGGAGCTCGCGTTACGGTCAATGGAGATCGTTACCGCACCATGATCAATGATTTTTTGTTTGAAAATATGGATGACATTGATCCGGAGGAGATGTGGTTTCAACAGGATGGCGCTACGTGCCATACGGCGAACGCAACCATCGACTTACTGAAATCAAAATTTGGCGATAAGTTGATTTCGAGAAATGGACCTGTCAATTGGCCTCCAAGGTCGTGCGATTTGACACCTCTCGATTATTTCCTGTGGGGCTACGTGAAGTCACTGGTTTATGCTGATAAACCAGCAACAATTGACGCCTTGGAGGCCAGCATTGTTCGTGTTGTTCGTGACATACGGCCAGCAGTGCTCGAAAAAGTGGCCCAAAATTGGACGTCCAGAATGCGCTTCGTCAAGAACAGCTGCGGTGCCCATATGCCCGAAATCATTTTCAAATGTTAATGTCACGTATTGATCTTTCGAATAAAAAAAAATTTTGATTACAATTTAATTTTTTGTGTTATTTTTTACAATTTCAAGTTCTATCGGGCTTAAAAAAACACCCTATATATACTAAAAACAAATAACTAAATACGTTGGCCAAAAACAAATGCTTTTACGAAAACAAATGAATACCAAGCACATAGGTCTTGGGCACTCCTGCTTTACATTATATACAAGTACATTTGCACAAGTTATCTTCCTTCGCTTGGCGGTTTTTCCCAATGTAAATAGTTCATCGAAAATTTGAAAGAAAATAATTTTGGCCCGTGTCTACAACTATTTCTCTAAACCCCTTTATCAATAGCACTCAGGTACCTAAAAATATTAGAAATATCTCATTAAGCAATACGTTACCTAATACAAATACTGTTCATATTCTGTTTTAACTTTCATAAAACTCAAAAGCAAATTAAGGGACTGAAATATACAGTAACACTTCGACATAACGAATTCCAAGGGGATCAGGAAATATTTGCTTAGAGAAATTGCTTTGCTATACATATAGTTGGCTTTCAAGAAATATGAAATAAAATCGTTATAACTATAGTTTTCTTTATGCAAATTCTATTTGACATGCGAATATAATAAATTTGCACACAAATTGAGAGCTCGTTTTTGGAAAACGGGAATTTTGCTATAATTTTTTTTTTTATTCTTACTTCGTTGTATAGAGATCTTCCCTCAGGCAACACAACGGGACCAAAAGGACCCAAGTGGGCTGGTTTCATGAAACTGGCGGCCTGTACAACCTAACCTAACCTATAGAGATCTTACGAACGCGCTTATAAATACTTCGAATTTTTTTTTTGGACTGTACCATTCAGGATTTATTCTAATTTTATTATATTGCGGCATTTGGAAAAATGTTTCGCTATAAAGAGGTTTTTATGTTCAAAAAATTTTTTTTGTTATAATTATAGAGTATTTTTGTATGAAAAACTTTGCAACAAAGAGGTTTTCTCAATATTAAGTGTTACGTTATAACGAAGTTTGTTATATCGAAGTTTCACTGTATTAGTATTATATTTTTATATTTGACAAATGGATAGTGTAATTTGTAGTCAATAGTACCCAGGTACCTAAAAATTTGATTTGACACCATTTGAGTTTTATAGAACAATTACATGTAGTTTTCACCTACAGGTCTGTTCAAAGGTCATATCAGGTTATCGTACTTTGTAATGGCTGGTCCAACCATAATACACGGTGTTACTTGTAAGTCACAGCTTTACGTCAAGTTGTTCCTTCAACCTCATTTGGGATTTCTTTATTTCAGAATTTCAAAAATTCAGCCATGGAGAGGTTCATATTTGCGCAGTGCGTTCAATAGTCGCTTTCTATTGGCTGGTTAAATTTTAAGGGCCGATGATGCATGTAAACCAAATCTAAACGTCAAGCTCTTTTCCGCATTTCATTTGACATTTTTCAATTTGAGACTAATTCAATTTGAACTAGGGAAAGATACACAATCGAGCAACGCGTTAAAGTTATTCGGGCTTATTATATAAATGGTCATTCAAAGCAAAATGCATAATTAACCGTCCAAATGAGCGTACAATCGGAAAAACTCATGTAAAACTTTGAGTAAACCGGGTCTGTGAGAGATATGAGAACGCCAGTGCATGTTCGTACAGCTCGCTTTAGAGAAAATATTGCTGCTGTTCGCGATAATGTGGATGAAGAGTCCTTCACCTCAACTCGTCGTCGTGCCCAACAATTGCACCTCTCACGCTCGTCTTACAACGCGAAATTGACTTAAGAACGAAGGCCTCTTGATCATTCCAAGCGCCGTCAATGGTCAGAATGGTGGCAAGAAATGGCAATAGTGGATGATAAATATTCGAAGAAAATCATCTTCAGTGATGAGACGCACTTTGATCTCAGTGGATTCGTCAATAAGCAGAGTTGCCACATTTGGGCATATGATAGTCCAAGAGGGATTGTCCAAAAACTCATGCACCCACAAAGAGTGACTGTTTGGTGCGGTTTATGGGCTAGTGGCATCGGTGGGCCGTATGTTTTCCAAAACAAGGCCGGGCAGGCAGTTACTACAAATGGTGTTCACTATCGTCAGATGATAACGAGCTTTTTATGGCCCGAATTGGTAAATATGGATGTAGACGATATGTTCCAATAGCCAAAGATAACTAATAAATGGCTGTTTTGCGCGAAAAAAGTCAATGGCTATGTTATCTCCGTCAAGATCATGTGATTTGACATCGTTGGACTTCTTTCTTTGAGGTTATTTGAAAGAAAAGGGGTATGTCGATAAGTCATGAGCTAAAAGATGAGATAAAGCAGCACATTAATGGCATACAACCTCAATTATACCTTAGCGTCATCGAAAATTTGGACCAATAGGTGATTTTATTTTTTAATTTTTGCAACTATTATTGTTATTTATACTACTTGTATTATGTATGTATGTAATTAATAACGATGAAATGTTTCATGAATTAGTTACGTGTTAAATTTCAAAGATTTTGTTACAGCATAGTAAAGGGAGAGGCCAGGGTAGATACTTTTCTCTAGTTAAACGTGAAGTTATGACTAAACTAAGGTAATTTAGGAATTGCAATTTATTGTTAAAAAAGTAGTTTTTCTTCCTGGCGTAGGATGATCATAGGCTGTGATTTATTGGACTTCAACCCGTTGCATAATACTACTGGTACCAACTAACTTATATCTCAATACATCCAGATTTTTTTCATTAACGCCATTAAATTGTGGAACTCTTTACCCTTAAGCTTTAAACGTATACAAGCGAAAAACAGTGTTGCGAAAGCTATCGTTGACTATTATTCAATAATTTGACTATGATTCAAAAATGATTAACTTTAAATTTTTCTTCATTTTATTTGTTATTCTCAAGTATGCTATATGTATGTATTTATATTTTTTTACTTAATAAAAACAGGATTATTGCTTTATTATTTAAACCCCTATTCTATAATAATATTTTGATATATGTGCACATGTTTCTCCCTTTATCGAAAATGTTATGGAATTATAAAAGAATAATATTCTGAATATTCTTATTATGAAATAAAATTACTAAATTATATTAAAAAAGTATACTTTCGTCGATATACCGTCGATTGTGCCTATTAATGTAGCAACACGCACATATCTCTTTCAATACACTAAAACAAAAAAAATTAGCGCTATCTTAAACGCCTGAATTAACACCCATTTTTAGCGTTTTCAATCCATAGTGCGGCCGGATAATAACCGTTCGATGACCCTAGCTAGCACATATCCGCCTACACACAATCTTAATTTTTTTTTTTTATCAACTTTTATATAAAACTCTTATATAGACTACCGGCATTTGCATCTTCTTGATTTCTATGAAAGATAGGTAGTGTAGTGTAGTTTGAATATAAAATTATTATTTTTTAATCAATTTGAAATTATTACCGTTGCTATCGCTAACAGCAGAGAGGACTAGAATACATTTATCCCTTTCCTTCACATATACATAGCCAAAGCGAAAAGACTTCTTCTTGGTACCTGTTTGCGTTATTTCACCAGTGGCTAGTGAGGAACAATTACCTTTCAAACCATTTTGGGGAGCAGCAAATACTGTTACGAAAAGGCACAACAGCAACAGCAACGGAAAGAATTTCATTTTCTTAAATTTTGTTAATTATATTTTAAACACTTTAAGTCAATGTCTAGACGTCCACTGTATTTCGAAACGACGCATTTGCTGCTTTTATAGCCCAAAACCAATTGCCAGCACATATTTTAACTTCAGGCTAAAGATCGTTTCATTAAGCAAATTTTTACAAATTAAATATTTAGATCATATTCTTTTGAATTCGAGCAGTTGTGCAAATATCAATTTTACCAATCATGAGAAGTTGTGAAATGGTCACTAAACAAAGAAACGACAGTAAAACGACGATTAAACTGGAATTATGAGTTGGCATAAGAACCCGAGACGTAGAATTTTGCATAACTCACGAGGACGTAAAAGGAGCACAAACCGCTTTCATAGGAGAATTTTCAGCGCAACAACTGCTGTCTTTAAGATCAAATTATACTTGTATTGTTACACATGTGCACATAAATGTATCGAATGACACAACACAAGCTTAAATTAAGGTGAACTTTCATTTCGCCCTGTTGATTTAAATCAACCTTCAATTACTGAGCTGCTGATAAGTAGTGTAGCAGCTATGAAACAGCTCGTTGTCTTAAGCAGGGAGTGCGAGGAGACAACGTATGGTCATGTCTCAACAATAGGAAGAATAGTGAACCTTCGGGGGAATATTAATTACTGCTCACCGGCTCTACTGTCCGTCAAGAGATTTGATATAATTTTATCACGCATGACCTCAAGGGGACGTGCTTGAAATCTTTACAGATGGATTGAAGTCGGACTTGGTAATTGGTGTGGGTATCTTTATCGCCCTGTATGAGAGGGGGATTAGTTTCAGACTGCAAGATGAGTGTAGTGTAGCGCAGGCAGAAACCGCGGCCATACTGAAGACAGCTAACCGGCTAAGGTACTACTGGATATACGGGGATGATATCCGAATTTGCACCAATAGTAATTCTGCGTTTTATGCAGAATTGCAAATTCCGGAGACCTCTAAACGAGATGGCGAGACTTTTAAATATGGGGCTTTTCTAGGTACGAGAGCACAAAGAAGTGTTCGAATATCTAGTAGCCAATGAACTGGCAAAAGTCGATGTCTAACTACAACAAAGAGATATAGATGGGATTGTTGGAATCGCGCTTGGATACTGTTAAAAACAAGTAGAGCATAAACTTTTTGAGACCGCTCCAGACAGAAGGCCCTGTCATGTCAAGGCTGACATGGCCCAGATATGATAACAGGACTATCATCCTTAGGGGCTTTTCCCGATGGAGGTTGCGTTATGCTGCGACAGTCCTGATGAGATATTGTAACCTGGGACGCAGGAGAAAAGGTTAAATCTTCCATTTAATGACTGCTGTTGGAGTAGCAGAGAAGAGGAGGAAGTAGAGTGTGTTGAACACTTCCTCTGTTAGTGCACAGCTCTTTCTTATATAAGGGCTTTGTATCTAGGCAGACCCAGCTGCATGATTTGCCGGATGTGTTGAAATGTGTCGTAAGTGGATTAGACTCTTTTATGCGATCCTTGGGTTGGTTCTAAGCTGGTGAAATATAGTTCTGTTGAGATACATATCACACCCACATAACACAACGGGACCAGATTGAACCCAATAGCTGGTATCCTGTTAAACTTAACCTAGCCTACAGAGCCTGTCTAGTATTTTTCTACAACTCGATACTATTCTTTGAAAGCATATATAGTTTTTGACTACTAATTATGTCTGACATATGTGAAATGCTGTAGCAGGGCATCTTCTAAGTTGGTATGAGGACCGAGTATAAAAGCGAATTTGTCTTTGTGCCTTGTTCCGGCGTCCGCATCACTGACAGTCGCTATAATTCGTAGAAGTGGCTGGTTACTTTATATTACGAATTATGGTGATTCTACTGTATATACATTTAGACAAGTTATTAACCTTCGCTTGTAGATTTTTTTCGATATTTTTAAATATTTAAAGGAAAACAATTTTAGCACGTACCTGCAAATATTTCTCCCAACCCCTTTATCAGAGGTAGTCGTGTAGAAATATTATAATGACACATTGCGTAAAGCGTGGTATAAATCACCTGTTTTTCAGTAAATATTGTTGTAAAATATCTTAGAGTTCGAAAGTAAACTAAGGGACTGAGACACACTATTCGTATTTTAGTCAAATTCAATATTTGTTTTTAGTTTCGAAATAGAGAAATATTTTATAGTATTCCAGGTAAACACGTGTTTCCTACTTTTAACATGCTTACATATACTCGTACATACGCATACACACTTAATATATAACAATATGTACAATATATTCTATTAATAGCTAACAGTATACTAAAACCTTTTACTCGAATGCAAGTCTTAAGTTGTATCTATCTTTAAAAATTAAACTGTGAAATATTTCACTTCTAAAGGAATAGTAGCTGGGTGAAATGGAATTTATATCAAAGGAACAGGTTATCGTTGGCGCAAACACCTAGACTTACTTTTTGTAATATAAATAATTTAAATGAAGCAATTTTAAGTTGTGTGATTTTGTGATCACATGTAACATCAAATCGTGGGATTTTAAAATCGCATGTGGTATCAAATCCTCTAATTTATAAGCTGTACAGTAGAGTTAAAATTCGGGTTATAAAATTGAAAATTAAACTAAATGAAGATTGCAACATAGAAACCCATTCAATGCTGCCACTACAGAAATATTATTACCAAAATTTTTGAAAAACTTATCAAATGTGCAAAAATTACATATAATATAATAAAAAATTTCTAATACTATATGATGATATCATTCGTCTGGCTCAAGTTCAATCCTGGCTTTAGCCAAGAAACATTATAATAATTGATTAATAACTCTTGATCAAAGAAGACAGGAAAAAATAATTGAATACACCAAAGCTTTTTCGCAGTCGCTACACTGCTCATCAGCACCCACTAGAATTTGAGAACTCAGTACTATGTAAACATGATATCTTTTCAATACGGCCGCTTAACCAACTCAGCCACCGAGCTCTTATTTATTTTTTCGTTTATATTAATCTCATATTGATCACATATGCAATTTTGTTGTAATATATAAAAGCTCAGTGGTTGAGTTGGTTATGTGGCCCCTACATATGCAGTGGTTTGTACCAGAACTGGGAAAATAGGTTATGATGAAGGGGAAAGAGAGAGTAGTGTTTGTAAACATTTGACTTGAACTTTCCAACAAGGCAAGAAACACGCCTGCAGACAGCTTATTCCACAAGCGAAGCGTGCGGCTGAAAAACGAATTTTCTCTGTAATGCGTAGTACGATTCCCCAGGTAATCGACCACAAATGGATGAGCCCTGGACGATGCACGCGTGTTCAACATATAAATATGCGAGTTTCGGGAACAAAATCACTAATCTCGCCAGAGCAAAATCCATTGTAGTAATGATAAAACAGAGGAGTAAAGCACCCTACACTGCGTCGATGCTCCAGTGAGTCAATAGAGTTGGATACCTTACTGTCACCGATAAGCCTTTTCGCCCTCTCCTGCACACGGTCGAGCAACCCCAAAATAGATTCTAGGGCACTGGTCCAAACATGAAACTTGTATTGCATTTCCGGTCGCATATAGGTGGCATAAGTAGTAAGAGGATAGCATGGAGTGAAGTACATGTTACACCGTTACAAAAATCCCAAGCACTTGAACGCTTCTTTGGAGACATGAAAAATGTGTTCAGTCCAGCGAACATCGGACTGTATTTTCATTCTTAGAACATCAAAAGCATCCGATTCCTCAATATTTATACCATTCATGTGTACAGATAAAGAAGCACTTGCGGTCGTTTGTTTGTGTGTTAATAAACAACACTGAGTCTTACGAGCGTTAAAGGCGACCCTGTTTTTACAACCCCATTTGGAGTTTAATAGAAGGTCACTCACTTTTCAGTGAGACATTCATACACTTAGATTTGTTTAATGAAAGATTCCTTACACTGATCAAATAGAGGAATTTTTCGTCATGTTTATAGTTCAGAAATAAATTCTATATAACCAACTATGTTTTTACTTTCAAACGAATAATTTACTGCTTAACTTCCAATACGGATTCAGGAAAGGATGTGGGACAGATGAAGCTATAATTAATATAGTAAACTTTATATGCAATGCACTTGATAATGGAGTAATTGGTATCTTTTACGATTTATCAAAAGCATTTGACATGGTCGATCACAACATAGTATTAAGCAAATTGCGTGACTATGGCATACTTGGCAGCAGTTTGGTACTATTTGAGAGTTACTTAAAAGACCGCAAACAATTTGTACAAATCAAATTGCACAAAAGTTTTGTTGGCCTTGTTGAATGCGGAGTACCTCAAGGCAGTGTTCTGAGCCCGTTATTATTTTTAATATACCTAAATGACATAAAAAATCTTTCACTATCCGGCAAACTTTTCATATATGCTGATGATGTGTCGTTATTTTATCCCTACAGAAATATTGAAGAAGAAAAGTCGAGCGTTGAACGTGATGCAGCTTTATTGGTCAAATTCTTTAGAATAAACAAACTGGTGTTAAATACTTCCAAAACAAAAATGTTTAAATTTACTTCTAGAAATCAAGATGAAAATTTCCGTGTATCTGTTGATGGTAAAATAATTTATGAAGTCAACTCTCTCAAATACTTAGGCATCCTATTGCAAAGTAATCTCTCTCTCTGCTCATGCCATTGGTCTTCTCTATAAATTTAAGAATAAATTTAATCGTAGTACATAATTAATGATCTACAGAGTCACTTTAACTATTTAGCAATTGTGTACAGTTGGAATAAAACCAATGAACTGAAATCTCTGCAGCGTCTACAAAACAAAGCTATGAAAATAGTAACGCATCCCTCCGAAATCACCTACTTAACAGTTATGCTATATAGTAAACAATTTAATACAATTTTCCAATACATGGTGTCTCCAAAATGCAAATGATGTTATATATTTATAAATGTGTATATAATCTTGGACACCACACAATACAGTTTTATTATACGAGTAACAAGCAAATTATTTTCACACGAAGTACTCGTAGTAGTAATTTAATGGTTGCCAGATGTAGACTCGAAGTAACCAAACAGCACGTGGAATATCTGGGTACAAGCGAATACAATAAATTTTCTCAGACTTTGAAATCCTTGAACAGAATTTCTCTTTTCAAAAACTCTTTGAAATTGTAGGTCTGTTCCACGAGATCTCGGAATAATGAGAGTAAAAAGCAAATTACCCTGTAACGCAAAAAACCACAATTTTGCATCTTGCAATACTAGTGCTACTTACCTTTGAGATTAAAGTATATTTTAGTGATTTTAGAGGCTTAAAACGCATAACGTCATATAAACAAAAGATTTGCATTATTGGCAACAGCTGTTAAATTAAAAGCAATGTAAAATTTTCAATAGATTTTTAAGTACATATTTATAAAATGAAAAGCCAATGCAATAACAATTGCATGTTCTGTTTACAATTTTACAACCTTGTTTTTAATTTGGACAACCTTTCGTTTTGCTTTTAACTAATTTTTAAACAAAAACTTTTTTCCAATTTGCAAATTTCACATGTATGTAAACATAAAACAGCTGTTTATTGAATTCTAGTGCGAACTTACCCGAAGAAAAATTTCGGGCTAATTTGTACAGGAAATAAAAAAATTACTCTCTCATTTGCTCTCAAAATTGCACAAACATTTTTACGTGGTACGCTTTTGGACTACTTTGGACTAGTTCGGACTGTTTCGTTATTCACGTGGAACATACCTTTTATATCATTTCAAATCTTGAAGAGTTTCTCAGTTAGTTAATAATTATTATGATCTCTTGAATTGATAAACTTATATATACGAGTACACAAATATAACCTTAACTTATAACTCTTATATTTAAAATTTTGTAAATATTATTGCTCAAATTATTTGCCAGCTTTCCTCAACAATACCTTTAAGGCGCTGAGGCCTTGCTATAGATATGTTTTTTCTTTACAAAATGCATTATTTAATAAATAGAAAAATAAAAAAATAATAATAAATAATATTTCTTTTTAGCGTCTAATTGATAATAACACTATACTGGTGGTTTGATTTCGTCTTCGTTTATTACACCGTTTTCTAAACCATTTTCCCATTTCAATGTTTCTCATGTTTTGGCAGCAACTCTTTAGTTAAGTGTTCCTTCTTTCTCAACTGGCCAACTCAGCCACAAAATGTCTCTTTTAGTTGATGAAGACTTATATAAATGTGTTTTGGTATAAATTTCCATTCAGAATAATTAATGTGGTTGCCAAATGAATTTTGTTTTTTAATTTTAATTAGTTTCAAAAAGACTATAGTTTTTGAAAAAGGTTGTTTGTCAATTAGTAAGAAAACAATTTTTACTCGACTTACAAATAAAGCAAAATGCCATAAAAATAAATTAATAATTGTTCTATTTATATTCGTTGAACACTTGTGTTTGTAAAACGCTAGACTACAAATTATTACCATTTCAATTCGTTTTTCTACCAAACCAACAATTTTGTATTGTATCTTTAATATTAAACTTTGTCCACAATTCATACACACAAATGTTTATTAATCATTAATAATAATGGAATAAAATTATGTTAATAATATTATTTCAAATCCTGTTTACAAAACGTTTATTAAAATTTTCTGAATATGAAGTTTAGTTAAAAGCAATGTAAGAAACGTCTGTACAAATAAATGTATGCGAGCAGACATAAATTAATTCACACATGTCCGTTGCCGCATTACAAAAGCAGCAGAGTAATGTAGCATGAAATGCTTTTATGTTATCCACCCAAAATCTCACAATTCACAATAACGTTTATAACTACAAACATATATGTACGTATGTAAGTATATTGGCATAAAGCCATTAAAGCAACTGAGTTAATCAGAGAACGTATTTGACAATTTCAAAACTACACAAATAATGCAAATCCAAAACAATATCAGACAATAAGGGGCATACGCTGCGTTGCAATAGCAAATATGAAAAGTAATTAAATTCACTGGCATAATCAAAATCATTACCAGAGACCCTGTAGTTCGCACTGAAATAAGTGATAAGTAACACTTCGGCAGCCGGTTTGGCAGCGTTGTCAACTCGGTGCGTTTCGCACCGTTTTTGCTGCTTTTGAATTTTTTTTTTTGCGAAAAATTCTTTAGTAGATGCGTGGTGCGCTTTTTAATTTTCGGTGGCACTTAATCAAATCGCACTAAATTTTTTGTTTTAATGCAAGAAAAAAGTGTATTCAAGCGCCCAAAATTATTTTACTTTTATTTTTGCAGGCACAATCAGAACACGGAGTAATAATGTGGAAAATGCTGATTATTATAAGCATAAAGTAAAACAGTCTTGCTGTTGTATATTATCCATATTCTCGAAGGAAAAAGAAACATTTCGTTTTATAAAATTATCTGCTTTTAGAACATGTTTTACTATTAAACGATCAAGCCCAGTTTGTCAAAATTACAATAAATGCAGACACAGATGGTGAAGTTCGTATTTATAATGGCACGTGAATGCGTTATTGTTTCGGTAGTTTATGAATTACTAAATTATTAATTAAATTATAAACATTTTACAAAACGTCATCTTTTATTTATTACAAGTCTGCCAAATTTTCGTATACTTCAATAAATTCGTTTAAAGACATTCTTTCTAGCCAACTGATTTTCGCTGTTTACGAAAACACAAATGAAATTTACTCAGCAATATTTGATAGAATGCTATTAGTCGAATTTGATGACTTATAGTGCGATTCTGTATACTTTATTCATCCATATATATATATATATATATATATATATATATATATATATATATATATATATATATATATATATATATATATATATATATATATAGGTTTTGCCCAATACTGTATATATATATATATATATATATATATATATATATATATATATATATATATATATATATATATATATATATATATATATATATATATATATATATATATACAGTATTGGGCAAAACCTAAGAAACTTTTGATATTTGGTATAATAACCCTCATTTTTTATTACTGCGGCGCACCGACGCGGCATAGATTTGATTAAATTATCAATTATTTTTAATCTATGCGTATCCATTCATTCTCCAGACACGAAAATAAATTGTCTCTGTAGGAAAATCGTTTCGATCCAACATTCCTCTTCAATATGGAAAATAAATTTTCTATTGGGTTCAAATCGGGCGATGGAGCCGGCCAATCAAGCACTTGAATCCCTTTCGATTGTATCCAGTCCTTCACCAACTTCGATGAGTGTTTCGGATCGTTATCATGTTGAAACACCCATCGAAGTGGCATATTCCACTCGGCATATGGCAACATCTTATTTTCGAAAATGTCCATTTTGTTACAAATTCTGTGGAACGGCCCTAGACCATGACCTGAAAAACACGCCCACACCATCACACTGCTACCCCAGTGCTTGATAGTGGTTTTTACAATATCGGGGATTAAGCCTTTCACCTGTATTGCGCTTCACACGACATACGCCATCGCAGTTGTATATATATATATATATATATATATATATATATATATATATATATATATATATATATATATATATATATATATATATATATATATATATATATATATATATATATATATATATATATATATATATATATATATATATATATATATATATATATATATATATATTTATGTACGATCGAGATGTCCTCAAAAAGGTCACAACTGGTGATTACTGAATCATGGGTGCATGGCTATCACATTGAAACCAAAGCCCAATCATCCCAATGGAAGCGTCCAGGAGAGCCAAGACCTAAACAAACAAAAAACACATCAAGTCCGGTCAAATGTGAAGGTTTTACTCACTATTATCTTCGACTGCAATGGCGTGGTGTATCATGAGTTCTTGCCACAAGATCGTACTGTTGGCCGTACCAGTTTGAAGTTATGCGCCGTTTGAGCGAAGCAATTTGTCAGAAACACACGGAGTGGTAGAAAAAACAATCATGGATTTTGCACCATGATAACGCACCAGCTCACACATCGATGCTGGTGCCTGAGTTTTTGGCTAAAACGAAAGCGTTTTGCTATGATTGAGGAGATAAAAGAAAAATCGAAACAGTAGCGCGGTGGCGAAACCAAAAAAGCGCATTTCAGAAGTGTTTCGAAGATGTGAAAAAACGCTGCATAATTGTATTATAACTGAAGGGGGATTACTTTGACGGAAACAAGATAGTTATTACTGAATAAATAAGTATTTATTGAAAAATATTTAAAATAACGGTTATGTTTTGATCAATCCTCGTATATACAATCTTGTACTGCATCAACTTTTATATATAACTCTAAGAGCCATTGTTACAACCTAACTATAAAGTTCTTGATAGTTAACCTTAACATTAGTTAACGTGGAAGGTAAAGTCACCATTAGGATTTTCCCATTTTTACAACTGAAGTTACAATTTTTTTTTAGCAGAAAGTATGTTAGCTACAAATGCTTAAAGTTCACTTTAAAATTTACCATGCGGATAAGCCTGCTGTTAAGTTATCAGCAACTCTTCAGGTTCATGTTAACTTGTAACTAATAACCAGAAAGAAATTATTTGTAAGATAAAATCCTAATGTTTACTATTACTCAGTTGTAATAACGGCCCCTATATGGACTATCGGCATTTGCACCTTCTTGATTTCTATGAAAACAATTTTTATTAAAAGAAACCCAAATACGTTTATAAGGATATACTCGTATGTATATTTTTATATTTGATTAAAAATTTCCATAGTAAAGTTTCTCAAAAATTTTTAACGCACTTTTCCTCACATTCAACCTGCGATTCGAAATTATTGCCATTGCTACCGGTTGCAGTGTAGGGGAAGAAAATGCATGTATTCCTTTCCTTCCAGTATGTGTAGCCACCATGAATGGGCTCGAATTTGACTTCTTCGTTTTCCTTTACTTCACCAGCGAAAGATGGCAAGAAGCAAATGTCTAAAACTAAGGGACTGAGACACACTATTCATATTTTAGTCAAATTCATTATTTGTTTTTAGTTTTGAAATAGAGAAATATATTATAGTATTTCAGGTAGACATTCGTACATACGCATACACACTTACTACATATACTTATGTATATTCTATTAATAGCTAGCAGTGGTGCTATGGTATTGAATTATGGGGCACCGCCACAACATCTAAGATTGAAAAAATTCAAAGGCGACATAATCGAATTCTTCGTACGATTATACGATTATCATAAAGACCTAAGTGTTCCGCTGGTAAAAGAGGAATTCTCTAAGTACGCGACAAGGTATGTCAGTATGCTGGAACTTCACCCAAATCCTCTAGCATGCAATATACTTAATTTGGAGACCACTCTCGGTTAAGTAGCAGGGATACCCTTGTCATCATTAGAATGTTAAATAAGTGATTTTACCGATATTGACCGTGCCAAATAAAACATTTTTGTCTAGCATTGGCTGGACTTAATTATTTTTGTTTGATTTGAATACTTATTGTTAGTTCACATTGTGAAGATTCAATAAATAAATGAATGGAAAAAATTTTCACTTGTATCTATCACTCCTAAAGGAATGGACAAGAAAAAAGTGAAATGGAATTTATATCAAAAGAAGAGGTTATCATTGGCACAAACACTTTAATTCTCTTTTTGCAATATAAATACTTTAAATGAATCAATTGTAAGTTGTGTGATTTTAAGATCACATGTAAAATTAAATCGTGTGATTTTAAAATCGCATGTGATATCAAATCCCCTGAATTAAAATTTGTAATCTGAACAGTAGAGTTAAAATCCAGTTTACAAAAAAAAAAATATTAAATAAAATCGAGATTGCAACATAGAATTCCATTCAGTGCTGCCACTGCAAAACAATTATTACCAAATTTTTTGAAATACTTACCAAATGTGCAAAAAAGATATATAATAAAATATAATAGATTATACCTTACGTATATAGCTCTGTTATGATGTGTTTATATCTATATATATATATATATATATATATATATATATATATATATATATATATATATATATATATATATATATATATATATATATATATATATATATATATATATATATATATATATATATATATATATATATATATATATATATATATATATATATATATATATATATATATATATATATATATATATATATATATATATATATATATATATATATATATATATATATATATATATATATATCACCCATACTCAATACATTTGCACAAGTTAAAAAGCTTCGCTTGACGGATTTTAATAGAAAATTTTAAATAATTTTGATGCGTGTCTACAATTATTTCTCTTATTCCCTTTATCAGTAGTGCTCAGGTACCTAAAAGTATTATAAATAGCATATTAAGCAATACGTTACCTAACACATGGATCAGATGTTAAGCAGCAAGTCTTATTGTATTCTGTTTCAAATTTTTTACAATTCAAAAGCAAATAGAGGGACTAAAATATATTAACATTATTCGCCGTCGTGCGCAAATGCCCTTGAATCATGAAATTTATCAAATGGAGAATAAATATGGTAATTTTTCTTAAGTATTTATTTATGTATATAATATTTATGTTAGTAAACGAAAGCTTGAGATGCTTAAAAACGCCAACGTATGTAACGGGGGTTATGGACCTTAAGCTAATTTTTATTAAGTATTTATTTATGTATACAATAGTTATGTTACTAAAAGAAAAGTGTGTGCTACACACGTACAAAGCTTGAAACGTGTAAAAAGCACTAACTACCATAAATAAATAAAAGCGCTAGCGCTTTGTCAAAAACAATATTGCTAACTTGATTGCTTATCAAAACCCTTTAAATAAAAATGCAACAAGGCTAAGTATAAAAATGAAAACAGCTGAAATGGTATGACTTTTCGATAAGCAGAGAGGGTTTTCTGCAGGAAGGCGACACTGATATAAATATTTGTTGCATTAATGTTACTATTTTGTCTTTGTTTCTGGCCAACGTAAAGTTCAATTCCAATTATGAATATTGTTTCATTACAGGAATTACAATCGTAAATGGCATGTAATTGGTACGTTTAAGGAACAAAATTTGCAGGATGTTATTTGTCAGGTTATGAGATCTTTTTCATTTTCAAGTTGAGAAAAATTTTTTTTCAACCAAAAATTATTGATCACAGCAAATTTGTAGTGTAAAAAATTTTTCTTAAGAAAAGAAAAGGAAAACCTTGAACTAAAACTAAAGGAAAAACAAAAATCCGATATTACAAATGTACAAAAACCAAAAGTTTAATTTAAAAATCATAAAGTTCAACAAAAATATAGTTGTTGTTTATATGAGCTTGAGGTCATTTGTTGTAAAATTATGAGTTTATTAATGTTTCGATATTACGCCACCCCCTTTTGCGACTTCTTTAGGAAAATTTCGATATTTTTTTGTTTACAAATTTAGCAATTTTCCTGAAGAAGAAATTTTCCCCTTGTGAGTCTTCTTCAGGAAAATTTCTAAATTTGTAAACAAAAAAATTTAGAAATTTTCCTAATGAAGTCGCAAAAAGGGGTGTCGAAATATCGAAACATTAATAAGCTAATAATTTTACAACAAGTGACCTCAAGCTCATATAAACAACAACTATGTTTAGAAAAAAGGTCGAAAAACTATGATCAAGATACGAGTTCAGTTCAAAAGAAATTCAAGAAATTAATATTTAGTATAACAATAACCTTCGATCAAAGAAGACAGAAAAAATGATTGAATACTAAAAGATGCACTTTTTAGGACTTCAACTCGGTATCATGTAAACGAGATCTTTAATTTATTTTATGGCCATTGTATTGACTACACAAAATTAACAACACGCAAAGAAAAGGCAGTTGGATATGTGGTTGCGACAACATTAATATATATTCTATAACATTGTGTGTTACTGTCAAACACAGCGTATTATTGGTTTAATTATAGTTTGTTCCTCTATAAATATGTTACTGTTTGCATTTCTGTAATTCTATTGTTACCAACTACAAAAATCAAAATATGGTTGCACACAAAATGCACATAATAAAAATTTGTTTAAAAACAACAATAGCTTTTATCACATGCAATATAAAAATGTTTTTTTATAATATATATGATATGCTAATTCATATCCAACAAAAGAGTTTAGAAAATAAATTTTCTATTGTTGTCATTAATAATATTTTCCTTACAGTCGCTGACACATTATTTTTTTTCATTCGACTTTTTCTTTGGAAATAAAAAAAATGTTTTGTGTACTTTTAGTTTGAAAAAATATATATATTTGTTCAGCTTTATATACAAATGAAAAAAAAGAAGACTAAATTGGCGAAAACTACATATTGAGTATTCGCGAAAATATAAAGTTAAGTCTGTAATATTAAGACATAAACATATGTAACAATATGAGTACGTGCAACCATATTAATATGGTTACATATTACTTTTAAAGCTATAGCCGCAGATGAAATTCTTAATAGCTAATTTTGTTTTATTGCAGCAGATAGATAATTCGACATCAAAGAGGAGATGCAACGTAATTATATTTTGAATTTTATATTAAACATAGTATTAAAATATATTATAAGTTGTATTTTTCTTGTATTTACTTATCACATATGTAAACAATTAAGTTTTTTATTCGCTATTTAAGCTTCCAACATTTATACCAATAAAAAATTATAAATAGCTTGTTTTCTATGTTTCCCAGCTATCTATATGTCGACATTTCATAGGAACTACCCTAATCATCAGTAGACTTTGGAAATTTTTGAAAGATAGTCTCAAACATTCAACTTTATATCCCAACAATCCAAATAAATTGCTGAGAATTTAAAAAGAGAAATGCAAAATGTGTTTTGACGGATATTATTAGAGCATTTTTCTTTTTAAACTCTCAGCAATTTATTTGGATTGTTGGGATATAAAGTTGAATGTTTGAGAATATCTTTCAAAAATGTCCAAAGTCTACTGATGATTAGGGTAGATCCTATGAAATAGCGATATATAGATAGCTGGGAAACATAGAAAACAAGCTATTTACAATTTTTTATCATATATGTATATAAATTTGTGCTAATTATAACAAATATATGGTTATATTACAATAAAGCTATTTGTAACATTAGTATGGTTATTGCATGAAAGTAACATGGTTACATATGAGAAAAGTTTCAGTAGTTAGTATAAAAATATGGTTGAGTATGACAATTATTTGATAACTTTAATCACTACTGTGGTTACTTATTATTATAATAATGTTAAACCAAAATATAGTATGGTTACTTATAACATTTTTTTTTATAATACTGTGGTCTGTCCTGTCAATGGTGTTTTAAATGTAACAATGTGGTATTATCAAGTACAACTTGATAATACCAACAACAGTATGTTGCCTTTAAAATATTGTCGTATCAATCATATATTTTTTTCTACGTGTAGCTACTGTTAAGTAGCTACAACACGAATGAAATAATTTTCGTAACATTGATGAAGTTGTAAAAATTACTAAAGAGGTGCTATGCAAAATTTGCATCCCATTGATGAAGCTTTCGTAACCAAAATGAAACTTTTCATGATATTAACACAAGAATAGTGAACGCATTGATTTCGTTCCCTAAACGTAGCGTTTTTCTCTCAGTGCATACCCAAAAAAATATTTTGTAGACTTTAAATTACTGCTAAAAAAAAAAATCCTAAACTGCAAAAAATAATGTTAAATATTTAATTTTAGCTTGAAACAAATATTGAATTTGGCGTATCTCAACAGTTTAGAGATGGATTGAAAAGTTGTGGCAAATATAGTAATTTTAAACTTTGGGCAACAAAACGCAATACTCGTAAATTATATATTAACACAGCAAAAGCAAAAATGCCAAACAAATCAAGTGGAAAATATAAATTCAGTTGTTTCCATTTTTTTTTTGCCCAAAAACCACCCAAATTTTGCAAAAGAAACAAAAAAACGGATCACTGACAAAATCACAACATCTGCAATTAATCCGTAAGATTATTGAATGCATTTCAAAAGTCATGTATTAAATTATTATCTCTGCTGAATTTGGTTTTGAATGTAAAATGTTTTGTTACATGGGTGTTTGTTTGTTGCTCTCTTTTTTAGGATTTGTAATAAAAAAAAATCAACAATTGAAAATTGAGAGTTTTACTCAAATATTTTAATAGAAATTGTTACAAAATGAAAGCAAAAAGAGCTACAAAAAAAAAACAGAATGCAAACACAATATCCCATAGTGTTGTTGTAATATTTATTATTAATTTTAATTTTTACCACCCTTGAAACCAGAACTGCGGAACAGAATTGTGATTTTATTGAATTTAGTAGCAACAATGAGAAAAACGCTAAATAAAGCAGCCTTTAAGCTGGTTGCATGCTTCTGATCCCTTAAAATGCCAATAAAAGTATTAAACAAATGTCCAATTTTCTGTCTGTCCATGTATGTGTGTGTCTGTCCATGTGCTTGTCTGTCTGCCTGAAAATGTTTTTGATCAGCTCGTTTGCCAACCCATTAAATTAAAAGGCCATAAATTATTTCAATCATACAAGTAGAGCGAAGACTCAATATTTTCATTTTCCATTCTATTGTTCTCTGTTCAATTTACAACTTTTTTTTCTTCTCTGACCAATTTGCAAAGTTTTTTTCTGTCCACCAGTTTTTGTCCAGCCGCCGGCCCTGCTTTTGCATCATTTATGAATATTTACATCTTCATTTGTTCACTTAACTTATTTATCTATTTTTTGTTTTGTTTTTGTAAATGTTTTTGTTAGAGACTATTTTTTGGCCGCTATGAGTTTCTTAACAGATTTTAAGTACTTTTATTATTTTATTTATATAACAGTATATGTATATCGTTCATTTACTAAAAGAATGTCATAACTCGCAAAAGCTTGTTTCCAGAAAAAACACATATTAAATTTTTAGTATTCAAACACGTGTTAATGACTCCATACGCGTTTCAACTCAGTTGGCAACTGAGTCGGTTTTTGATTAGTTTGGCAGTTGTCGAGTTGGTTGAAGAAAAAATATCGGGTGGTTAAATTTCAAGCGCCGATGTTGAATGTGAACCACACCTAAACGCCAAGTTTTTTTTTCAAATTTTATTTGACATTTCTCTATTTCAGACTTACTCAATTTGAATCATGGAGAGATACACAATCCAACAACATGTTAAAGTTATCCAGACTTATTATGAAAATGGGCGTTCAAAACAAAATGCATATCGTGCACTTCGTCTTCAGTGATGAGGCACATTTTCACCTCAGTGGATTCGTCAATAAACAGAATTGCTGCATTTGGGCGAATGAGAATCCAAGAGTGACTGTCAAAAAACCAATGCACCCACAAAGAGTGACTGTTTGGTGCGGTTTATGTGCTGGTGGCATCATCGGGCCGTATTTTTTCCAAAATGAGGCCGGTCAGGCAGTTACTGTGAATGGTGTTCGCTATCGTGAGATGATAACGAACTTTTTATGGCCCGAATTGGAAGATATGGATGTAGACGATATGTGGTTTCAGCAGGACGGTGCCACTTGCCACACAGCTAACGAAACAATTGCTCTTTTGCGCAACAAATTCAATGGCCGTGTTATCTCACGTAATGGCGATGTCAATTGGCCGCCAAAATCATGTGATTTGACACCGTTGGACTTTTTGCTTTGAGGTTATTTGAAAGAAAAGGTGTACGTCGATAAGCCAGCAACAATTCAACAGCTAAAGGATGAGATAATTCGGCACATTAACGGCATAGAACCTCCATTATGCCTCAGGGTCATCGAAAATTTGGACCATTGGTGGTAGCGGCGCTCATTTGGCCGATATTTTGTTCCATACATAATTGAGTAATACCAATATATCATAATAAAATAAAATTACAATAATTTCCTAAATAGTTTGTGTTTTATTCAAAATCAACATCGGCCCTTGAAATTTAACCACCCTTTAAAATGTTTTGATTTTTTCAAGGTGACTAGCAAGTCTTCGATTGTGTTGTGTGTGTACGAGTCTATCGATCAGGTCTCAAAATTTATATTTGTTGTGTTTTTTCGAAAAGAACGTTATATATGTTTAAAATTGTTTATAATTTCATTGAATTTAATAGTTGAATGAAAATCTTTTAATTCAATTTATGAAGTGTGTGGACAATAATCAATTCAGTTGAAAGACTCAATTCACAATTGAATTGAAACGTGTATGGGCCGCTTTAGAAAAAGTTGTTACACAACAGCTCCTGTTTAAAAGTAATTTTAATGAATTTTGTGCACAGTAAAACGATAGTGCTGTGAACAATTCTTCGTTGTTAGCTCCTGCGGCTCATTTATTGAATTGTGACGTTGTTTGAGTAAATGCACGATATGTGTGTATATGTATGTATTCGGATGTTTTATAAGTGTTCATGAAGAGGTCTTAACTTATTTTTGGGTTCATGACTTCATTGTTTTTTTTTCTCTTGCTGGCAATACTTTATAGTTTAGTTAATAACACAGTTCGGCAAGAAAACACATCGAGGTGCATTGATTCTGGTACAGAAGACAATAAAAAAAATAAAAATAAAAAATAAATAAATAAAAGTACCTTTTAAATAAAAGTGCCTTTTAAATAAAAATAGCTTTTACACTACGTGCAAAGAAAAAAAAATGAATATAAATACAAAGGTGGCCATATTAAAAGTAAACCTATATAAATTCCATCCGAAAGAACGATTTTTGAACAAATTATCTCAGGTACTTTATATTTTGAGAACATCTTCATAAATATTTTACTACATGAATTAATATAAATTATAAAAGGTATTATGTCATGAAAAATACTTTTTTTATGTAAAAAACCTGGTCACCTGACACTGCTTTGTTCCTCGTTCGCTGACGAAACAGTTAGAAATAAATCTATTTCAACTTTTGCTGAGTATGACGAATTTCGACCAACACCATGATTGTGTGAATTTTCATACACACCAATTAGTTTTATTTTTGGCCACCAATATTCGTCATTCGTCACCAAATACTCGTCATTCGTCGTAGTTGTGCTCCTAGCATAACTGTTCTCTTATTTTAAATATTTGACATTACTCATGAGCTAAAATTCAGAGATTACGCTTTGAGCAGGTCCGTTATGTTGTGTACATCAGAGAGTTGTAGAATTTTACGTAGAGAGTGATTTTTGTATACTATTGCAATAGCAAGAGAGAATGGAGAAACAACAAAATGTAGCAAGACAGAATGAAGAAACAACAAATTGTAATCCGGTGTGAGGTAATGCGCAGTAGAAAAGTTTTTATCAACTTTATGGAGTCATTTCAGTTATTCGCTTCATGTACACTACATGTTTGCTGGTTAGCTCTCTCACCAATAGAACTACATCTTTATTTTTGATCTTAACTTATCTAATTACCGAAAATGTACCCTGATAGTGTGACCATATAAGAACAATATTGCTTAAAAAAGTAATAGCCAGTTTAGCAATCTCGACAGCGTGCTTGCGTTCGCCATCTAAACGAAAGAAAATTGATTTGGGGTTACCCAGTGTTTAGACATACGAGTAAGAGTTCGAAAAACTCAATACACTCACATTTTTTTACTACCACATTCTACTCGCAGCTAAATTTGCATGCGAGTGATTTTTTGGCACTTCCATGCAATCAAATGTCAAACAAACAAACAGTGTTACCGTGTAAATAATTTTAAACAAATCGACTGGATCATTATAAAATTAAAACTTAAGTTTTAGCTAGTTTGTTTGCTAAATTGTATGTTAATTTATTAAAACTAAGACTACAGATGGAAATTATAAAGCGTTTAAATTATAAAGCGTTAATATCAATAATATAATGATAATACAAATTAATGCCAACTATTTTCTAAAAATATTCTCAAGTGAAAAAAACGGCAACTCCAGTTTATAAAGACAGCCAAAGAAACAAAATATATGAAGGAAACAAATTGTTTGAAGTTCACGTGCGACGACAAATTTAAAATGAACTCTCACTCGCATGTGTAGACAGAAATGAAAATTGCAAGAGATTCGAGTTTTTCGAAGAAATTTTCCTTGATAATACATATTCAGCACTCGCATGAGATTACTCGTATGTCTAAATGCAGGGTTATCTAACTTTTTTCTATGCGAACGATGTTTCAAAACTCAATCCAAATATATAAGAATATGCGAACGAATAATAGTGAGATAGACAAACCTAAATTGATTCGAATGTGAGTGAGTAGCTTTCTTTCGCATTCATTTTCTTTCGAAATTGGTAAACTGGCTGTAAACTTCAACATATTTAGGCTGATTTATTCATGATAGCTGTTGAAGATGTGATGCCTATTTTCGAGATGTGATATTTTATGAGCAAACGGCATCGATAAGTCTGTCAATTGAACAAAATATTTTATTAATACGCTCAAACTTTCCTAAACTTAGATTTACCTATGTTAGAATTACCTACGTTACATTCCATTATATTAAGGGGGGGGGGGGGGGGGACCCCTAAACAAAAGTTTATTTCCAATCTTAGATTTTGTTCTCGAATCAACATTTTTTTTTCTAAAAATTTCCTTTCATTTTAATCGTTTTTAATTTATCTTAATAAGCCGATTAATGCATTTAACACCATTAGAGCAATTTGCAGCCACAAACGGCGCATAATTGCTTCCGATTGTCTCACAACAAAAATAAACTGATCATTTCGGATGCAAAAGAATAACAACAGCAACAACAATAAAAAAAAAACTAAATTAAACGAAACTCAAAAGGTGGCAGTTTGGAATATAAAATCAAAAATGATTTTTGCCACTTCAGTTTTCAGATAGCAAAAAAAAAAGGAGAGTTGGGAATGAAAAGTAACAACCCCTAATTAATTGTGAGACCCTTGTGATCAGTAGTTAATGATCAACTGTATTTTGAAACGATTTTCTGCCGTAAGTCATTCATTCAATCATTTGTTCACAAAAACTCGTTTAACAAAAAAAAAAATTGTGACTTGACTGACTTACTATTCAAGTCAATTGGAAAACTAATTTATTTTTTCATAATGGGGTGAAGAATGAATGCTTTGTTTGTTGCACTGCGAATATCAGTATCACAAGATCATTGATTCACATTTTTTTTTCTTTTTGTATAAAAATTGTTTATTTATTTAATTTTTTGTTTTTTTTTCTGTGACAAATTTGATGAGGGACTGACAGTGACTGAAAACTAATTTGTGCACAATAACACACGTTTAAATGTTAATCCAACTATAAATATGTCAATGTGTGTGTGTGGCAGTGTAAAATGATTTAAATAAGAAAAGATGTGGAAGTGTGCGTGCGTGTGTGCGTGTGTGTGTATGCATGAGAAACGAAAAAAGGATACGTTTGTAATTGAATGAGTGCATGAGCATGAACCAGTGATTTCATATAAAATAATAAAACGATTATTGATATAAAGTATATATTTTAATAGATACACAGCAATTTAAGAAATTTAGAAATTATTTCGACAAAATAGCAATAATGTTAATAATTCTAACCGACTAAGTTGTAAAACAAATTTTTTTCTAAAAACCATTTATTTCTCAGCCTAGTTTCCTTTTAGCTTAACACACTTAATAAGACGATACCATCTGAATAATACGATTTTGGGAATCCTTCAAAATACGCGTTAGTTTCGGTAATCACTTCTTCGTTTACGATTTAACTCGAAGTCCCGTATGTACTAGATTTTGCTTAGATGTAAATATCTTAGCAGCATAGTTGCCATATTTGACAATTTAACGTCATTTTGACGATTTTAGGTGCAGAAAATAACACTTTGACGATTTGAGGATTTAAGGTATGTTTTTGACGATTTTTGTAGATCACATTTTTACTGTCATATCTTTCAAGCAGCTGCATGCGGACTTCCTTCTTCAAAGTTAATTTATATAGAAAACAAAAGTAATATATATGGTACATAAATATATGCATATGTATGTTTGTAACACTGAAACGTTATGTGATAGTTATTTTAGAATACACATACATACATATATTGTATATATTAGAGATGAATTTAAAATACCATATGTGAATAGCGCTGAAAAAAATTATGAGCTAAAAATTGTATAAATTTGTATGTAAAAGCGTAGCTCATATTTTAAGAAGACTACATTTTAAAATGAATTCAAAACTTTAACTTCTATAAATCCTTACAATATTATAAAAGAAGAAAGTGTCCTTTTCTCTAACATAATGAAAGAGTTTCCTTTTCATCGTAGAATTCGAAAGGCGAGAAATTTAATACGAGTTAAAGTAACTAAGCCTATTAAACTTGGAAAATTTCTTTTGCGCTATAAATAAGAAAATGCTAGATTTTTGGAATAAAGTTTCCTTCTACGACTATGTTGATAGCAAAAATAGTAAGTTACGTACACACGGTTGTCAGATCGTACAATATTGCCAGCAAAATTGTCTGAAAATGTATTACAATCGTGTGAACTGCCAATTTTTAACTTACAACGTTGTCAGAAAAACTATTGTCAATCAATTGTAAGACGACAATGTTGTCAGGCATCTGACAATCGTGAAAACACACTTCGTCGGCATTGCCAGATAATTGGCTGGTATTGTAAGCTCAGTTTTAATTTTCAGATGTATAAAATTAATGCACCTGACAATGGCATCATTGTCAGAAAAAAGTTTGATGGTTGTTGATATACATAAGTGGCAATGCATTACAACATGTCTGGCAATTTTTTTCATCTAACAATCTGACAACCGTGTGAACTTTTGTTGTCAGATGAATTATTTGTCAGACCATAGTCTGGCAATGAAATTGTAAGATTTTCTTACGATCGTCTGAACACACAATTTACTTCTTTGAGAAAACTTGTCATTGTCATTACATTGTCAGCACGTTGCCAGATCTTACAATATTGTAAGATCTGACAACCGTGTGTACATAGCTTTAGTCTTATTGTCTTCTGCAAATGTTTGAGTTTGCATCCAGGTACATGGAAGTTAACAAAACGAAAGTGAAAAATTAGTTGAAGAGACCAT
>OU612096.1:117183618-117386118 GCA_914767995.1 Thecocarcelia acutangulata | reverse complement strand
ATAAAAGAAACACAAACGAAAGAAAATGTGAAATTACTGACGTTAGTGCCAGCTCACACACAGCAACTTTAGTTGGGCAATTCTTGACTTTATAGCAGCTTTCGGTGAGGGGAATAAGAAGGGAAAAGGAGTTTCCGGTACTGTGCGTGTGCATATACAATATAAATTGTATGAAATAATAAGTAGAGAAAGCTGAGGAGTTGCCGAAAAAAGTTTTTGTGTGTGGACAAGAGAGCAATTCCAAAAGAAAATTGCTAAGAAGTTCGGCAAAAATCGCTCTGTCTGACCTTAGACTTACGAATGATAGCACAAAACGACTTTTCGAGTACAAGCAAGTCTCTACTCATTTTTACACTCCCCACTCTTTCCTCACTTATTTATCCACAAACTCAAAAATTGCGCAACTAAAGTTGCCTCGGGGAAATTGGGACTTATTTTGTACTTTTAAATTTAAATCAATTTTAAAAATAAACATTAACGGCCTTATTCATAAAAAATATTTTATGTTTATTAAACTATTATTTGACAAATTTCGATGGGAAATTTGTCAAATAACTGTTTAATAAACATACAATATTTTTTATGAGTAAGGCCATAAGTAATTTTTTTTTTTATATATTGCATTTAAACAAATTGTGCAACAAACAAATAATGCCGTACTTGCTTAATAATAATTCGTTATGCTGCCACCTGACTCGTATAGTTGAAATATTTTCATTCATTCTGAAATGTTTGGCAAACAGAAAGATGAAAGAAAAGAATGAATTAATTCACTAAACATTTCTGAAAGAGAATGAAAGATTCACACAAATGAATGATTTTGCCCAACACTACTGATAACATTATATTGTTACACTTGCAACGGCCTTGATAGAGCTCACAAAAGTTTTGTAAAAGAAATTTTATTAACAACTATAGTATATTCTCGTCCAACATACTAAATAACCATAGTATTAATTAAAGTTACAATGTTAATGGTATACCCAACCATACTATTAACCTAACCGAACTCACTTTTGTCTGAAAAAGAACCATATTACTGTTATAGTGAACTATAACAACTATTTTTCTAGTTCCAGTACAATGCGTTGCATACTGAGTACTGGTCTCAGATAAAAAAAAAATATTAATGTCATAAATATTTTTATTTTTATTGAACTATATTTATAACACAATGGACTGTATTACTTTAAAACAATCACATTTTCGTATTTATGTTATTTAATTTATTTACATACACATAGTAATTTCGGTTTGACAATCGCATACGTTTGCATAAGTATTATTGCAACTTCAGGTATTTTTTAAACTTTTTAAAACGTGTGTGGAAATTAAAAATGGTTTTTATTCAAACAAGTTTTTTCGAGTTATGACATATTTCAACAATGTTTTCAAAAAAGAAGCGATATGTATGTATGTATGTATGTATATACATAACAATGTCGGCATATTTACTTCTAAAAAATTATATTAGATAAGACATTTCTCCAAAAACTTTAAATTAGTTTTTGGATGTAATTCAGTAATTCTTTAAACGAATGCAGATTGCGATTACCTTAAAAAAAATCATACTGAATATATTAAAAAAAAATAATAATACATTCATGAGAGTAAAAGTATCCAGCTAGCATTTTCATTCGTCGAAGACTCTATTGGGAATCTCGTGAAGAGTGTTTTTGATCGTCCACGAGCTCATTTTTTAATTACACACGATCAATCGTATGAAAGTAAGTGTTACAAAAGCTGATTCTTCTGTGAGACTCTTAAACAACTCAGCTTAAGATTCTCATATTAGTCGTACAGGGAATCATCTGAGACTCATGTGGGTAATATCTTACAACTCCTCACGGAATCAGCCGTGTAATCCTTGTATAATTCGTACTTGCCATCTTAATCACCACCGACACTTTTTGTATTCAACAGGTTGTTAAACACTAAAGAATAATCCGTTTATTATATTATATATAATTAAAAACATAACTATAAACAAAAAACAATAATATTTTTAATCGTCTAACAAACATTCCAAGATTGTGTGACGAGTGTGTCAGAAAATTTGTAAAAAGAAATAAAAAATTTGATGTTTTTGTTATTGTTACTTGTCAGATAATCGTCAGAAGATTCTTTTGGGTATTGTATATTGAACACAAACGTCTAACAAACAACGTATGCTAGCTGGGTATATACATATCGCTCCTTTATTGCAACATAGTCATATCTCTATTTTCGAGTTAACAATACCGAATTGTTAACAGTACTACCTTTTATATTGTGCCAAAAATTTATTCAAATTACTTTTCTTAAAAAAAATGTCTAAAAATTTGAAATGAGTTTTTCTCGAAACAAGTTTTTTTTAGTTATGACTATGTTGCAATAAAGGAGCGATACAGATGCGAACAGATTCCCATATTTTTTCATTAAAGCGCGCAAACGCTTTTTTCTGATAATCGAAAAACGTTACGTTGGGATGGAATCATGCTGACGGGATAACCAAGAACTTCAGCTTCTTACACATTCACTAGGATTGTAACTAGGATGCTCCGGAAGATCATCCCAGTTCTATATATTACCCGCTTTTAATGCTTGCATCATCCGCAGTATCACTGCTGCTGTTGTGTTACCAAATGTGTAGTTAATGATGTTGAGCTTAAGCCAGCAATAGAAGTTAGGTAGGCATGCCGCTGAATACTCCGGAACAGTATAGGTTGTCAAGCTCACTTGGGTTCTAAATTTGTTCTCTTTGTGATTGCCTGAAACGTGGGATAGTGGAGTGCAGAAAAGAAGTTATAGGAATATAATGTGAGTGGAATGGATGGGCAGGGATGGAAAGGCAAGGCGGGAACCTCTTAGTGTAGCATTACATCTGCTATACTAGCTTCTTATGAAAGAGGCTAGTGCGGTCGGTTTGACCAAGGCCAGACATGATAGGCTGTTGAAGCTCCACTCGCCTAAGTATCTTAGACGATGATATTGGAGCATCATGGCATAGCCGGGCATGTACCGAGTAGATGAAGGATCCTTTCTTCCTCCTCTTCCTTGTCTTGACAACTTCTACAGAAGTCATTATCGGGTAGGCATTGTTCCCAAGCGGGCAATGTCCAGTGATGACTGCTACAGCCGCTCTTAGAAGCCACTCTTAGAAATATCTTGATGACGAAAATTTTTCGAGGATTTGTCGATTTACACATGAAGGGACGTGCCACTCCAATTCAACTTTGTTAATCCAAAGCGTCCAATATTAAATGGGCAAATTATCATAGTTGAATTCGGATAGGATCGACGACATTGGATTAGGTGCACTTGGAAACGCCTGCGCAATATTAAATGAGACCTGTTGTATGGACACACTAACAAGTCAGTTTCAGAGTCAATAGCACTTGAACGTTTCGCCAGGATTCCTTAAATTATTTAAACTTTAATTCTCTAAAATTAAGAAAAATTGGCATACAGTAATTCGAATGCAATTTTATTACATTTCATAAAAATCAAAATTAATTTAATAAAAAATAAGAGCTTTTGAAGTAAATCCAATATCATCGAAATTCGAAAAAATTTATTAGTCTAAAATAAAAAATAGCATCATTTAAATTGACTGAATGATGAGTAGACAACAGCATTCAACAAATTCCACACACACACACACACACACACACACGATATAACGGCTAGTTTTGCCGCAGCTCTTCCCAGAAAACAGCCACCCGACCAACAATTCAATACCAAAAACTACACAAATACATTAGAAGGGATTAGATACAATGGAGCAGCAAAATCGCAACAAATGAGCAATAGACTCTGTAGTTTACAAAAAATGAAAATCGAAATATAGGACTAAAAGGATTCCCATGCAAAATATAAATAAATTCAACATGAAAATCCGAACAAATGTTACAAAAAAAGAAATACAAGGAAAACTGAAAAAGTGTAGATGAAATCAACGTGTTTGTGTATGGGAGTGAGTGTGTGTGTGTGTGTGTAACTACGGTTTAAATATAGAGGAGTAAAAATAGTGAGTGCCTTTAAATTCAGATGACAATTGCTCCAATTCTATCACAGAAGTTTGTAACACACATCATTTAGAGAATTTCAAACATTGTAAAATCGGCAGCATCGCAAATATTTAGTGTTAGTTATAGTTTTATAAGCGGCTGTTGTATTTGTCAGTCATCCAGCCAGCCAGCAAGTCAGCTAGAGCAGTGCTTGAGCCTGGGGGTGAATAAATTACAAAAACCTCATTGAAATTTGAAAAGTAATAGAAGCTCATCAATATGGCCAACGAGAAAGAGCTTTAGCTGTAGACTATTCAAATACAGCGGGACAATTTTATTTACAATATTCAAATATTTAACAAATGTCATTTGAAATACCAGTACATAAGTACATACATATGCGTGTAACTACGTATGTATGTGTGTGGCAGTCGACATTTGGTGGCAACTTGTAAAGGGTGGTTAAATTTCAAGGGCCGATGTTGATTTTGAATAAAACACAAACTATTTAGGAAATTATTATAATTTTATTTTATTATGATATATTGGTATTATTCAATTATGTATGGAACCAAATGGGCGCCGCGCCGTATGCCGCCACGGCGGCCCACCTCCATCCGATGGTCCAAATTTTCGATGACCTTGAGGCATAATGGAGGTTCTATGCCGTTAATGTGCCGAATTATCTCATCCTTTAGCTGTTGAATTGTTGCTGGCTTATCGACGTACACCTTTTCTTTCAAATAACCCCAAAGAAAAAAGTCCAACGGTGTCAAATCACATGATTTTGGCGGCCAATTGACATCGCCATTACGTGAGATAACACGGCCATTGAATTTGTTGCGCAAAAGAGCAATTGTTTCGTTAGCTGTGTGGCAAGTGGCACCGTCCCTGCTGAAACCACATATCGTCTACATCCATATCTTCCAATTCGGGCCGTAAAAAGTTCGTTATCATCTCACGATAGCGAACACCATTCACAGTAACTGCCTGACCGGCCTCATTTTGGAAAAAATACGGCCCGATGATGCCGCCAGCCCATAAACTGCACCAACGAGTCACTGTTTGTGGGCGTATATATAATTTGAGGTTTAATCAAAATCAACAACGTCCTTAGGTGTTTCTGAGCTGGTTGGCATTGCAACAACTTTTCCGCAAAAAGAACATAACAATATGAATGAATGAAATATTTGACTCTTGTAACTTGTTCAAAAAGGTTTAAGAAAAAATTTCTTGTTAAATCTATAACAGAGAATATCTTGTAGTGAAAATAATATACAGTAATCGTTTAAGCCCTTAAAAACCGGAAGTCAGAATTGTATTATTGAAAAGTCACAGGGATTAAAACTACACATACGCACACGCATACGCATACACACCCCTTGACATACAGCAGCAGCAAAAGAAAGTCATAAAAATAAAGAAATTTAAGTGAAAAACAAAAATGAATGGAAAATTCATTCATGTCAAAAACTAAAAGACTAACAAGTGAAATGAGTGGAAAATCTATGAATAAATAAAACTAAGAACAAGCAAAAATTTCATGAATGAAATAAGTGACCAATTGAATGGAAATGATTGACGTCGCGTCAATCATTCAAATGCGAAGAATATCAAAAATAATGAAACATATAATTTTCAAAGCAACAGCAATAAAATTAGAAAAGGTGTTTGTTTGCTGTTAATAACTTTAGCTGGTAATTGTTAAAATCCAAATTAATTGATTTTTAAAAATTTAGGAAGAAGATCATATATGTTTTAAGGTAACCAGCTCTAAGAAAGATATGACAACATTGAAATTCATTTGATAAAACTTTGTTCTTTACAAAACAAAGTTAAATACGAATGTGATAGATGGAACGTTGCTCAACATGAATTTTGGTGGGTAAAACTAATACTCTTATGTCCCTTGTAAAAAGTTTTGAAAATTGTTTCTTTTACACCTGGTCACCTGATCACGTCTTGCTAATGATCCATCAGCTCATAATACGACATTAAGCTAAATCTTTAAAGTGTAAAAGGGTGCCTTTTTAACAATTGTTAATATCTAGATTGATGGATATTAATCATGTCTTTAATATATATACACACACACACACATACACAGAAACGCAAGCCAAAGAAACCTGCAGCCAGACAAAAGAAAACAATGAACGAGAAAAACCAAAGCGCGGGTGCTCAAACAAAAAAATATTCAAACAAAATTTAAATGTGATTAAAGATCTGAAAAGACTTTTTTTCTACCAGAAAACGTATTGAAGATGGTTACGAACTCATGAAATTTAAATAGAAAGTTACACTCATCCCCAAAGTGGGGAGTTTTATGAAGCAAATTTTTTAAAGCCAGATATGTTTCGATTGACATACTAAAGTTACACTGGCATACTTTTAGCTTCATTAGTAAAAAGTTTTGTAGTTAGTAACTACTTTTGGGCAAACTTTTAACAATAGGGGTGGATCTAATATTAAGGGTTGCAAGTGATTTTAATAAAAAGTTTTAAATATCATCTGACAGAAAGAGTTTAGCTATAGGTTACATATATATGACTCTCAATAAAAATCTTTATAAACATTTTGCGAAAAATTGTTCGAATATGTATTCGAATAATTATTCGAATAATCATTCGAATATGTATTCGCATATATATTTGTCTAAAATCTGTCTAAAATGACGATTGCGGCTATCGCCATTTTCGTTTTTATTAATACGCTGTAAAAATTAATTATTATTCGAATATTTGATATTATTTGAATACTTAATCGAATAATAATTTGTTTTACAAATTCTAATTAAATCTTTCTTTGAATATTCAAGCGAGCTTTTATAATTAATGGGAGTATTTATAATAAAAATTAATTTTTATATTGAAATTTATTCGATTATGTATTCGATTAATAATTTTTTTTTTTTTTTGGAAAACTATTAAAAAACTTGTTTTTAACATTTAAGTGGTTTATACTTGCTAAAAAAAATTGTATTTTTATTGAATTCGAAATACACAAATATTTGTCTCGTTTGACAAATATTTGTTTCGTTTGACCAATTCTTCTAATGAAACTTTGAAGTCTGTAAAAATATTTATTCAAAAATCTATTTACATCTTTATTCGAATATTCAAGCAAGCTATTACAAATAATTGGAATTATAAATCAAATTAGAAAAGACGAGTACACCGTAAACTTTTGGAAGACCTTAACGGAAGAAGGTTTAATTCGTAAAGTTGCACAAGGTTCAAGTTAATTTAGTACATTAAAATTGTTTTATGCACAGAAAAAATTTTATTTCGTGTTCAATAATGAAATTCGTTGAAACAATTAAAAAATTGTTTGAATGCGGACCTGTAAAGGCATTCGTGGATTCAAACAAAAGTTTAGTAAAAATAATTATTGATCGATAACAACTATTTTTTTAAGCAACAACAAAATATTTTTGATATTTTCATATTTTTGTAAATGCATACAAATTATTTTTTCAGACAATAATTTTGCCGATTTTCAAGGGTCGATGTTGATTTTGAATAAAACACAAACTATTTAGGAAATTATTGTAATTTTATTTTATTATGATATATTGGTATTACTCAATTATGTATGGAACAAAATATCGGCCAAATGGGCGCCGCGACCATGGCGGCACACCTCCATCCGATGGTCCAAATTTTCGATGACACTGAGGCATAATGGAGGTTCTATGCCGTTAATGTGCCAAATTATCTCATCCTTTAGCTGTTGAATTGTTGCTGGCTTATCGACGTACACCTTTTCTTTCAAATAACCACAAAGAAAAAAGTCCAACGGTGTCAAATCACATGATCTTGGCGGCCAATTGACATCGCCATTACGTGAGATAACACGGCCATTGAATTTGTTGCGCAAAAGAGCAATTGTTTCGTTAGCTGTGTGGCAAGTGGCACCGTCTACATCTATATCTTCCAATTCGGGCCATAAAAAGTTCGTTATCATCTCACGATAGCGAACACCATTCACAGTAACTGCCTGACCGGCCTCATTTTGGAAAAAATACGGCCCGATGATGCCGCCAGCACATAAACCGCACCAAACAGTCACTCTTTGTGGGTGCATTGGTTTTCGACAGTCACTCTTGGATTCTCATTCGCCCAAATGCGGCAATTCTGTTTATTGACGAATCCACTGAGGTGAAAATGTGCCTCATCACTGAAGATGATTTTCTTCGAAAATTTATCATCATTTTCATAATAAGTCTGGATAACTTTAACAAGTTGTTGGATTGTGTATCTCTCCATGGTTCAAATTGAGTAAGTCTGAAATAGAGAAATGTCAAATAAAATTCGGAAAAAAACTTGGCGTTTAGGTGTGGTTCACATTCAACATCGGCCCTTGAAATTTAACCACCCGATATTTTTACTATATGTTTTTCTGTGTAATTCATTATCAATAACTTTAAAGTTAAACATTAACCATTGCAAGACTTATCAAATTAAATCATCGTTGTCAGCCCAAATGTTCATATAAACAGTCTTTGAAAAGTAGTAACAAGTAGTAGTAAGTATAAAGTTCTGTTAACACCGATAATAAAGGCCTGGATGTAACATCAGCTATAATAAAACGATTCATCAACGAATTGTTTGCTTCAAGGCTTTGATGAGCCAAGATGTTCCATTTCGGCTACTGAGTGATGACCAACTACAGCTTAAAAAAAATCCATTAATATTTAAAAAGAAAAAGAAATATTTTTCATAAATAACAAATGAAAACATTAGCGTATCACTGATAATTGTAATTTATGTTTGATGATCATGTCCCTTTGAAAAGTCACCACTGTGTTACTCCATAACGATCGACGAAAATAAACTAATGAATCATGTTTATTTATCAAAAGATACTAGATATTTGATTTAAATTTATTTTTAATGTGTTTGCAGCATCTCTCTAAAAAGCACGTATGTGTGTTAAAAGGAAATTTTTGATTTCTCAAAAATGAAAGTGTTTTCAAGCCTCACAATTGTTTGTTTGGCTGGTTATTTTTTGTTTTTATTTTTTTTTGATTTTAATGAAGTTATATTTTAATAGGAATTGAGTTGAATTTAGTTCCTTTATGACTTATTTGTAATAAAACTCCTTTTTCCGGTTGTCTCCTGCCGGCAGCCAACGTAAACATTACATCTTGTATTAAGGCATTCTGCTGCCTGCTTGGCTCTACATCACGTATCTACTTCATTTGTTTAATTTTAACCAGAACTCAATTCAAACTCAACAATCTATCTTAAATACAACCAAATGAATGAAGAATGAATCTCAGCAAACAATTCACAGAGTTGTGTGAATTACCCCGGAAGATTGGCAACCAGCTGGCTGGCCTTTGATGTCAGTGTGCAAGTGTGCGTCTTTAATGCCCAGCAAACAATTCAGCCTGGGATTAGATTCTATTGGCTTAAATTTGTACTCTCAAATTTTGCAAATTGGCTGGCAATGAATTAGAAAATAATATTTGATAACAATGGGCTGTAGTCACAGAGAAAAATAAAGTGTACTTTACGACAATTAAAGTCGATTTTTCTAAGCGTCATTACTAACTCATTCCATAGTTAATTTAAAGTATAGTTTAACATTTAAAACCAGCGTAATCTGTGTTTAACTTGTTCAATGATGCCTTCAGCTGTTCATTGTATAATGTGAAAATTCATTATCACTAATGATTGTGCGGTAGATTTTGATGAAAGCAAGTCTAAATCAAAAAACGGAAACAGGGTGGCAAGATTGACCATCGTGGGAAAAACGAATAAATAAAAAAGAAAACATACATTTACGTGCTATTCATAGAACACAGACGAGCAATTCGTCTATAAAATTTGTATGAAAGTTACTAAATTTTTTGAGTGATTTCCATAGAAAATTTTTTATACGAGTGCTCGTCTGTGTTCTATGAACAGCACATTAAACTGAGTAAAATGCTCTTCAGATTTTTTCTCATGAGGGCAGTCCAGTTTCGGCTTGACATTGAGTTCTGGGATAATCTTCATATATATATACGATGGCGAATTGATATTGAAGCTACCTAAAGTAGGAAAAAAATAAATATTTTTTCAAAAACCATTTATTTCTCAGCATAGTCTCCTTGTAGCTCAATACACTTAATAAGACGATATTCGAACTTTTTTATACCATCTGAATAAAACGATTTTGGAAACCCCTCAATATACATATTAAGCTATGTACACACGGTTGTCAGATATTACAATATTGTAAGATCTGGCAACATGCTGACAATGTAGTGACAATACAAAATTGTCCCGCAGAAGTAAATTGTGTGTTCAGACGATCGTAAGAAAATCTTACAATTTCATTGTCAGACTAGGATCTGACAAATAATTCATCTGACAACAAAAATTGTCAGTTCACACGGTTGTCAGATAGGTAGAAGAAAAAAATTGCCAGACATGTTGTAAGGCATTGCCACTTATGTATATCAACAACCATCTGTTTGGCAGTCTTGCCCATCAAACTTTTTTGTAAATGTCAGGTGCATTAATTTTATACACCTCACAATTAAAACTGAGCTTACAATACCAATGCCGACTGACGATTGTCAGATGCCTGATAACATTGTCGTCTTACAATTAATTCACAATGGTTTTTCCGACAACGTTGTAAGTTAAAAATTGGCAGTTCACACAATTGTAATACATTTTCAGACAATTTTACTGGCAATATTGTAAGATCTGACAACCGTGTGTACGTAGCTTTAGTTTCGGTAATCGCTTCTGCGTTTGAGACAAATTTTTTTTCTGGAAGTCATTTTTTCAAGTTTTGAAACAGGAAAACGTCATTAGGAGCTAAATCTGGACTGTAAGGTGAATGATCAACCAATTCAATGTGTATTCCACGGAATTTCAGCATCGTAACTAGTGCTGTGTGAACCGGTGCTTTGTCTTGAAGAAAGAGCACTTTTTTCTTCTCTAAATGTGGTCGGGTTTTCTTGATTGCATCAATCAATTCATCCAATAAAGCACAATAGGTCTTTCATGTGATTGTGAATTCATTTTTAAGATAATCGATGAGCAATACTACATGTGCATCCCAAAATACAGTGGCCATAACTTTGCCAGCCGATTTTACAGTCTTCGTTTTCTACGGATCACTTCCAGCAGCTTCCTTCCACCCACTGTTTCCAACGATTTTTGATTTCAGGTGTGTAGTGGTCGTCAACAGTTATTAGTCGACGCCAAAAATCAACAAAATTACGCTTTATCATGTCGAAGCACCGCTTAGAAGTCCTCTGTCAAACTCGTATTTGTTCGACACTCAGCAAACGTGGCACTTATTTTGTCGATAGCTTTTTCCTATGCAAATGTTCATACAAAATGTTGAAGACACGTTCATATTATATGTTTACCATTTCAACAATCTCACATAACTTGGCTCGGCAATTATGCATAAAGATATCGAGGACTTTCTTCATATTTTCTTCAGCAACCATCTCTTTTGGCCTTACTGTTAATGGTGTTGTTGCAGTGCTTGTTTGGGGTTCGTTTAAATTCAACAATTCTATATTTTAACATGTAAGCTGACGGAGACAACTCACCGTAATGTTATCGAGATTTTCTTTTGTCTCTTTCGCCGTTTTGCCTTTCAAATAATAGTGTTTAATTACTGCACGAAATTCATTTTTATCCATTTTCCAAGGAAATTCATTTTCAAGAAACACAAAAGTTGCTTAAGCTACGTACACACGGTTGTCAGATCTTACAATACTGCCAGTAAAATTGTCTGAAAATCTATTACAATCATGTCAACTGCCAATTTTTAACTTACAACGTTGTAAGAAAAACCATTGTCAATCAATTGCAAGACGACAATGTTGTCAAGCATCTGACAATCGTGAGAACACTCTTCGTCGGCATTGCCAGATAATTGGCTGGTATTGTAAGCTCAGTTTTAATTGTCAGATGTATAAAATTAATGCACCTGACAATGGCATCATTGTCAGAAAAAAGTCTGATGGGCAACACTGCCAAACAGATGGTTGTTGATATACATAAGTGGCAATGCCTTACAACATGTTTGGCAATTTTTATCATCTAACAATCTGACAGCCGTATGAATTGACAATTTTTGTTGCCCGACGAATAGTTTGACAACGGAATTGTAAGATTTTTGTTGCCAGATCTTACAATATTGTAACATCTGACAACCGTGTGTACATAGCTTTACTTCAAACGACTACCACAAATAAACTGGTGGATGAATTTTGGTGAAATTTTAACAGCTGACGTTTGACAGATAGCAATTTATGAGGAATTCAAAATCTACCGGTAATTTTTGCCCAACCTGTGTAATAAAATTATAGATTCGACAAGTTTTAGTTAAAGTTTCCATTCCTGCTATTGTGAATAGTCAATTGAAACACCGCTGTTATAAAAAACAGAGTTCAGAAAAACACACCCACTGTATATAAATCTCGTACTTAAATGTAAAGAACACAGACCAAAGAAACGAGCACATATTTGTGTTTCCACATTTTGCTCGAAACCGAACGTAATACGTACGAGTGATTTGCTATTGAACAGAACATCGTTTGTTCGATGTGTGTATTTTCTTAACTTTTGATACAAAAACGAAAATGTAAAATGAAATTTGAACCTTTTCGTTTGCTGGGTTTCTTCTCAAAATAAGTCTGTGTACTTCATAACTCATTGTGAGACAGAACGAACAGTTGTTCTCTTCACTACCTCTAGAACGTGCGTGTCTCAGGGGACTTTTTTGTCCGAATGATAGATCACATTCGGGCAATTAATTTTCCCAGTTTAAGGTTTTATCACCTCTAAAGTCAATAAGTCGTATTTTGATTTCGTTTTCATAAAATTTTTGCACGTTTCTACCTGGTGTACGAGTAGTATTGCCAAAATTTTCTTTTCATTCGTTTCCTCTTTCTGTGTGCTTTTGTTGCTCTATGGTTTTATTTAATCCAAGTCTGAATGAAGTCCTGTTGTTCTTTACAATTTTACGATTTACAGAGATTTGTGTGCCGGCGATTATTAATTAGCAAAATTGTTTTATTGTGTGCGGATGTGTTTTGCACCGGGACAACGATACTGAGCAAGTGTAATCCGATTAGTAAATTGGAATATCGGATGTTTTTATTTTATGGGCATGAATTTTATGTAGACAATAGAAAAAAATTCTGTACATAAGTATGTAATTATGTGAATATAGAAATATCTAAATGTCTGTTTATTTGGTTTAGAAAATCTTTTTGACAAACAATCAAATGTTTGAAAGCCTAGTCAAGCAAATTAAAAGAGCAGTTTTGATGTTCTGCAAACGCAGCTTATTCAAATCGTATACTCGTGCAGTTTGGAAAGCACACTTCAACTTTTGCAGATGGCCCAGCATTGTGCATCGTTCGAGACAGCCATCAGGTAGCTTCACGAAATTTCCAGAAATATATTTCAATATTGGAGGATATGGCAAACATTTCTAGGAATATACATACGTATTTCAGTTTTAGAGAAATGTCTAAAACTTCGGAAAATCTAAGTTAATGCACAAAAATGTACTCATATTACATTCACACTGCTGAAACAAACGTGTGCGTGTATCCAAATTAAAAACTCACCTATCCCATAGCATAGCGATCACCTCGATCGTAGGCTAGCGTGGAAGTCTCACATTGATGTGAAAGTCACTCAGTTGAAATTAAAAGTAGTGCAAGTGTGTTCATCTTGTTCTGGGTGTAAAAAACTTTTTTTTTCCTTAATGTTTTTTTCTATTTCTCATTGAATCAACCAAGGCGAATTCATTACCAGGTGAACTTAACAGCACAGGTGATTATTTTTTGCTTCTCGTGTTTTTTCCAATGAGACTGTCAATTTTTTTTCTTTTGTTTACAAATTTTTTCGCGCCATTTTAATCTGAAGGTTTTTTTGCATGATTTAGTGCAATTTCAAGAAATTTGTGTGAATTTAAAAGTGAAAAACTAATATAATCTGTGATTTTAATTACAAACAATTATAAAAGCTTATATATAACGTTTATATAGAATTTTTTCTCTGCTGAGCAATCTTAGGCGAATTTAGATTATGACATTCACGATATGTTTTACAATAACAAAATACATGGTACTGAATTCGCCTTTCCGCTTGCATTCACCTGTATAAAGTCGCCTTGGAATCAACCCAATAAGTTGCTACAATATTCGCCATTGACTTTTGCTCCTTTTTAAAGGTGGATTGTACAGCGTGTATGCCAAAAAACGGTCGGCATGACTTTATTACCTTCTTTGACACCGATTCATCCCCATTAACCCTTTGCTGATTGGTCTCTGGCATGATACAAAAAACAAGGTAGCCGCTTCGCTACAACAATACAACAATAAAAAAAAACAACAGGTATTTTGTTTGTGTAAAAGGCGAATTGACACTTAAACTGTCAAAAGTATTTGATAAAGAACATGTAACGAAATTTAAATGGCGCCGAAAAAGGTAAACAAAACTTGACAGTGAAAGTGCCGCCATATTAACCGAATTCGCCTGAATTCGCCGATGCATCCATCTAATAATTAATTCGCCTTGGTCTCTGGTGTGTTGTGGTAGATCCACGTTACGACCATTATCATGAAATGGCGCAGAAACTTTCATGCATATTGCGGTTGAACAACGTAAAACATTTCTGTAAAATGTGACCGATCGTGAGCAAACGCGTTATGTGGCGGAAAGTGTTCTCTTACCCAAGTGCTTACTCAAAGTTGAAACCACTAAGCCAAGTGAGATGTAAAAAACTTTCAAAATCTCTCTCGGTTTCCATTTACGATCGGTTAAAACCACTTGCTACTTTTTCTAATGTTTCGTATGCCGAGACCTCAACTAGACTTCCTGAACGTTCGCCATATCGAAATTTAGTAAACCTTCTCTTAAGCATGGCACTGAATAGTGCAGGGTCCAAATAATATTTATCAGGTTTTACGCCACAAAATAAAGCTTAATGAGCACACGTCTTACATTTTTGCCATTTTTACCCCAAAAGTCACATTAACGGCTGCCAAACACAAACTAAACTTATTGACTAGTCCTTGAAGGAACATATATTCGAGACAAGTGGGCCTACATTAAAAATATATACATGATCTGATCAAACAATAACCGTTATGTTCGATTTTTGCCAGAATATGTCAATTACAAGGATCGTCCTGGTCGCCTGAGCACGTCAATAGCCGATGAAACCATTGAAGCAGAGAAGAAAATGATTTTGGATAATCGTCGAATCAGTAATAGAGAGGTAGCTGATGATATTGGCATATTATTCGGCTTTGCCAAGCAATTTTTACGAATATTTTAGGCTTAAAACATGCGGCAGCGGAGATTTTTCCAAAATGATTAAATTTTGAGCAGCAACGATGTCACAGGGACATCGCTCAGGAGCTGTTGAGCATCGTCAGTGACGATTCGGATTTCCTCAAAAAGGTCATAACTGGTAACGAAGAGAAGCGTTCAGAAGCGCCAAGACCTAAAAAAAGCACGTCAAGTTCGGTCAAATGTGAAAGTTTTGCTTTTTTTTATATTGGACCAGGGGATGACCCCTACATATGCAGTGCATGGTACCAGAACTAGGAAAATAGGTTGTAAGGAGGGGGAAAGCGGGAGTAGTGTTTGTGAATATTTGACTTGAATTTTCCAACGTTATAACAGACAGGAAACAGTTCTGCAGGCAACTTGTTCCACAGACGAAGCGTGCGGCTGAAAAACGAATTCTCTCTGTAAGGCGTAGTACGATTCCCCGGGCAATCAACCACAAATGGATGAGCTCTAGACGCGTGCTACGTAAAAATTGTGCGAGTTTCGGGAACAAGATCCCTAATCTCGTCAGAGCAAAATCCATTGTAGTAACGATAGAACAGAGGAGTAACGCACCCCACACTGCGTCGATGCTCCAGTGAATCAATAGAGTTGGATCCCCTAATGTCACTGATGAGCTTCTTCGCCCTCTCCTGCACACGGTCGAGTAACCCCAAAATAGATTATGAGGGACCGGCCCAAACATGAGAGTTGTATTCCATTACTGTTTTCTGCGACTGCAATGGCGTGGTGCATCATGACATCTTGCCACAAGGTCGTACGATCGATAAAGAATACTACCTTGAAGTTATGCGCCATTTGCGCGAAGCAATTCGTAAGAAACACAAGGAATGGTGGTGACAACAATCATAGATTTTGCATCATAATAACGCACCAGCTCACACATCGATACTTGTGCGTGAGTTTTGGCCAAAAACAAAACCTTTAGTATGCCTCAACTGCCCTATTCTCCAGATTTGGCCCCCGCTGAATTTTTCCTCTTCCCAAAACTGAAGACCCCGATGAGAAGAAACCGTTTTGCTACGATTGAGAAATAAAAGGAAAAATCGAAACAGTAGTGCGTTGGCGAAACCAAAAAAGCGCGTTTCAGAAGTGTTTCGAGGATTGAAAAGAACGCTAGCTAAAGTGTATGATATCTGAGGGGAATTACTTTAAAGGGGAGAAGATAGTTATTAAGGAATAAATAAATACTTTTTAAACAAATGGATCAGCTTTCGTATATCACTAATCGAATGCACGTGGCCCGAGTAATTTCAAATTTCACGTTTTCTATTGTACAGACCTCGTCTTAAAATTATTATTTTGTTTTTAAATAAAACTCAACTGAAATTAATTCTTAAATAAAGATTGTTTTATTTGTTTTTAAATTTTAATAATTTCTTTTTTCTTACTTTTTTTATTTTTATTTTAATAATTTTAAATTACATAATATTTGATTTCATTACAGACATTGCCTTATAAAAAGCAGGCAATATGGAAATATTTTATTATTTAGTAAATTTTTCATTTGTTTTATTAAATTTAATTTAAATATATATTCAAGTTTTATTAACAGTTCATAGAAAATTAAAATTCTTAAACGCCATTTTGCATTACAAGTCGACAAAAAACACTTCTCACAAAATGATTATTTGGAACAAAAGTATTCGTATTAAATCACTGGGAATAGCAAAAGGGGTGCAATAATTAATGGGCTGTTTACAGAACACAGACGAGCGACTAGTCTAGAAAATTTGTATGGAAAATTGAGTGCAATTCATTAATTTAATTTAAACGAAACGCTCGTCTGTGTTCTGTAGACACCGCCTATATCGCTACTTTACTGCAACATAGACATAACTAAAAAAAAGCTTGTTTCGAAAAAAAACCATTTCAAATTTTTAGTTTTCATTCAAATCTTAGCAAAAGCTTTAGAAAATATCTCCCAACGAAAACTGTTGCAAAGTAATTTCAATAAATTTTTGCCATAATATGGAAGCTGGTACTGTTAACAATTCTGCATTGTTAACTTGAAAAGCTAATTTTTTAGATATGACTATGTTGCAATAAACGAGCGATATTTGTAATATAAAACAAAACTTAAACTAAAAATAATAAAATTACGATATATATTAAAAAATTCGTTCGAGTTGTGAAAATTAAGGGTTTTCGGAGGCAAAAAATTAGAAGCTTTTTTAAACTAATAATTCTAAATATTTAAACTTAAATGTATGTTCTTAATAAATAAAAATCTTTCTTGGTTTTTTCTTATTAAAGGTAAATATAATACAATAAATATTTATATTTATGATTTTAATAAGCTAAGAATTTTTAATATATTTATAGTGTGTTTAAGTAAAGTAGGTTTTATAACTAGTTTAATGGGAATTTAAAGTGAACTTTATACATTTTACATTAATATAAAAAAGAGCGGGTTTTTTTTAATCATTTTTAATCTTATTTTAGAGTTAAGTATTTACATTTTCTTTTAATTTATATTTAAAATATAATCAAAAATAAATTACACACAATTGCTGAATTAGAAAGTTAAAATACAAATGTCTTCAAAAGACGTTTTTTAAATAAAAAGAAAAGTATAGAACTATTAAAATACTTTTTTGAAGAAACATTTAAAATGCTTGTGAAAATATTAAAAATTAAATTTAGCAAAAAAAAAAAACATTTCAAGGTAGAGTTTTGCTGTACAAATTTAACATTACAACGCATTTAAAAAAGCTTTTAAGAAGCTGTATGAACGCTGTTATAAGCGAACTTTAAATACAAAACTTCTGCGCATAATTTTCTGTCAATAATGCATTAAAATGATTACAATGAAAATATGATTGTTCATAATAAAAACATGGTTGTAAAATAAAAATGTCAGGAATTTTTCGACAAATTTTTAATTTTTATTTTAAAATTTCCAATATTTCGCTACACCACTGGTTAGATATGATTTCTTTCTAAAAGAATACTATAAACCAAAATAGGGATCTCTTTAAATTGCATGTTAGTACTGTACAATATTAACAGCCCCCAGGGAACAGTGTTTGCCCTGGCGTATTCCTAACCAGGGCACTCTGTTTTTCGGGTTAAGAGGGAAACAAGTCCCTCGTTTGTTGTAGCAAATAAAACTAAAGCATGACTTGTATTGGCTGCCGAAACCCTTACCAAGGGTAAAACGTGGCAGAACGGGGATCAACATGGCCCCTAGGTGGTTCTGCTTGCAGTTTAAGCCGGGCTAATTAATGTTAAGGTGCCTACCTTGGCTGAAACATTTTGGCTGTAGTTGAAACCTAAAACGCAGGTAGGGGGTATTAATATCCCTGATAATTGTTTGGTGTGTGGCTTTTTTCGGAAATTAACAACCTCCCGAAGATCTGTTGCCTTTACAACAGATACCTGTACTGTAAAAAACCAGTGTTGATGGTTGACGAGTGAGTTGGTTTAAGGGCTGATGCTACTAGTTGGCTTCGGCCTACCAACTCATTAAACCTTGTCTTGCATTGAGTGCTGGGATATGGCATACAGGAGGGATTAGAAGGACAGAACTCTGAAGTTGCTCATATGGCTACAAACATATGGTAAAAATTGCTACCTGTTCGAGCCTACTCAACCACAGGGAGGGGGGGGGGGGGGGGGGGGGGGGGGGGGGAGGGGGTGGGGAGCGCTGGTGAATCGTGAATAATTCACTCCGTGGAACTGGTCCATCATCAGATAAGGCCACAAGGCAGGTGCTAATGTAAATGTTCCTCACAACTGTACAGTAATAACAGAAATACCAGACACTCTGTATAATTGGCCATGACAAAAATAGTTTGCAATAGTAAAATCACAACTAGTAGTGCTTTTACTACTGAATTTGAAAAATGCAGCCGTTGTTCTATTTAACGGAGAACGCATATCCATAATGTTGAGATCAAACTTTATTGAATTTTGTGAGCGGTAAGTTGGGGAAAGCCTGTTTTCTCCTCCTCAAGAGTGAAATTCTAGTAAAAAATGTATTTATGCTCAGATTTTCACTGAAGTGGAAGTGGAAGTGGTGGAATTGTATGTATTTCTGTATATAGTTTGCATATAGAAATTGCTACATATAGTCGTCAAAAATCCAAAATTGTGTATTAACATTCATGCCTTTACCAATTTTTAGAATTCTACGAACAAAACATCAAGATCACTCATTTTATTCTATATGTGATTTTTATTTTATATATTTTTTGCTTCGAAAAGTAGAACATATGACGCTTACGCTGTTTTGGGTTTTTGACGACTATTTGAACGCATTGGTAGCGCAATTAAGCGAAGTACCTTTATATGCCCTGGCATATAACAGATACTCTTTTATATGCTTTTCTTACTTTAAAGCGTTGAGATTTAATGGTTTTAATTGAATGGATTTTGCGGAATATTTTGCTTAAAATTTTTCTATTCCTTCCTTCTCAGCATTGGTTGCCTTTAGGCGCGCAGCAAAAAGGTATTTTTGTATACAACATCTCAAACTTTTGATAATTTTTAATTAAATTCGTGTGTTTGTTTTGGTAATTTAATATTTTAATCGTTTTTTTTTTAAATTAATGTCTATAATTATCCTCCATACGATTGCGTTTCCTTTGCACCGGACTTTCACCAATATCTAAACTTTCATTATCACTGTCCATGGGTTCACTGCAGTCGTCACCGTTGTCGCCACCCATGTCGTCCTGTTTACGTTTGGCGGTGGCCATTTCAGCAGCATGACGTTTGCGCCATTTGGTGCGACGATTTTGAAACCAAACCTGCAATTAAAGTCCCAAAACGAAACAGTAAACAAAAATTATTAAAATCTGTTTAGTTTAATTGCTTTTTTTAAAAATAATTAAGATGACTTTGTAGAGTACTTTTTAATAATTTACAGAATTATGTGGAAATGTGTGTCTAGCAATGTGCAGAGAACGCTTGTTGGTGGGTTGGGTCAAACGAATAAGTGACAGATACACAGGGCTGCAATTGCTTTAATGTGCTCATTAACAAAGGCTTTCTAACCCTCAATTAAGTTTTGAATGTGTATGTATGTATGTATGTATGTATGTATGTGTGTAAATACATATGCATGTACTTACTATCAGAGATCTGCACCGGTGCACCGCAACTATAAGTACTCGTACACCGATTGTTTAGTCAATCATTTTCACATCCAATTAATTGAAACGCTTTTAAAAAGTAATGCGGTGTTACTTATACTTGTCGTTCATTTGCGCAATCTTGATACATCAAAAATGTATGCAATTGCTTTCGTATTTTATGTATTTTTTAAGAGTAAAAGAATGGAGACATATTATGAAGCATATTTACCTCTTAATCGCCCCATTCTTTCGCGAGTGACAACAGCATTTGCCATTGGCAACGATCTTGGATGGCTGGGCATTGCCAACAGACAAAATAACATATGAATAACTCACTGTATAATGACCTTCTATAAATCTCCGAATGGGGACGTTAAAACAGGGTCGCCTTTAACGCTCGTAGGAACCAGTGTTGTTTATTAACACACAAACAAACGACTGCAAGTGCTGCGCTGCTTCATCTGTACTCATGGATGGTATAAATATTGAGAAATCGGATGCTCTTGATGTTCTTGGAATGAAAATACAGAGTGAACACATTTTTCACGTCTGTAAAGAAACATTCAGTACTTCACTCCACCCGATCTCCTTTTTATATATATCTAATGGACTACAACTCTCATGTTTAGGCCCGTGCCCCAAAGTCTATTTTGGAGTTACTCGACGGTGTGCAGGAGAGGAGAGGGCGAAACAGCTCATCGTTAACAGTATGGTATCCAACTCTAGTGACTCACTGGAGCATCGACGCAGTATACTCTGTTCTATCGTTAGTACAATGGATTTTGTTCTGACGAGATTAGGGATCTTATTCCTAAAACTCGCAAATTTATGAACTCTGGGCGTTCATCGCCCGGATTGCAGGGATTTATTTTATAAAAACTTTGAAAACAAATAAAATTATGGTAAAAATGGTGACCAATACCGTTTTTTTTTGCCTGTCAATAAGAAAAGAGTATTTGCGACCGATATCTACTTCGTATTCGATAGTATAAATCGATACCAAAAGTACTTGTTATTGAAAGAAAAGTATCGAGTATTTTCTTGTATTTACTCGTATCGTTTCATCTCTATTCAAATGCTATATTGCAAGAGCATTTGCACAAGATTGTGAATCACACTAATATGTTTCACATACACGCAAAGAAAAGACAGTTCGAAATATGATTACAGCAACACTAGTATATATGCAATAATATTGTGCATTATTATTAAAAACAGCTTATTATCGATTTGGTAATAGTTTGTTTTCACATAAATACGTGTTTGTTTGCATTTCAGTAAATCTATTATTACCATCTATTAATTTCCAAACATGGTTGTATACAATATTAGTATTGTATGTAATTTTTTTTTAAACAACAATAGCTATAATTACACCCAATATTGAAATATTTATTTTTATCATATGTATACAAAGTATATTCACATGTAACAAATATAAGTTTCCAGAATAAACTTAATATTGTCAGCATTTTTCATTTTAGTTTTTGACACATAATTTTCTTTTAGTTTTATTTTTTTATAAAGAAAAATGTGTTTTGGTTTTTATTAAAAAAAAAGTAAAAGACTGCAAATTAAAAATTTGTAAAATGTATAGACAAAGTATTGCAGAAATCAAAAGGTACGTTTGAATATTAAGATGTTGATATTTTTATGCATATTATAATCAACAATACTATGACAAAATTAAGAGTATTGTTGGCCAACCATATTATTTATTTATACATTATTGACAAATTACTTAATAAAATCTTTTTATTTCAGTTAATAGCCGCTAAAACCTATTGGTATCGAAGTCATTTGCAATTATGGGACCCAACTATTTTTTGCAGATTAATTTTAATTATTTTATTTCATCCAAATGTATCAAATGTTTATATTTTAATTTTTTTTATGTATGTATTATGAATAAGTAGTTGTAAATAAACAAAGTAGTATTGTCTTTTCTAAAACGTGGGTTATGGCCTAAATATGGTTATATGCCAATATGACATTAGTGTGTTTGTTTAATGAAAGTAATATGATTGGTTGGCATTATAACATGGTTAGGTATGATATTAATATGATAAATTTAATTAATTTTTATTTGATTTCAATTATAGCAATTTTGCTTACAAAACTATGGTGACGCAAATCAATGGCATTAAAATATAACAATGTAATATTTTCAGAACCAACCATATAATTCAACAATAGTATGTTGCCCTTAGAATATTGTCATTTCAACCATATATTTTTTTTTACGTGTAGAAAGTCGTTTCAGTCCCTTAATTTGCTTTTGAATTGTAAGAAATTTTTTTTGTGGGTAACTGCAGGGCCGTCTTAAGGTATTTCAGGGCCTTGGGCACACCAACTTTTGGGGCCCCCTCAGAAAAAAAGTAAAAAATTTACAAAAAAAATTATATGTATATATATATATATATATATATATATATATATATATATATATATATATATATATATATATATATATATATATATATATATATATATATATATATATATATATATATATATATATATATATATATATATATATATATATATATATATATATATATATATATATATATATATATATATATATATATATATATATATATATATATATATATACATGTAATAGAGATACACATTTTTTTTAAGACCCTGTCAACTCTTCCAGATGCGGAGGAAGATGGTTCGTCAACTGATGGAAGTGGGACTGTTTTTTCTGAATCTCGCATACTTATATAATAATATTTCTTTTTGAATGCGAGAAACTTCTTGAGGTGACGAGGGTAAAGAATCAGTGAGCTTGTTTGTTTCTGGGACCGTGAAAAATGACGTAATTTTTGATAGTTTTTCTGCTGTTGGTTTTCTTTTTTGTGAGCCATTTAAATAAGTTCTTTTCGACATTGTTAAATTAGATTTTGAACAATGTATTTTATATTATATTAATTATAAAAAATAATTGAATACTCTTGTTAAATAATACTCTTCAATAATATTTATTCAACAAAACAAAGTGAACTTGTAAAATGATTTGAAGTTTTGACAGGGAATCCCCCAATTATAGATGTCATTAACATCAGCATCTATGATGATAACTTCGGGGAATCCCCCAATTATAGATATCATTAACTTCAGCATCTGTGATGATAACTTTAGCTATTTCTAGTTAAATTAAGGGATTTTAAAACTTTTAGCCAGGAAAAGAGCAAATAGCGTAATTTAAACAAAATAGAAAAAAATTTCATTGGCTGATTTACTTGCTTATTTCCTTTTAATAACTTAATAGGCAATGTACTAAAGAAAATGCCGTTAGCTTTCAAAAGGGGGCAGATAATGGGGGCCTGGGCATGTGCCCCGCGTGCCTTCATGGAAGAGACGGTAATTGATACCTGAGTACTATTGATAAAGCGATTGGACGAAAAAATTGTAGGCACGTGCGTAAATTAGTAAAACATTCCCAGCGAAGCTTGCAGCTTGTGTAGTTGTATATACAGTAGAATCATGATAGTCATAATCGAACAAGCCTCCCACTTTTTACGCATTACACTATATTACACTATAAGTGTTGCGGGCAAAGGAGCAAGGCCCAAAGGCGTATGGCGCTTATGTAGTCGATCCTCATAACAGCTCCCAACATCATCAGGTTACCCTACATTCTGTGGTCTCTTACAATTTATGTTTCAAAGGAATGTTACCAAATTCTAGAAAAATATAGCGCTCCATTTGAATAAACAATTTTGAAACGAAAGCTGGTATCAGTTACAAGCTGAGCTTGTTCCTTTTCATTCGATATACATGGTCTGATCGAAAAAAAAAGTTAATTTTCATCCATCGTCAGTTACGTGTGTTCGATTTTCGCATTTTTTTTCTGTTATGTTGGTACACATGTCTGTCATATATGTTGGCACTATCAGCCATTTTGGAATGTCAGTTTGTTTTTGACAGATATAACAGTTTAATCCTGTTTTTGTGTGCTCTTCGATTTTTTACTATACGAAAAAATGAATCAAAGAAACTGTATATTGCTTTGGGGGAAAAAATTAAATTAAATGCGCAAGGATATTGGAAATGTTGACTGTGGTGTTTGGCAAACCTACTATGAGCAGAACACAAGCTCAATTCTGGTATAAGCGATTTAAGGAAGGCCAAGCAGATGTCACGGCCGATGCGCGTCCTAGTCACCCGTGCACGTCAACAACCAATGAAACCAAGAAAATGATTTCAGATAATTTTCGAATAAGTATCAGAGAAGTTACTGATGATGTTGGCATATCTTTCAGCTCATGCCAATCAATTTTTACAGATGTTCTAGGCTTGAAACGTGCGGCAGCAAAGATTTTTCCAAAATTGCTAAATTTTGGGCAAAAACAACGTCGCAAAGACATCGTTCAGGAGCTGTTGAACATCGTCAGTGACAATCCAGGTTTCCTTAAAAAGCTCATAACTGGTAACGAATCATGGGTGTATGGCTATAACAGTGAAACCAAAGCCCAATCATCCCGATGGAAGCGCCCAGAAGAGCGAAGACCGAAAAAAGCACGTCAAGTTTGATCATATGTGAGGGTTTTGCTCACTGTTTTCTTCGACTGCAACGGCGTGGTGCATCTTGAATTCTTGCCACTAGGTCGTACGGTCAATAGGAAATACTACCTTGAAGTTAAGCGCCGTTTGGGCGAAGCAATTCGGCAGGAATGCACAGAATAACGCACCAGCTCACACAACGATGCTTGTGCGTGAGTTTTTGGCCAAAAACAAAATCATTATTATGCCTTAACCACCGTATTCAGTGGACTGGGACCCTGCTGGCTTTTTCCTCTTCCCAAAACTGAAGACACCGATGAAAAGAAAGCGTTTTTCTACTATTGAGGAGATAAAAGAAAAATCGAAACAAATAACACGTTTCAGAAGTGTTTCGAGGATTGGGAAGAACACTTGTACAAGTGTATTATATCTGAGGGGGATTACTTTAAAGGGAACAAGATAGTTATTGAGGAATAAATAAATCATTTTTAAAAAAAATTAAAATAACTGTACGATATTAACTAACTAGTTGTTAGTTCGAGTCCAACTTCAGTCAAGAAGAAGGATTATTTTTTTTTTTTTTGTAAATTATAACAATAATTGCTGTTAAACAATAGGACCAAAAAAGAACAGAAAAAATAATTGAATACCATAGAGCTGGGGAACAACTAGCTGTTTCGTAGTCGCTACACTACTCATCAGCACCCACTTGGATTCGAACTCGGCTCGGCATCATGTGAACATGATGTATTTTTAATACGGCCGCTTAACCAACTAACGGTTGTTTTTCGATCAGCCCTCGTATGTTCTTTTTATATCCTCGTGAGTCATGCAAAATTCATCGTCTTGGGGTTCTCATGCAAACTCTCGCGATATTTTTGCGCCATAGTTGTAGTTTCACGTCGTTCTACTGTTATTTCTTAGTTTACTGAACCGTTTACGCATTTTTATTTAGATTTTTGTTAAAAGGTTAGTGAAACTCATGTTTATACAACTGCTTCAATTCTAAAGAGTATTATCTAAATATTTGGTTTCTAACAAACAAATAATATTTTTTATCTACAAGTTCAAATAGAAGAGTATGCAACCAATTGGTTTTGGACTATAAAAGCAGCAATTGTGTCGTTTCGAAGTACTGTGAAAACCTTGACATTGAGTTGAAGTGTTTAAAGTATTATTTAAAATAAAAATTAAGAAAATGAAATTCTTTTTACCGCTTTTGTGCCTTTTCGTAACAGTATTAGCTAATTATCAAAATGGTATGAAGACAAAAAATTGAAAATAAAAACGAATTTCTTATTAAATTTTATTAACAAATTTTAGACGTTTGTTTCATTCCACCTTTCGCTGGTCAAGCAAATCTACTTGAAATCCTGCCGGAGGCTTTTAATATTGGCTTTACATACGAGGAGATGACGAACACATGTAGTGTCTTTGTCTACAATAGAACTGATATCAATGGCAATAATTTCGCAACGTATGAAAAATGTGAAAAGAATTGTATAATAATTAATTACGACGTTTGTTCCTTGCCATCTTTTGCCGGTGAAGTACTGGATGGAGCAACAATGATCGAACACATATTTGAAGGCTACACATACTTTAAGGAATCGAATGTATGTCTGCACTTCCTGCACACTAAAACCGGTAGAAATGCCAATAATTTCCCAACGAAAGAAGCATGTGAAGAGAAATGCCTTCAAACATTTTAAGTGGAAATTCTCAATAAAATAAAAAAATGTATATATGTGCTTATGCATGTATTTCAATAAAAAGTGTTTTCATAGAAAGTAAAAATATGCAAACGCCAATAATTGGCATAAAAGAGCAGTATACAGCGTTGTCAACTTTGAAATTTCAAAACGCACCAAAATGGGGGAAAAAGCCCGTTTCTTTCCACGAAAACGCACCGAATTTTGAATTTTTTCCTTTCTTTTTCAAAAACATATTTTGTATTATAAAATTATATTTTTATACAATCAAGTTTTTTATTCGCTATTATAGCTTCTAACATTGATAACAATAAAAAATTATAAATAGCTTGTTTTCTATGTTTCCCAGCTAGCTATATGTCGACATTTCATAGGAACTACCCTAATCATTAGTAGACTTTGGAAATTTTTGAAAGCTATTCTCAAACACTCAACTTTATATCCCAACAATCCAAATAAATTGCTGAGAATTTAAAAAGAAAAATGCTCTAATAATATCCGTCAAAACATAAAAAACAAGCTTTTCTATTTATAAACGTCTCTAACATTTCTTTACACCTTTCAATCAAATGAACAACCGTTGGTTGCTACGATTTGCTTTTTGAAAGTATCGAAAAGCAGAGAACAAAAATTCAAACAATCAAGTTTTTTATTCGCTATTTTAGCTTCTAACATTGATACCAATAAAAAATTATAAATAGGTTGTTTTTTGTGTTTCCCAGCTATCTATAAGTCGACATTTCATAGGAACTACCCTAATCATCAGTAGACTTTGGAAATTTTTGAAAGATATTCTCAAACATTCAACTTTATATCCCAACAATTTGGGAAACATAGAAAACAAGCTATTTATAATTTATTATATTTTTTATTAAAAACACGATAACGACACAGCCTTTTAAACGACTACCTATTATACAAACAAACTGGGTGTAATATTACTGCCTGGTAGCATGCCATCAAATTCGTTCAACAGCTAGAATTCGTGTTTGTCAAACTTGGCCTCTAGTACGACTCTGTTTGTTTTTTTTAAGATAATATTACCTTTACAACAATTATAACGATATATTATCATATTTATTATTAAGCAATATCATTTAATTATATTTGCTGTCAACAGAAATCAGCTGATATTTTTATTGCCTACTATCAGGGACACTAAAATACAGCTGCTTACCGCCGTGAAAATTATATTGCAGCAGCATACAACCTTTACTGTCGAAAGAATTTACGATTATCGGATAACTAGAAGTTACAGAATCGCACTACAAGTCTTGAAGGCTTGATTCAATCAATGGCAATTCTACAAAACACACACAGAAAAAAATTTTTTTCGTGTTCAATAACGAAATTTGTTGAATCAATAAATAAATTGTTTGAATGCGGACCTATAAAGGAATTCGTGGATTCGAACAAAAGTTTAGTAAAAATAATTATTGACCGAAAACAATTATTTTTTTAAGCAACAACAAAATCCAAGGTTATTTTTTTGATATTTATGTATATGCATACAAATTGTTTTTTTCAGACAAAAATTTGGTTGATTTTATTTTAACTATAATTTTTTCTGTGCAGTGTACATTTCACATATGTTTTCGTAAGCGCTGTCTATAAAAAAATGTATTGTAATAAACGAAAATTTGCCAGAATTATAATATATAGAAGTTGAAGTTTACCATAATCAATATAATAATTTGGTCACTTTTCAATTACCAAAACCGTAAAAAATCAGAGACCGCATTTCGATTAATAGCAAAGCACTCCCTAAAAGCAGTAAATTTTATAAAACGAAATGTTTCTTTTTCTTTCGACAGTGTGTACGAGTATAATATATAGCAGCAAGATTGTCTTACTTTGTGCATATAACACCGTACGTTTTTCACGCAAAATGTCACGTAAAAATATTGGATACTTGATTATAAACTTTTTTTTACATTGAAATAAAAAGTTGAGTTGAATTTGATTTTGTGGCACCGATATTTAAAAAACGCACCGAAAATTAAAAAAAAGCGCACTCCGCACCGACTAAAGAATTTCTCGCACAAAAAATTTTAAAAAGCAACAAAACCGGTGTGAAACGCACCGAGTTGACAACGCTGGCAGTATACTAGCATGTGCACAAAGATACTCAATTATTTTAAATAAATCATCAATGAGAGAGAGCGACAGATAGACGACATTCACATGGCGTCAATGCAACTTTTTCCCCTTACGACTTTACAATGAGTAAAGTGCTATTTTCCTAGTGCAAAATTTCCCACCTCCATTTCCTGTTATAACAAAAGATTACTTTTCCATAGTTTGGTGACACTCTCACTTCTCTGTTATAAGGATAAAGCAATAAAAAGCGTTTTCAATATAAAGGCCTAACCCTAATATGAATAGATTGGCTTAAGTTTATGTCAAAATTAAACGAAAAGCCTGTCAAATACACATTTTAGTTGGCCATAATGAAATTATATGAACTAAGTGCGTTTAATACCATTGCTGCACAACTTCGTAAAGCTATGTACACACGGTTGTCAGATGTTACAATATTGTAAGATCTGGCAGCATGCTGACAATGTAGTGACAATGAAAAATTGTCCCACAGAGGTAAATTGTGTGTTCAGACGATCGTAAGAAAATCTTACAATTTCATTGTCAGACTAGGGGCTGACAAATAATTCATCTGACAACAAAAATTGTCAGTTCACACGGTTGTCAGATTGTTAGATGAAAAAAATTGCCAGACATGTTGTAAGGCATTGCCACTTTTGTATATCAACAACCATCTGCTTGGCAGTGTTGCCCATCAAAGTTTTTTCTGACAATGATGCCATTGTCAGGTGCATTAATTCTATACATCTGACCATTAAAACAGTTTACAATACCAGCCAATTATCTGGCAATGCCGACGAAAAGTGTTCTCACGATTGTCAGATGCTTGACAACATTGTCGTCTTACAATTGATTGACAATGGTTTTTCTGACAATGTTGTAAGTTAAAAATTGGCAGTTCACACAATTGTAATACATTTTCAGACAAATTTACTGGCAATATTGTAAGATCTGACAAACGTGTGTACGTAGCTTAATCCTGGTGGCTTTTCTAAAAATAACAACAACGTATTTGTATACAATAATTTCCAAACAAAAAGTAAAAAGAATTTTTTAGTAATTTCCTTAATTAAAAATTGAATGATTAAATTATTAAATCAAATACAAATATGTTTCTTTCAATTTCCCTTTTTTTATAATTTTTGTAAAAGTACACACAAATTTCTGAAAACAAATGATTCTGTACAAAAAGTGCGTTCAGTTTCATACTTAACGAAAAGTTTCATTAATTTCATTATAGTTGTACACATTTAATTATATGTAATCGCAGAGTTTCTTAAGCTGGCTTAATTTAGTTTATGCACATTATAGTTAGGCCTTAAATTATATAATAATTTTTTTCGTTGTACGGGTATGCGAGGGCGGTTCGGAAACTTCTTAGCCTAGCAAAAAAAGCGCGGTATAAACAGAAAGTTTGTGAAAGTGTTTGAGAAACTTCCATCTCTGCTATGAACACATGTTAAATTTTGTTTCGATCTAGTAACTCCTTAATATAGAAACAGGTGTTCACAAAAGGCGCATCCGCGATTTTTTTACAATGGAAAAATTAGAAATGCTTGGAGTCATTAAATATTTACACAAAAAATGTTTATCGGAACAATAAATTCATAATGATATGGTGAATGTGTTAGGTAAAAGTGCTCCTTCATATGCGACAGTAAAAAATTGGGTTGCTGAATTTAAACGTGAACGTGCAAGCCACGATGAACCACGTAGCGGAAGTCCAAAAACAGCCAAAGTGCATGATATGGTATTAAATGTTTGACGAATAAAAGTGTGTGAAATAGCTAATATCATGGGCATCTCAAATGATCGAGTCCATTTAATTTTGCATGAAGAACTACAGATGGAAAAGCTTTCTGCAAGATAGGTGCCGCATTTGTTAACAGTCGACCAAAAACGCATAAGAATGAACATGTCTCAAGCTTGTTTGGATCGTTTTAAGCGAAATAAAATGGATTTTAAGCATCGTTTCGTAATTGTTGATGAGACATGGATCTACCACTATACTCCAGAGACAAAAGAACAAACCAAACAATGGACTGCAGCTGGAGGAAGTGCCCCAAAGGAGGCAAAAAATATTCAATCGGCTGGTAAGGTTATTACAATGGTTTTTGGGACTTCAAAGGTGTTTTATTGATTGACTATCTGCAAAAGAGCGAAACAGTTAATTCAAAGTACTATCGCAACCTTCTGGATCAATTAAATGTACACATTCGAGATAAACGTCCTGCCTTACAACACAAAAAAATAATTTTTCATCGAGACAACGCACCAGCGCACAAGAGTGCTTTAACACTCACTCTGCTAAAATCAACGAATTAAAGTACGAGTTGCTTGACCTCCCACCTTATTCTCCTGCTTTAGCTCCCAGTGACTTTTACCTGTTCTCAAATCAAAAAAAAAAAAATCCTTGCTGGCAAGCATTTTACCTCAAATGAAGATGCAATTACGGTTGTAAACCACTATTCTGAAGACCCTGAGGAAAACTATTTTAATCAAGGGATACAATTTCTAGAAAAGCCTTGGACTAAGTGTGTTGAAGTTCCAGGAGATTATATTGAAAAATAAAAATATTTTTGAAAAATAAAAATATTTTTGAAAAACTAACTATTCTCTTTCATTGATAGGCTAAGACCTTTCCGAACCGCCCTCGTAATTGCTTTTATGCCAGTATAATAAAATTTACTTAATGCTAAGAACACAACTTCGACAAACGACGAATTTCGCCCTATGCCATAAATTCGCCGCAATATATAATAAATTCGTTACATAAATTCGTTGTCTGAATCTGAAAACAATATCAATAAACTTTTACTCTTACAAATATGTTTTGCCAATTGAACCGCATCTTTTAGATTTTGTCTGTTTCATATAAGACAATTCTGACGCAAAATTTTAAATATCATTTATCAAATGTAACTTTTATTATTTTCCTTATAAAAAAAAGGCTCTAATCATCAGCATTGTTTCATTGTAGTCATTTGTATGGAAAAATGTGTTAATGACTGAAATCAACAACTGCAACAACAATAACTTGGTTATAAATCCCCAACAAATTGATGATGTTGAATGTATAAATGGAATCAACGCACATTTTCTTTCACTCATGATGCAACACTTGAAAGACTTATATAAAAAAAAAAAAGAAAAAAAAATAAAGTAAAGGGCATTATAAAGCCTATAAGCTTTCATTTGTTATTTGTTGTTGATTTCATACAACAAGCAAAAGGGGAAACCCCACAACAACTAACACTAGCCTTCTACAGTAGCAACAATAAGAACAAAACCAACCAACCAACTCAACAAAAACTCTGCTAGATTTTTTGTTTTAATATTCAAGATGAACACAAAAAATAAAAAACAAGCAGCTTGTTAGTTAGTGGTGGCAACATGTGTTACCACAAAAAAGCCTGATTTCTTTGCTAACCAGAAAAAAAGCTTAAGAATGAGAATTAACAAAAGCACAACGAGCCATATTAGTCATGGCTTCAGCCGGACCAAAACAAATCCCTGCAGCTGTATAGGATATTAAAGGGTGGTGCAACTAAAACGCAAGATGTTAACTGGAAATAAAGCAAAAAGTGAATTATCTTCGATATGAATTAACTAGTTGTGAGCTCGAGTCCAACTTCAGTCAAGTCAACAATAATTGCTGTGAAACAATAAGACCAAAGCTTATGAATTATCCTTAAAATTGGAGCTAACTCGTTGCCGCAGACCTTCTTGCTATTTTTACTTCTCTCTCATCTTCTACAATCGTCATGATCTCCCTAGTGATTCATAATTCTAGACTCAAGTGTATAAATATAATTCTTACGCATATACACATTCACACATATGCTTGCAATCATTAAGCAAGTGTCAACAATAAGCAACGAAATACCAAGAATGCAAGAACAACAACGTCATATGTAGTTGAGTTACTTGGAATTTTGTGTTTTTTAAATCATGTGTTTTGTTTGTATACGAGTATTATGTTTATTATGTATTAGTTTTATCGTGTTTATGTGAATGTATTGTACATTTATGACAAACGGATCAACGGCTGCACACTGGGTTAGATGTGATATAAATTCGTTTTCAAACTGATATAAAGATATAGTCTGGCACAGAACTATAAATTTTCAAGCCGCTTGAGGGACCTACAAAGATTGCATGGTTGACTTGCTAGGAAAGTGGAATGATACTTATGTTTAATAACAAAAAATTATTATTTTAAAAGTCTGAAATTTTCATATATTTTGCCATAACCACAATATTTGCAACGGGAGTTTTTTTTTGGTAGCTAGAGTAGCTATTATGTTTATTAGCTAAATATTTTTTCAAATGCTTTCAAGATCATAGCATACTTTGCTAATTCTACAAAGTTTGGAAGGTAAATTTACTAAGGAGCTAGAGTTTGTTTATGTTCAAATATTTATAAGTGGTGAAGAAATCAAGTGGGATATATCAGAACTCCGGGGATTATTATTGATGATTGGCTCACATTTAATCACCAATTAAACTATATTGCAAAAGTGATATTTTTGTGTGTATTTTGTTAGTGTAAAGCAAGAATTTACTCCATTATTTTTCAAATGCAATGATGCAAGGCCATTTGCACAAGATTGTGAACAGGGCATATGTGTTTTCCCAATTATCTTTTGGACTGCGAACGCTTTATAATATAAATTGTTCATAGCCATTAAACATTCGCAAACTTGTTGCACATGCAACGCTCATGCCATTTTTATTCTATAGCTTAGAGATATATAGCGGAACCACTGAGACGAATATTGGAAGACTAAAAATATATTTCAATAGGATAATCAGGTATGTTTACAAGCTAAAGGCAAGTGATTATGTGTTTGTTTATGTAAAAGATTTCCTAGGATGTTCCTTGGATGATTTGTTCAAACTCAGATTGATGATGATATTTTACAAAGTTTTCAAATTACATTTTATCCAGATTTGACTTTGAAAACTCCTGCAGATCTCATACGTTAAGATTTATCAAATTATGTAGAGATCGTTTCTGGTCAAAGTAGGTTGAATTTGGAATTCAATTTTACCTTATACTGACAGACACTTTTCTCATTCGCTTTCTGAATTTAGAAATGCAATTTTGTCATGGCTCTAAATTTTTGGTTTCCCTTTTCTCGGTGGTAAGGTTTGGTGTTTTTATGATATTGTGTGAAATTTTTTATGAAGTTCATATGCAAATCTAATTGGATTTATGATGTTACACAGGAACTATGGTTTTATTTTGTCTATGTTTTTTTCAAGAGTTATTTTAGAGAATATGTCGCTCCTTTATTGCAACATAGTCATATCTCAAAAAACGAACTTTTCGAGTTAGCAATGCAGAATTTTTAATAGTACTACCTTTTATAATGTGGCAAAGATTTTAATCAAATAACTTTTAACTGTTTCCTTTAGAAGGTATTTAAAAAAAAAATTTTAAGACTTGTATGGAAACTAAATATTTGAAATCTGTTTTTCTCGAAAGAAGTTTTTTTTTAGTTATGACTATGTTGCAATAAAAGAGCGATATGTAAATGTAATAAGAAGCCTCAAGTTTGATATAATTATAAGTGTCAATAATACAAACTATGTAATCAATTTGGTCTTTTTGTAGGCTTAAAGATTGTGAATATAGTGAATTGAATTGAAATATTTTTGTAAATGCTTGTTTTCATCTAGTTTTCCAAATCAATATGGCTTGCAAGGGGAATTTTTAAATGTTTTTTGAGATGTAATTTGGCAAAAGACATAAAATTTTCATTTTTTTATAAGCCTTGCAATAGTAGTTTATTAGGGACCTGGAGATTAGCTACCTACGTCTGTCACAACCCAGCAAATTTTCATGCAATTTGCTCAATTTCACAACACTGGAAATTTTCAGCAGTTTAGTGCCATCACTAGACACTACTATTATATACAACCACTACGAATACTATTGTGAATAGCAAGCTTACATCTATAACTGAGTTGAATAAAGTTGTCTGAAATCTATCGAACAAGCTGGTGTTTAATTTTCAATATTTAAGTACGTTAAAGCAGAATACTCTAAATGATTTTGAGACGAAGTTCTTGCACTACATTGCAAATATTTTTACTTTGCTAGATCTAAACGGTTTGCAAAGCTAGTTAACTAGGGAGGTTGAATGCCACTTATGTTTACGAGCAAAATTGTGTTCTAAATGCATTTGAGAGATTTTAATTGGCCCTAAAAAAGTTATAAGAATATGTATTAAGTTATGTTTATGAACATTCTAATGACCAGATGAGCCAAGTGGGTGTTAAGCTATGTACGAGTACGCTCACTTATGAGCACATTATGCATGTATTAATTTTTTCTTTGCGCCTGCTAAAAAAACATATATTTGTATATTTTGTTTTTTGCTTGGCCTTGTTTTGCAACTGCTGTCTCATGCATGTTGTACTCGTAGCTGTTGTGTTGTGTTGTGTTGTGTTGATTCCTTTGCTCGGCTCTTTTAATCCTCCAACCCCCAGATTGAAGTTAGACACAGCTGTTGCCTTAAAATAATGACCATGAAAAGCATCCTTAATGATGCCAAGTAAATGGTCTTTATAATGAATCTCTTTTTGCCACTTTATTTTTGTCCAAAGATAACAACAAATGTTAAACAAATGCTGTTGTTGTTCTGTGTATGTTGTTGCTGTCTTGTTGCTTTTTGCATACCAACTAAAAATCTACAGCAAATATTTAAATAGTCTTCCAAATGCATGAAAATGAGTTTATGCTGAATACGAGTAAAAGTGGTCTGAAAAAGATGTTGCAAATTTAATGTGGCAGTTTATTGTTGCAGAGAGTTGATTTAATTCGTAAGTATGCTGAATAAACATACGTGCAAAACTTTCCAACTTGAATTGGTCAAGAAGTGGCAATAAAAGTTTTTGCTAAACAAATATACGAGTACAACAAGCAAATGCAACATTAAAACATGTTTTAATTGTGTTTTCATAAGACATTATGAAGGCTAAATGGGCTTGCAAATAATAAACAAATACGAGCACTTCCATTCCCAGACCCAGGACAAAATAACAGAACAACTGGCAACTGAAGTAAGAGAGTTAGATGGAAAATATTAGAGTTTGCCTTGATCTAGATTAGAATTTGTTCCTAAAAATTATCAATTGATGATTTTTTTTTTTAAAGCGTGTGTGTAGTAAACAGGTTTGGATGCAGGGTATAAAAAGCTATACGGGAGAACAATTTTGAAATATACTTTTAAGAGTTTAATAGCATGTTCACACAAAGGCTTATTTTCGATGTTCGCTCTCTCATTCGTGGTTCGCGGCCCAATCTTGATTGAACCAACATGGTTCGCCATACAAAATTTTGAGAGCGAACTTACTTGGTTCATTTGGAATCTTGTTGCGAACCAAGCAAAAACTACTATCATCTCCAAATTTGATAATAAATTATCGATAGTTTATCTGAACTAGCTGTAAAATAATCTAAACAAAGAAAAAAAAGATAACAATGTGGGTAAAATCAAAATAAACACATTGAAAATGTAAAAATTTGATACTTACATAAAGATTTAAATAAAAATTGAAAAAAGAATTAGTAAAACGTTTGCACAAAATATGTAAACATCTGTGTGATGCAAAAAACAACCGTTTGAACACCTAGTTTCCCAATAGTGGTTCAGAGAGCGAACCAAGTGTTTTTCATATTACCGTCTGAACATGGTATAATGTTTGAAATTGTCTCTCCAAATTCATCGATAAACGATATGACTGAGTTTGTGAATTCAGCAAATAGATTTTAAAATACTTCACTTGTTGATTTTTAAATATCATTTGTGTTTTTTTTTTTTTGAAATTCCGAGAACAATTTTTCAAAACTATAATTTTGGACATGTTGTGAAAAATTACTAAAATTTATAGTCCAAAAATGTTTAATTTAATGCCCGAAAAACAAATCAACAATTAGATTTAAAATTCCTAAAAACAAGACAATAATTTCTCAAAAGCAAACAAGAATATATTTAAGACACATTTCATCATAAAAATTTCATAAATCATTCTGAAAAATCCAAATAGTTAAATATAAAAAGGAGGAAACTTTTAACTGTTTAAGAATTAAAAATTGGAAAAAAACGCCATACAAACCGATAAGAAACCATCAAATAATGCAATAAATTTAATTTATGGTTTGAAATTTAACACACAAATACTGACACATACAGACAAACACACACGCACACATACACACGTTAAAAGAATATTTATATACAAGTAGAGTTCACTATTGAAAGCAGCGAAAAGTGCTGCACAAAAACTCTGGCAGAGAAACGTGTAGCCAGGGTTGGAAATATAAGGCTAAAGTCTAATTTTAAAGCAGTGGTGGCCAAACCCCTACATTCATGGTTACACGCAATAAACGAATGTGCAGTTTTGAAAAGCCACACACAGAGCTCTTATTTCCGTAAAATCTAAAGAGCAACTCATTTAAAGATAACTGTTACCATGCGAACAAAACATTAAACGTATGTAAGGATATTACAGCAGTTGAATTTTGTTGCCTATACTCATGAGTATAGGGAATTTAGAGTTGGGACACCCCTGTTTTAAAAATAATTAATAATAATTTTTTTTTTTAACTTTATTATTTTATTTATTGAATCTACATAAGAAATGTATTGACAATAAGTATTCAATTCTTAATACTAAAAAAAAAAAATTGTGATTAAAATCCTGCCAGTGCTGGACAAAAATTTATTTTTATGCGAATTAATAAAAATAATTTATGGCAAACAAGCTTAAAGAGCAGCTTCGTAGAATATTTCAACAAATCATCTATAAAAACAAATTCTCTTTTGAATTAATTTTCGAACAAAATCAAGAATACCCAGAAATTTAGGCAAAAAATGTATGCATTAGAGCCAAATCAAAATATTGGCCAGAAAATTGCCACAATTTCAAGAATATAGATATATAGATATAAAGGGTGTTTTTTTAAGCTAGATAGAACTTTAAATTGTAAAAAGTAACACAAAAAATTAAATTTTGATGAAACATTTTTTTTATTTGTTTCAGTATACTCTGACAAATCATCATGAATAGACTCACGCTTGAACAACGATACGAAATTATCCAAATTTACTTTGAAAATCAGTCCCGTTGTTTTATCGCAAAATTGTGTTCAGCGATGAGGCGCATTTTTGGCTTAACGGGTTTGTTAATAAGCAAAATTGCGGCATATGGAGTGAGACCAATCCACAAGAGACCCTACAGACTCCATTACATCCAGAAAAATGCACTGTTTGGTGCGGTTTTCATGCTGGTGGCATCATCGGACCTTATTTCTTCAAAAATGAGGCCGGAGCTCGCGTTACGTTCAATGGAGATCGTTACCGCACCATGATCAATGATTTTTTGTTTGAAAATATGGATAACATTGATCCGGAGGAGATGTGGTTTCAACAGGATGGCGCTACGTGCCATACGGCGAACGCAACCATCGACTTACTGAAATCAAAATTTAGCGATAAGTTGATTTCGAGAAATGGACCTGTCAATTGGCCTCCAAGGTCGTGCGATTTGACACCTCTCGATTATTTCCTGTGGGGCTACGTGAAGTCACTGGTTTATGCTGATAAACCAGCAACAATTGACGCCTTGGAGGCCAGCATTGTTCGTGACATACGGCCAGCAGTGCTCGAAAAAGTGGCCCAAAATTGGACGTCCAGAATGCGCTTCGTCAAGAAAAGCCGCGGTGCCCATATGCTCGAAATCATTTTCAAATGTTAATGTCACGTATTGATCTTTCGAATAAAAAAAAATTTTGATTACAATTTAATTTTTTGTGTTATTTTTTACAATTTCAAGTTCTATCGGGCTTAAAAAAACACCCTATATATGTATATATATTTTGGTAAAAACTTTGAAATTAATAGCAAAAAATTCATTAAAAAATGGCATTAACAAATTTTTAATAACAATTGAAAATTCGTTTTATCAATTAATGTTGTTTATTTTAAATTTGTGCTTGAAAATATTGCAAACAAAATTTTTTTAATTACTCTGACGAAAACATTAATCATATGAAACAAATTTTTAATTAATTTAATTAAAAATTTTAATTAGCGGGCTTTTTTTATCCGTGCTTCAGTGTGACCATAAAAATAAAACATAAAAAACAGTCCCTCATATTCCAAGAGGCCTCATCGTCGTTATAAGACCTCAAAGAAATTTTTTTGGTATATATTTACTTATTGTCGACAACAATTGAATATTGTTAACAGCTTAGATCAAGGAAATATCGAAGACCTAACAAACAATATATAATTGATGTCGAAGAGGAATGTATAATCGAGTATATTTTGGTGTCATTTTAATGTGACGACGATGACTTTTCTTGGAATATGGAAGAATATAAGCGTGTTAAAAACCTTCAAAAATTGTTTTCCAAAATTATGATTTTATATGTGGGATATAAAGATTTTTCGACACAAATTTCTGGCACCACTGCTACACGCAAAGAAAAGGCAATTTGGAATATTGTTATGGCAACAATATTTTCTGTCTACGGGGTCTTGGATGGAACTCGTACGTGCTGCCATCGTACGATTCATTAAATTACCAACTTTGAAAAGTCGTCGAACTATGCTTAGTATCCCTTTCCTCCTGGGATGGATTCGCGGTGAAGTTGATTCAAAGTTTCTGCTGAGCAAAATAAATTTCTGTGTACCAACAAGAGCAACCCGTAACTATCAATTACTAAATCTAGATTACCACAGGACCGTCTATGCTAACAATGATCCCTTTCGTCGCTTATGTGAAATATTTAACAAATTTTATCATATTATAGATATCTCTGAATCTACACCCGAAGAAAAAGCATTTTGGAATATTGTTGCAGCAACATTACTATTTACTCACTCATAATGTATATTGTTGCCTCTAGCAGCATATTATGGTTTTGAATATAGTTTAATTCTCTATAAATATACGAATGTTGAGATTTCCACATTTCTATTGTTATATTTCTATAATTTTAAAATATGGTTATATGCAATAATAATGTTTAAAAAAATAATTTGAACGCAACAATAGCTTTTATTATCTACAATAATACACTATTTTTGTATGCAATGTATGTATCTATAACACATATCCGTTAAACTAACTATTGTTGTTAAACATATCCATACATATTTTTATTTAATTTTTTCAATTTTAAAACAATCAGTTCATTTGTGTGTATACGTTTCTTTTATATTAACAATATTAAAAATAATGAAGACTAAATAAAAAAAATTTATTTATTGAATAAAATGATCATAAAATTAGAGAAGGTTTGTATACGAATTTATGTACATAGACAAATGCATGTATGTATGTGTATTTTTACAGATTTATTTGGCTAGAGGAAAAATACATTTGTACATCAAGCTTCCTGGAGCACCAAATTTGAACAAATTCACAAATTTGTAATCCATTTTTCAAAATATGAATTGGACTAAATATACCAAATAAATTACAAAAGTGTTGTTTTAACTCAATATGTTATGTGTGTTTTTATATTTATAGCTATTTGTTACATATAGTCACGTTCAACACTAGTACATGATAATAGAATATACAATTTTTCAAAAATATTGGCAGGAGTGATGATATTATATGGTAAGACATGACAGCTAAATTTTTATTTCAACAATAAAAGTATTAGGCATAACACAAAAATTATAACTTTTACCAAATATATGGTTATATGGTGTAATTTTGGTTTTTGGCTGTACTAAATTTTGAATATAAATTTCGGGTTGAAACCATATTATGTTGTTGTCTTCAACCATATAATTCAACAATAGTATTTTGCCCTTAAAATATTGTCATATCAACCATATTTTTTCTTCTACGTGTAATGATGTTCCAGAACGAAAAATAACTTTGTACTTAAATATGTAATTGTACTCCTTTATATTTTTTCTTTAGTCTGTAAGGACTTATATTCTATAGACTTAAATAAACAAATAAATAAAAAAACATTAGTATTTACTTTGCCACAATTTGTACAGTTGCCGCTAGTTATTTAATGCAACTTAAGCCACTATACTCGTAGTCGTAATTATATGAGTGTTGAAATTTTCATATATCTATTGTTACATTTCTATCGCTTTAAAGAATGATTGAATACAATAATATTGTTAAAAAAAAAGTTTGAATATAACGAAGCCGTTTGTTATGTACAATAATAGAGCAATTATATAAAACATACGTATGCTTTTATCTGCAACACATACATATTTATTAGAGGGCTGCTCAAGCACAATAAAAATGTTTTAGTAGTAGTATTTTCAAGTACTATCGATCGTCTTTTCTCGCATTTCAAAACAAACACTTCAGTGCCGAAATGTTCTAAATACACAAACGGATACTGTCTTCTAAGCATTTAGAACAAACAGAACCAAACACCAGTAGAACCAAATGAAATAGAACAAAATTGAAATAGAACTTCAAGCATTGAAATAATGTTCTACTTCAGTTTTGTTTATAAAATTTGTTGTTGTAATTGTATTAGTGCACAAGTGGTGCATGCACAGTATGCTCATGTGTGTGTGTTGTTGTTGTTCATGGTTTTTGTCTTTGAATTAAGCACAAATATTTAAGACGTAGTATGCTCAAATGCCAATGTGCTTGCTATGAGTCATCGTTTATTTGCTTTATTGTGATGTTTTGTTTTGTATTTTGCTGTGAAACAGAATTCAAGCACTGTCGTATAGGCATTTCAAAACTATGATGTGTTTGTTCTGATTCTAAATGTTCTAAAGCTTGTTTGTTTTGTTTTAAGAATTGTTTTGAAATACAGTGCTTGGAACTACTGCACAGTAGTGAGAGGTGTTCTTTAAAACATTCTGTGCAGCCCTTTAATATATATTTATAGAATAAACTAGCTATGGTTAGTTTTATATATGCTGACATTTATTTTATAAGCAAACATAGTTTTACTTTAATTTCTTGATATATTTGTATGTTTTTTTTTATTTTAATTATATTAAAACTATCAAAAAAAAATATGTATTTACATATATGTAAATATTTATTATTTCATGGAAATCCCAACATCAGAAAAATAAACATTTTTAAGCTAAAAGGTTTCTATAAGAATTTATATGAACAATTATATAAATGTATGTATGTGTTTTAATGTATTTGAACTCTATTTTCCTTTTCACAGATCCATTTGTGGGCCAGATCACAGATACGAGTATAACAATGTTTCCAAAATAACATAATTTTACAAAATTTGATATGATTTTGCGATCCATTTTGTATAAAAAATGTGTTATTAATTATAGAAGTAATCATATAATACTGTGAACTTCAACTCTAAAACGATGGATCGTGACAATAGAATTTAAAACGTTTAAATAATATGGTTGTCAGTGATTATAGATATTATATAGTAATATGACAGCCAACTTTAAATTTTTACAATAACAGTTTTAGTCATGATACAATTATTTTACAACTTTTCCAAATATATGATTATATGGTATAATTTTTGATTGCTGTCTGTACTTAGTTCTGTAAACTAATTTCAGATTAAAACCATATTTTTTTATATCTTGGATCAGTACTCAGGGGGTGACTCCTACATATAAAGCGATTTGTGCTGGAACTAAGAAAATTGGTTATGATGAGGAGGAAAGAGGGATTAGTGTTTGTGGAGGTTTCACTTTAACAATAACAACACGGAAGACTAAAAGAAACTCTATTACAGCATTTAAAATGTTGGAATTAAATTAGTTAAAACTGATCAGTGCCCAGTGTATATCCCTTCGACAGTGCTCAGACTAACAAAATTTACTCCATCACCTTCTATACCACTAGGTAATGAAATGCATTGAAAAGCCTCCTTGGGGTTAGAATTAATTAAAATCTTAGCGGATGCCTGCATCATAATATCTATCTCCATGCCAAATTTCAGCCTGATCGGTCAGTGGTTTGGGCTGTGCGTTGATAGATCACTATGTCAGTCAGTCAGTTACCTTTGAGTTATATACGAATATATTTATATTTGCATGAACTTAACCGTTTCTAGGACTTTTCATTAGTTTACATAGTATAACTGATTTGTTTGCATTATACTCAGCGCCGGGAGATTCTGGTTGCAGACCATACCGGCGCTAATTATGAATGAGGGAAATTATATTAATAGCCCCCGAAGTGCTGTTGTCTGACAAGAGATTCCGGTATAGTACGGAACCAGTAGTGACAGTTAAGCGGGATGGTTAAGTGAGTTGATTAGGAGGTGATGCTTTTAATGGGGTTTGGCTTACCAACTCATAAGCCTCGTCTTCCATTGGCTGCTTGGAAAATTGCATACACACAAAGAAAAGGCAATTTAAAATATGGTTAAAGCAACATTAGTATATACGCCGTAAGATTGTGTGTTATTGTTAAAAACAGCTGATTATCGATTTGATGATAGTTCGTTTCCCCATAAATATGTGTTCGTGTGCGGTATTGTATTTTATGGTTATTTACATATAACAAATATTAGTTTACAAAATCAACAATTTTTTATATTAATCGTTGACATATAATTTTCTTTTAGTTTTATTTTTGTTTTATGACAAAAAAGATGTGTTTTTTAATTAAAGAAAATTTTTGTTGATCTACATAACAATAAAAAAGGAAATGGAAACTAAAATTGTGTAAAAATTAGATATAAAATTGTTGCAGAAAACAAAAGGTACGTCAGAATATTAAGATGTTGATATTTGTATGTGTATTGTAATCAACAATACTATGGCAAAGTTAACCATATTGTCGCCCAGCAATATTACGGTTGTACCTAACCATACTATTGTCGCAACTACAATAATTTTAACGACGAACCATACTATTGTTGTGATCAACCATACAATGTTACATACAACCATATTAATATGGTTACACGTATAAATTTTATACGTGTAACTATCGACAAAATACATAATAAATTCTTTTTATTTCAGCTAATAGCTACTAGAATCCATTGAACCTTGTTATATTGAAACCCGACTATATTTGGCTGATTATTTTTAATAGTTTTATTTTATAAAAATATATCATACCTAATATTTTCATTTTATTAAGATTGAATTATTATTATTATTATTATTATTATTATTATTATTATTATTATTATTATTATTATTATTATTATTATTATTATTATTATTATTATTATTATTATTATTATTATTATTATTATTATTATTATTATTATTATTATTATTATTATTATTATTATTATTATTATTATTATTATTATTATTATTATTATTATTATTATTATTATTATTATTATTATTATAGTATTGTCTTTTTTTTAAATAATATTGTGAGTAATGAGAAAAATATGGTTTTGTGCCAATAAAGCAGTTTATGAAATTAATGAAAGTATTATGATTGTTTGGTATAATAACATGGTTAGGTAGGACATTATCATGGTAACTATTACTGTGGTTGCTTCCAGTTCAACCAAAATTTAGTATAGTTATTTATAACATTTTTCTTACAAAACTATGTTAAAGCCAATCAATGAATGGCGTTCGAACATAACAATATAATATTTCCCCTGCTCCTCTTAGAATATTGTCATATCAACCATCTACGTGTACAAAAGGGATGCGATAATCCAAGCTCTTCAACGAGGCGTGCATTCACATGACTACAAACTTATGGCAAGAGTTGCAACCTGTGTTAGTATTGCCAGCCACCACTTTCAGATTAAACCCATATTATGTGATTGTGTACAACCATATAATTCAATAATAGTATATTCTCCTTAGAATATTGTTATATGAACCATATTTTTTTTCTACGTGTACACACATCTTTTCACTTTAAAACCACTGTGCATATTGATTCCGAGCTATTGCTATTAAGGACAGTCTGAGCTGTTTTCCCCTGTTGGCAGCCATTCCATTGGCCTCCCCCAAAACTTTATTTTTTAATTTTATATAGAAAAACGATGAACCTTTTAAGAGAAAATAAAAACACAAATGAAATGATTTAAAAGCCATAAAAATTCATTTTTATAATCCTTTTTTTTTTTTACTATCGAAGGTGTTCGTTTGTACGTTCCTCTCGTTAAGAAAACAAATAAATGTTCATGCCACCATGGCATAGCATAGGTACATGTGCGTGCGAGTGTGTGTGTGCATGTGTGTTTGAGTGGAAATGAATACTCATAAATCTGCATAAAATTCTCCATAAAATAAAATTTACATGCGCATTTGACGTATTGTACTACTTTATTCCTTTTGTGTGTTTTTTGCATTTTGCCAAAAAAAAAGAAGAAATATTATGAGGAAGATTCGCTATAGTGCAGAGTCTGTCTGCATGTACATACTTACTTACACGTTTGTGCTTATATGTGTACATACATATGTATGTACATATGTATTTAGACCACATTTGAGCAATCGATTGTTCGTGGGGTTTTTTATATATATTTTTTTTCTTTTGCTATTATCTGTCATGTAAAACCTTACGAAACGAATATAAAAATGTTCTTTTTGGGCCTCTCATTTACCACCTGACGTTTTGCTGGCGTCCCAAAAAACACCAACACCAACAACAACAATAACAAACATATAAGCAAAGCCAAGCAAAGAAGAAGAAAATGAAAAAAAATAAAAAAGAAACATGGAATTATTTACGGCCATGTTGTAACGACATGTCTCTTGTAGAATAATTTATAGAAGTGTGAGTATGTTTTCTGCGTGTACGAGTGTGTGTGTGTGTGTGTGTTAGGCCATAAAGATATATGTGGTTGTGTGCATGTTTAATACATATCGATTGTAGTATGTAAATATCACACTTGATTGCAGATTTTAATTTCAACTTCTTTTTCATTCGTTTTATTTATTTCATTCAATTCGCTTCTCTCTATTTTTATTTGATTTTATTTCATACAAAAAGGCGAGCAGGCCGGCCTCATGTAGTGAATTATATAGTTTTTCATTATTTTTCCTTTATAACGCTCATATATTTTCTACCCATCATTTTTGTTGTCATTTCAGGTGACTGTCACTGGGTGTTATTTGTCGATTTTTGGTAACACAAAAGTCATGTGTACTCGTACTCGTATGCGTGTGGCTTGTTTTTTTGTTTTTAAAAAAATTTTTGCTTTTTTCTTTGGGGCATCATAAATTTTAAAACGCATTCTTGTTGGTTTACAATTGATGGAAGGTAATTCTATCTTTTTGATTTGATTGACTTTGACATATTGATGCCATATATTTTGTTAACTATTTTTCTTTCTTTGTAATTTACTAATTCAATAGAGAAAAAAATTAAATTTTTTTATTTTTTTAAATTAAATTTTTGGTTTTGTACATTTGTACAATGGGTTATAACCCGTTGTACAAATGTACAAAACCAAAAATTTAATTTAAAAAATTATAAAAAAGTTCATCAAAAATTCAATAAATTTATGTATATTTAAATTTTTTTAAGTAAACGGGGAAAAGAATATAGATTTCAAACATATTCATAATTGCGGCCTTTGAGTGAAGATGACGTTTTAATCACGTAAAGGGTGTTTTTTTAAGCTAGATAGAACTTTAAATTGTAAAAAGTAACACAAAAAATTAAATTTTGATGAAACATTTTTTTTTATTTGTTTCAGTATACTCTGACAAATCATCATGAATAGACTCACGCTTGAACAACGCTACGAAATTATCCAAATTTACTTTGAAAATCAGTCGTCGATTCGCGCAACTTATAGACGCAAAATTGTGTTCAGCGATGAGGCGCATTTTTGGCTTAACGGGTTTGTTAATAAGCAAAATTGCCGCATATGGAGTGAGACCAATCCACAAGAGACCCTACAGACTCCATTACATCCAGAAAAATGCACTGTTTGGTGCGGTTTTCATGCTGGTGGCATCATCGGACCTTATTTCTTCAAAAATGAGGCCGGAGCTCGCGTTACGGTCAATGGAGATCGTTACCGCACCATGATCAATGATTTTTTGTTTGAAAATATGGATGACATTGATCCGGAGGAGATGTGGTTTCAACAGGATGGCGCTACGTGCCATACGGCGAACGCAACCATCGACTTACTGAAATCAAAATTTGGCGATAAGTTGATTTCGAGAAATGGACCTGTCAATTGGCCTCCAAGGTCGTGCGATTTGACACCTCTCGATTATTTCCTGTGGGGCTACGTGAAGTCACTGGTTTATGCTGATAAACCAGCAACAATTGACGCCTTGGAGGCCAGCATTGTTCGTGTTGTTAGTGACATACGGCCAGCAGTGCTCGAAAAAGTGGCCCAAAATTGGACGTCCAGAATGCGCTTCGTCAAGAACAGCCGCGGTGCCCATATGCCCGAAATTATTTTCAAATGTTAATGTCACGTATTGATCTTTCGAATAAAAAAAAATTTTTGATTACAATTTAATTTTTTGTGTTATTTTTTACAATTTCAAGTTCTATCGGGCTTAAAAAAATACCCTTTATATTTAAATTTTTTTAAGTAAACGGGGAAAAGAATATAGATTTCAAACATATTCAGAATTGCGGCCTTTGAGTGAAGATGACGTTTTAATCACGTATATGGCAATAAAAGTGTTCAGATTTGCCAAAAAATTTGTGTAATAGAAAAAAATCTTACCGTGTAAAAGCAGCGAAGATAATGATGGAATTTTTGATTAAGGGCGTTTTAGACTATCATACAAGTCTTAAGATTTTGATTGGATTTTGTGGGACAAAAATCTAAAGATATTTGTTGCGACTGTCAAAAAATCTAACGTACCATTACATTTTGTTTTCACACTATCACACCTAAAGTAAAAGAAGGAATTTGACTTGAAAATAAACAGCCAATTTACTTAACGTCTGGTTTTAATGTTTTTATTATTTGCTTTTGCAAAAAATGCAACCCTGATCCAATGAAAAATCTTATTGTTTAAACAAATTTCTAAAAATGGTGAAGTGTTATGGGATGTCAAATCTTTTACCGTATTATTTCTCATTTTCATAACGCTTTACATTCACACTATCACACTTGCACGTATTATTTGATTTTTTGACAAGTCTTAATACAAAGAGTGATAGTCTGAAGTGTCCTTTATTAACATTTTCTTCCCATCACATCAGAGTTGTATTTTTACATAGTTTGCATCAAAGTTACTTTAACAAAGTTCGCTACAATAATCACAACTTCAAGAAACATTGCATATATTTTGTTTTTGCAATGAGACCAAAATGTTAAAAGCATGTGACAGAAATATAAAAGAAAGTTAATTGAATTTTATGAGAAAAAAGTGGAAAAATTTTATCTTAAAATTTTTTGATCTTTGTTTATTAAATATTTATAAAATTTTACTAATTTTCATAAAATTTTTGCAGCTTAAGATCTTGTTTTTTTACATCAGAAATTTAACAATATTCTAATATTTATTTTTCAATATTTCGCCAACAATCTGTTGGCATCTTCAGGAAATATTGAAACTGTTGTTTTTCCTGAAGATGCCAACAAATTGTTGGCGAAATATTGAAAAATAAATATTAGAAAATTGTAAAATTTTTTATATAAAAAAACAAGATATTAAGCTGCAAAAATTTTATGAAAGTTAGTAAAATGAGATTACAAATAGAAATAATTTTAGTGAAATAATTATTACGAAAAACTTTTTACAGATTTTAATATCACTTTTCACAGATTTTACACTCAAAAAAATTTTCGTTCGTAATAAATAATTTTGGTGCGTGCAAAATTGTAAAGAAAGTAACAATGTAAAAAAATAAGAATATAAACAACTTTTGACAAATTGGCCGCACAAGATGAGTAACGGTTCGACTGGCAAGGTTACCTTAAGGCACCCACAGACGATATGTTTTTACGTCTGTTTTTTAAAATGTAATTCCTCATGTATTTTTTCATGGCTGTCAAAATTTTTAATTTTTACAGACGGTTTTTAAAATTTGCTCACAAACGTACATGTACATTTAAGTCTGACATGGTCTATGTTATGCTTAATATTGCATTAAAATTTCCTTAAGCCGACTACTTATACCGCCCGAAAACGGCTGCTGAATTGTTTGCAAGGCATAAAGTTCTAGTGTCAGATGTTTAAACATAACAAAATAAAACAAGCTCTATTTGAAATTTTGCCAGATGACTTTGCTCATGTTTTTTACACACGCAATGTTTTTGAGGTAACAAACGACATGTAGGCATTTTAGATTGTGAAAAATTACATCTACATTGTTAAAAACATATCGTGTGTTAACTACTTTAGTAAGAGTACCCTGGTTTGCATTAGCAGTACTCTGAGTATATACTGAAGATGTTGCCACATCCACGAAACGAACAAACAACAATTCAAGAATATTGACAGCTAGCATTTCTAATCGTGGGAGAGGCTACTGGGAATTTTGTTAACATAGAAGATTGCTCACACAGGAGAGACAGTTGCTTTTGTGAGACGCCTATACAAATCTTAGAGGGAATCATTTGAAACTTGTGTAGAGATTATCTTAGGTTAGGTTAGGTTAGGTTAGGTTAGGTTAGGTTAGGTTAGGTTAGGTTGTATAGGCCGCCAGTTTCATGAAACCAGCCCACTTGGGTCCTTTTGGTCCCGTTGTGTTGCCTGAGGGATTATCTTTCAACTTGTGAAAATCTCCGCCATATAAAACTTGATTCACCCTTTCTTTCGGAATAAAATTTTTGTGCCGAACCAATTTTAACTTTTTGAGAAATTGTTCTGAAACAACCATGTTTGTTCTGGTAAAACAAAGCTAACATATGAAATAATTATTTAAACAAGATGTCTTACTGTTATGAGGTGGCAGCTTTATCTCTGAGATAAGCTTCAGTGCAAACGATGCGTTGAAACTCATTACAAAAATGACAAATATGTTCTACTTATTGATCAGTCTTTGCTAATGACGACCCTGATACACAATCGTGCGATCTACTAAATAAAACATGTGTGCTGAAAAAGTACTAAAAATGCAACTGCGTGACAAAGTTTTTTGACAAATCGTGAGATATGAAAAATTTTACGAAAATGTTCATAACATGATAGAGTCTGTGCGATCAGTGTGATCAGTATATTGTGAAAAATATGAGAATATTGTCGACGCCCCGAGAAATGAATTGAAATAATGTAAAATTAATAATAGTTTTTAATTACTTTACTGTCTAAATAAAATATAAATAAGGTATAATATAAATTATTGCAATCATACTTGTATAACATTTTGTAAAGTCGGCCAGACTTAAAACATTTTCCTGTGAATGAATCAAACGATCGTGTAGGATAGTGTATCAGAGCCTTTAAGTCTTATTTACTTCATGCAAGAAGCCACAAAAGGCCTATTTGGTGAAGACTCTTTGCTACTCCTCATAACAGGGTTCATTCCCTGAGTACTGGCCCAAGATAAATTTTTGCATCTCTGTTCACTTTGTGAACGAACGTTAAAGTTTGTTGTAGATTTCGAATTTAATACGTCATTTGTCCATATTACTTTAAGAAATAGCCACGCCATTGGCGTCAATGGCGTGCAATCTAGTTTAATGAATACCAATTTATTTTGGGTGAAATTTGGGTATGGACACCAAAGACATTTAATTTCAAAAAGAACGGTGCTGCGTTCCCCACTGCTCATAACGCAACGAATAATCTGCAAGAGTTTAAAATCAAAACAGAACCGTTGTGAACTTGTCAACAAGATCGAGTGATTTGGCCACTTTTTATTTTCTTTCATGTTAGATACCCTTAAGCCGCAAGTTCATGCGAATGAGCCAGAAAACAAGGTCCTTTTTGCTCAACATGTTGGTGAGCTCCTTTTAAAAATAATGAGTTAGATTTTGTGCAAATTTTAATTTGAGTTAAGCCACTTACTACAAAACTTGGCCGTCATATTGTAATCGTTACTTCATGAAGACATACTCGTTTTCCGGCCACCCGTTACTAATTTGCATAAGTTCGCTTTTATTACTTGGATGAATGAATGACTGACTGACTAAATGAGTAAATAGATGAGTAAACAAAAACACTAGCTACTGTGATTGCAGCTGCTGTTGCTGTTGCTGCTGCTGCTGCTGCAGTTGATGATGATGATGCTAACGATGAGCGACAAGTGTCTGTCTGTCTATTTAAAAATCTGTGCGAATGATATTTTTCATTTGTCCTCTGTCTGTCTTTCGGTTTCAAACTTTAGCATGTAAAATATTGTTAATGCACAGTGTTGTGTTTAAAGTTAATGTTGTTTGTTAGCCTTGTTTTTACACAATATAATTTACGTTTATGATGAGCTAGACACAAAATCTCTTCTTTGTTGCACACATACGCACACAAACACACACACACACACACACTCACAAATCGAATTCATCCAGACGCATAGTCGTTGGGAAAATGATTAATTACCAAAGAATGAGCAACACAAAATTTATTGTTGTTTATAAAATCCTCATTGTGCCATATTGTGTGCTTGTGTAAAGATTTGTAAAGTATGTAAATTATTCCGACATGTGATTTTCCTTAAAAAAAAAAGCGAACACATTAAATTGTAGTAAAAAACTTTGTCGACAAACACTTGCACTGGTAGGCAGCAGATTGGTTTCAGATTCTTCAAGGGGTATAAGAATATAACATGTGGTTGTTTAAGATGTACTCTTCATATATGAGAAAATAAAGGGTGTCTTACTAAGCGCCTCCTATTTTAATATGTAAATAAAAATTGACGTTTCACATGGATTCGGTGTACGAAATATAATATCATGCAAATGTCCTTCGTAGCTTTACTAGATGATACGCATTCGAAATTACCAATATTCCATGACTCTGACTTGTGCAGCACACTAAATTCATCCCATATCGAGGGTTGCGGTGGCGTTTAATGGTGACTTCAAACACCCAGAAAAAAAAACAGAACAACGTTCTCTTAAAGACACAGGACATCAGTGTTCATATCATACAACTCAAGTCAAAAGTAGTTGGCAATTCTCATATTACACAGCCCGCCATAGGACTACTCCGAATTCAAAAATCTGTCGGCTGACACGCCAAACTGAAATTTTGCGGGCTGTATTGAGCTCTCATGGATTGTCATCGTGCCTTCAGCCCACCGGGGAACAGGTTTTGCCTTGGAGTATTTTTAACCAGGGCACTCTGTTTTCCGTGCCTTCAGCCCACCGGGGAACAGGTTTTGCCTTGGCGTATTCCTAACCAGGGCACTATGTTTTTCGAGTAAAGAGGGAAGGGGTTCGTGGGTTGTTGTAACAAATTCAACTCTAGGAAGCCCAAGGACTTATGTTGTGTTGGCTTCCGAAACCCTTACCAATGGTTTAAATTGGCAGAACGGAGATTGCTTGCAGTTCAACCCGGGTTGATCATAGTTGAGGTGCCTACCTTGGCTGTAACGTTCTGGCTGTGGTTGAAACCTAAAACGCAGGAAGGGGGTGTTAGTATCCTTGATAATTGCTTGGCGTGGCTTTTTTCGGGGACTAACAACCTCCCGAAGATCTGTTGCTTTTATAACACATACCTGTACTGTGAGGAACTAGTGGTGATGGTTGACGGGTGAGTTGGTTTAAGGGCTGATGCTGCTAGTGGGCTTCGGCCTACCAAATCATTAAACCTTGTCTTCCATTGATTGCTGGGAAATTACATACAGGAGGGGTTAGAAGGCCCCAACTCCTCAACAAGAAGTTGCTCATATGGCTACAAATATGTGGCATAAATTGTCCTGTGTTTGTGTGAGTGAACCTAGCAAGCCACACGGGGGCGCCGGTGAATCGTGAATAATTCACTCAGTGACACCGGTCCATCATCAGATAAGGCCGCAAGGCAAGTGCTGATGTAAATCTTTTTCAAAATAGTACTCATGGATAGTGTAAATATTAGGTAGTCGAATGCTTTTGATGTTCTTGGAATGAACGAATACGAATGAAACAGTGTAGGCTGTACTTCACTCCGTCAAATCTACCTACTATTTACACCACCTATCAAAAATGTAATACAACTCTCAAATTTTATTTTGGGGTTACTTGACCGCCTGCAAGAAACAGCTGAGAATTTTATCGCAGACAGTAGGATATCCAACTCTATTGACTCACTGGAGCATTGCCGTAGGGAGAAGTACGTTACCCTGTTCTATCGTTACTATGTTAGATTTTGCTCTGATGAGATTAGGCATCTTGTTCCCGAAAGCCATTTATTTTTGCGCAATATGCGCTCATCCTCCTGGTGTCAGTGGTCGAGTATTAATTCTTCGCCAGTACGGCTCTTCTGTGGAACAAGTTGCCTGAAGACGTGTTTCCCGTTGGAAGGTTCAAGTCAAAGGTCCGCAAACACTACTCCCCCTTTTCTCCTTCCTCCTTATAACCGATTTTCCTAGTGTCAGTACAAGTAAATATTAATTTATTGAATTTTTGTTGAACTTTATAATTTTTAAATTAGATTTTTGGTTTTTGTACATTTGTACATCGGGTTTTAGTATGAGTTTTTCCTTTCTTAAGAAGGATTTTTGACAATACAAGTTTGTTGTGATCAATAATTTTTGATTGAAGAAGATCATCGATCGGAATTTGAGCCCGAGTTCAACTCCGAAAATGGGTGCTGCTGAGTAGTGTAGCGACTACGAAACAGCTAGTTCTCGCCCAGCTATAAAGGTTTGATTATTATTATTGTTGTCTTCTTCAATCAAAAATTATTGATCACAGCAGATTTGTATTGTAAAAACTTCCTGCTTAAGAAAAGCTTCAGAAAATAAAAACTTGAACTAAAACCCGATGTACAAATGTACGAAAACCAAAAATCTAAGATAAAAACTAATAAAAAAATTCGACTATTTTGTCTGTTGATGTAATCTTTAGCCAGAAATCGTCTCCCTCGCTGAAAATGAACCAAATTTTTAACTACACCTGGGGCGTTACTCTTTATTGCGCTGCAAAAGCAAGTTAGATGCGATAGGACTATAATTTGGTGCTCTCTATGGTATATAAGTTGAAAATGAAGCAACACTGGCATCTCAAAAGAAAAAATAACGATGAACAAGAAAATGAGATTTGCGAAAGGGAAAAATTAAAGCCGAAAGAAAAGTATGAAGAGACAGTACCAATTGTTCGAATACGTTTTATTTTTTTCGCATCGCAATAAGCCCCATTGGGTTAATTGAACTACAAAAAAATATTCTTTAGCTTTCTTGTTTCTCAATTTTCTTGCATTCCATTTTTATGTCATCTTTTATCATTTATTTTCCACTTTAATCATTTTTTAAAATTCTCTTTTTTTTACTGTTTTTATATCATGTTCATTCATATTCAGTTCTTTTAAAACAAATTTCATTTAACAAATAAAAAAAGGGTGGTCCAACCATAATGCATAAAGTTAATTGTAACTAAAACAAAAACTTTTCCAAGATAACAATGAATGTGTGTATGTGAGTATCTATGTACTTTCATTTTAATTTTAATTTTAATTTTAATTAGTTAGTACAAAATTTAAAAAACAATCTAATTTATTCAAATTATGCTCTACTGTATATTGTTCAACTCAAATCGTGCGCCATCTAATAAAAGGATAACAACAGATTTAAAAGGGGGCTAGATGTACATACATACATATGTATATACTACACAATCTCCACACGAACAACGTTCACACACACACACACACTCCTACTCGCAATGAAGCACCAAAATTGTGGCGGATAAGAGTGTTTTGTTGCGAGTATTTTAATGCAGCCTGGATTTTCACTAACACCGCAGAAGCATCAATGCGTCGTGCGTGTTGATTTCAATGATGCTGCTGATTTTGTTTTAATATTTCGAGGGTGTTTTAAATGCAAAAAAAAAAAACCAAAAAGGATCAATTGCTCAGTCAAAATAATGCAAACAATGACAACAACGACGCAAAAGAGAAAAAAAAAATTAACAAATTTGATGACAAAAGGATTTGGGCTTTAAGGCTGATTTGTAATTGTAATGATAAACATTGGAAGAGATTTAAAAATATATCTACATATATTTTTAAACAATTTTTATTAAAAATGAAAAAAGCGTCTGCGGCTTTCTGCCACAGTGTAATCCTAAGCACACGCGTCCGCTTAGAGGATTTTCTTTGTTTTTGAAAACTCATAAAAATGTAAATTTTTGAGATTTTGAATTGATATACATATCTAACCAGTTATATTTACCTTAACTTGCGATTCAGTCATTCCTAAGGCATATGCTAGTTTAGCTCTTTCTGGGCCAGCCAGATATTTTGTTTGTTCAAAGGTTTTTTCCAAGGCAAAGATTTGTTGACCACTAAATGTTGGGCGGGTGTGCTTTTTTTTGCCATCCTTGTCACTGGATGAATGATGCTGGTGTGATTGTGATAAATTGGCGGTCACTGGAAGGAAATATGGAAAAATGTTATTTTCATAATTTGTTCAATGTGATTGATCAATTAACTTTTTCAGCAAACTCCATACTAAGTAGTTCTAATTCTACTAAATTATTAGCCAGGCATGTAATTTTTTTACCTGCATATCATAGAAAAATATTTTTTTCATGGTAAATAACGAAATTCGCTGAATCGGTTAATAAATTATTTGAATTCATGAATTCCTCTACAGGATTCATGAATTCAAGCTAAAGTTTAGTAAATATACTTATTGAGCGAAAATAAATATTAATTTCAACAACAACGAAATGTGGTGCTTAAGATTATTCTTTTGGTATATTTTTCAGACAAAATTTTATTGATATTATATTTACTATCATTTTTTTCTGTGTATGCAATCCATACCTATAACTACATACCTTAACATATTGTTAGAAATTTGCATACTTCTAACCCATTGTGCAGCCACTGATCTGCTTGCTATAAATGTACACGCACATCCTCACAAATAATATAAAACTAAAAACATAATACATAAACAATTAAATATACCTGAGCTAAAGAATACAAAATTCACAATAAATCAGCCACCAATGATATTAATGCTGTTGTTGCATTCTTATTGTTTCCCAATCATGAGTGTGTGTGTGCACATACATAAAGTGCATAGCAATTTGTACATTTAAGTCGACAATTATCATGAATAATATAGAAGGTAATAAAGAAGTACAAATAGCAGGCAGAGTTTAATTTTAAACGTTCGTAAAGACAGTCATAAGTCAGAAAATTAACACTGCTTTTACACATGGAAAGTTTACTTTGCTAAGTTTTGGGTATGGTGGTGGCAAGGGGAAGTAAAGAGTGTAAGACTGCTCTCTTCTTCTATGACGCCATCAAACTTTGCTAAGTAAACTTTCCGTGTGTGAAAGCGGTGCCAACAAATCTTGTGTGTTAATAACAGTGGTATTAAATGTGAAGTTGTGAAGAGTTTAAGTACTGTATGACAAACAAATGTCTGAGTCATCATTATTAAAGAAACGGCAAATGCGTAGAAAACGTAACAATATATCGAAAATATCAAAGTGAATATTTTCAATCATTTCTTTAATAAGTGCTGTGATGGAAATTTCCATCATTTTGCAAACGAAAGTCAAAACCTCAAATTTTAGTTATTTCTTATTTGCTTTTATTGTAAAAAATTATCTGAGATAGTTAAATTGAGCCATGTTGCTGATCATGCAAAAACGCCAAACTGCGAGATTACGCGGCCAGGAAACATTTTCTCTTCCCACTCTTCCCACGTGGACACCACCTTCCGTGGATGTAATGGCTTTTCATGCATCGCACGCCCCAGTGCCAATAATGGAATTAAAGAAGTAAAATGCAAATATGAGAATAGTTATTTAAGACAATTTTAATTTCATATATAACATTGATAACAATTTTAATTTTATATATTTTTAATTGACAGTACCACCCTACGTTCTTGCGGAGTATAGCATTACATTGTATGTCTGTTTTTATTATGCAGCTGCCTAGTTCATTCATTAGTTAATATTAGCTATGATTGGCGAAAAACGTTATTAGTAAAAGCTATGACATCTTACGATAAGATAATTAATTTTGCGCCACCCTGTATTATTATGAAATAATGACTATACCAAATAATTTCTCCAACACATTTCTTAAAAATAATGTCTTTTACATATTAAAAAATATGTTGTGATGGAAATTCCTATCACTATTGGGCGTGATCTAAGGTTGTAATTACCCACCGCTTAAATGCCTTTTTAGTTTATTCACCCCTTATATTCAATCCCGGGTTTATTCTCGCTTATTTTCCTACAAAAATACACGGTTAATTAACTTTCTTTTAAGTACCCATTTTGGATAATTACCCAAAATATTGAATCCCAAATACAAAAATTCCCTAAAAATGCCTTCATTTATTTACCCAACACTGCCTAACTATTCACTCAACTCTGTGGACAAATTTGTCACTTGTTAAACACGAAGCGTAAATTTTTGTGAATTCAGTCAATTTGCTTTTTAACTTTCTGATACGCTTTTATTATATACATACATGCATGTACTCCTGCTATATTTTTTCTATATACGTATGTATAATTTTTTTGATAATGAATTTTTTTTTTTTATTTTAATTGAATAAAATATTTTATTTTGAAAACTTCGTTTGCCTTAATTTTTATTTTGATGTATGTAACGACTTTGATTTAATTTAAGTCCGTTTGGATAAATGCCTTCGTAGAGGTACTTTACCGTCTCCGCTTTAATGCCTTATTCGCTCAATTACCAAAAATTACAGCAATTTGAGTTAGGTAATAAAGCGGGGTTTACTGTAAATCAGTTTTTCTTTCATGTTCAATAACGGAATTCACTGAATCAATAAATAAATTGCTTGAATGTGGACCTGTAAAGCAGCTTGTGGACTCCAATAAAAGCTTAGTAAAAATAATTATTGATCGTAATTGGCAATTTATTTTACACAACAACAAAATACGATAATGCAAGGTTATACCTACATATATTAAAATTACATATTCCGACAAAAACTTTGTTGATTATTATAATATTTTCTGTGTTACTATATATTGACAATACCAAATACTTCCCCAAAATAATTTTACTCATTTTTTTTTTTTTAATTTTGCCATGGAAATTTCTATCACCATGCGGGCCCTGCAACTTAAAAGAAATTATTTTATTTCCAATATTATATGATGGTATCATTCATCTAGCTCAAGTTCAATCCTGGCTTTAGCCAAGAAATATTTTTATTTTTTAATTAGAACAATTACCGCGATCAATAACTCTTGATCAAAGAAGACAGGAAACAATAATTGAATACATTAAAGGGGACAGGACAACTAGCTGTTTCGCAGTCGCTTCACTGCTAATACGCACCCACTAGGATTCGAACTCAGAAATGATTTAAAAAAAAAAAACTTAAAAATGTTAAAATCACTATTTCATTTTACTACAAATAAAATTGGTCTCTGCTGCAAAATTCTTCGAAGCTTGTTTGCCAATTAAAATGTTACTTTGGTCTACACTCAGAAATAACAATCAAAAACAATCATTTGCATAAACAATTATAAAAATAATAACGAATATGCAGATATTGACACATTGTCGGTTGTGTGCCGTACGAGCGAGAGAGCACAACGATACGACAATAAATTTCAAACAATGGACACAAATGCCATGTTTTGCCTATTAAAATAACAAATAATTAAAATGGCATAATTAAACGATACATAAAATGGAGCCTTAATTGCTACAACTGTAACAGCAAACAATAAAATAAAATAAAATAATCTGTAGACTCTGGGACAATAAAAGGAGCAAAAAAAAAAACCTGCACGAATTTATTGTTGTGCATATTATTATTTGGGGACAAATTAAAATAATACAATGAAATTAAACCAAAACTAATTGACCACAAATTAATTTATGTAAAAATAGCAACAAACCAAAAAAATATAAAAACGAAGGAAAAAACAGAAATTTAATTAAATTCTTTGACTTAGCACAACTGAAGAGAATATGAGAAAAGGTCCACAGCAAGCAAAAAGGCAACAGAAAACCAAACAAATCAATTAAACTGCGCCAAGTGCTAATGAAATTATGACAAAAACCTTTGGCAGACCATTTTAATTGAGGAATCCAACAAAACACTTCATTCATCTCCTGCTCTATTAGAATTCAAAGCAACACTTGCCGGCCAACATTAAGCCAATAAAAGGCCATTAGAACAAACAAAACGCCCCCCATAGGAAAATGATGTTTAACACAACAAACACTAACAACGTACACACAAACTCATGAGCACTCTCACGGCAAACACAAACCTTGAAACTCATGCTCTCACACTATTACTCATGCCATGCTCTTGTATTATTAGTAACGGTTATTTAAACCGACAACAAAAACATTTACTAGGGCATTATAATCATTTATATGTAGCTATGTGTTTGTGTATGAGTGTGTGCTTAAGAGTATTAAGTTTGCATGCAACGCTACAATATTGCCAGCTAGCGTGAGTGGTTTTACCACAATTTTAACGATGAGTGAGCAATTAATATCACCCCATTATTAAATGAAGGACCCTTAATTATATTAAATACGATTTTATAAAATCAAACTTAAAATATTCTCCTGCTCCTTCCTGCTCTTGCTGCTGCTGCAGCCGCTGACTGCAGGTTTAAGTTAAAAAGGTAATTTAAAAATGTGTCCTCAACTTTGTCGTCAACAGTTTTCAAGGCATTATAAAGTCACAAAAAAATGTGTTTACGGCCATTTAAACATCCCGGGGCTTAATGTTGGTAAATTTATTTCATTCCGTTTTTTTTTTTGCTTTTCAAACCTCCAGTTGGCTGTTACAGTCAGTCGGTGGTGGTACGTATGAATTATTAAGGGTTGTTTTAATTTCCTGCTGCTGTTACTTTTGTGTTTTTTTTTTGCAATGCTTTGAAATTTTTGGGTAACAGTTTTGTATTTTGCCGAGTCCCTTAATGACTCTTTGGTTGAGAAGATTTTGAAGGTTTTTATATTCCATATCTCTTTGCTACAAATTGAAAAATATTAATTTAAAATTGCTGTTATATGTTTGTATATATGAATAAAAAAGAAAAACATGGGTATAATTTTAGCTTTTCAATTTAAATGTGGGTTAGTGGCACGTTTTAAAGTTATATATTAATAAGACAAACAAAATCCTTTTAGATTTAATACTTTAACTTCTAAAACACAATTTAAACTTTTAAATATATACGTATATAAATATGTCTGAATTAACAATTTCAAATGTATCATGTAAAATTGTGTTTGAAGCAGCCGAGGGCAATGGTTAGATTGAGTTACGAAGTTGTTCTACTACTCTTCAAAGACAACAACTATTTTATGAAGATTTGAAAAACTAAATTTAATACCCCTATTCTTTCACAATAAAAATAGAGCAGATATAACACTTAAGAAAAAATAATAATTAAGATTATAATGTAAACTGAAACGTAAAAACAGACATAACGATTCCTAATGGTAAATGAGAAATATACAAAATACCTATAAACTAAAAAGAAAATTATCTTGCTCTCAAGACTATTATGTGATTTGTCAAAAAAAATTTATATAAAAAGCAATAAATTTCAATATTTTACTTTCTACATTTCTCAAGCATATTGCTACAATTTTGGAACTCTAACCTGTAACTCAATTCCCCAAGAAACATAAAACTCTTTCAATTTTATTTAGATCTTCTGGACGCTATTAGCAAAGCTTCCAACGGAGATTCACAATGACCATAGAAAAGTTAACCATCAGCATAAAATGGTGGTGGGTTATTAATTCCCTTTTATTCAAGACGCTCGATCTGCCCATCGCTGATCTGATCATTGCAAACCTTATTTTTGAAAGCAACAACGAATTTTCTAATAATTTTTATTTTATTTTGTTTTGAACACTGTTCTCTAGAACACTCATCACAACGCAATGCCCACAAGGGTAATCACGCTTATACATTTACATAGAGAGTGTTCTCTTTGTAGAAACCACTGCTGTAGATACTATTTTTTACAATACCATAGGACTTGTGAGTTCAGATATTGTATTTAAAACTTTTCAGAAAGTATATACTAAATTGAATTATAAATAGTTTATTTCCTTGAATCGAGTTATAAATAGTTCAAAATTCGCCTACAAACTCAATTTTATCTTCAAACTGTTAAATAGTTTAATTTCCACTTTCTGAAATCCTTTTCCAATGCCCTTAGTAAACATGTGTTATGGCAGTTATAACCATGATTATATGCTTAAAAGGCCATGAAAAAACAAACACCATAAAAACGTACGAATACTTATTCTTATGATTGTTTAAGCCAGTGGTGCCCAAAAGCTCTATATGGAAGAGTAAACACCAATACATTTAAGGAGAAATTACTTTTATTTAATATATTTTGTTGTAAAAAGCAAAACAATTTACAAAAATAAAATTCACACTGATACTCGCTGTCGTCAATGTTTACCAGCAAAACATGCGAAAGTGTTGTTGCTTTGCTCTTGTGTGTGTGCAGTGAAGAACGACAAAAAATATATATATATGACGAAGTTGTTTGCCTATTTTTCATTGCTAGTGCTGAGCGCAGTATGTGTGTATTAAAGAGCACAGCCCTATAGCTAAGCGCTTTTACAAAAAACAATTGAGCATCAAGAGCATAGGTCTGGGCATGCCTGGCTTAAGCAGTGCGGCAAAAAGAAAGCAACAGTAGACAGACTATGGAATGAACATCATCACTGAGCAGAAAATTAAAACAAGACATAATAACATCCAACAAACAGCAAAAACACTGAAAAATGAAAACAACAATACGCTTAATGCTGCTTGAATTTTAATTAATGAACAACTTCTATGATTCAAACACACACACACGCACACATTCGCACACGCGTTTACCAACAGGACGTGCACTTTTTCATTAACCGGGCCCAACGTTAGTTACAGACTCACTTTTTTTAACTGTTTGTGGTTGGGCTTTTGTTTGGCTTAAAAAGCTTCAAACCTCTTCTACCGATTTGCCCCAAACACAAGTAGAGTATTTAGTTTGTTTTAGTGCAACTTTTAGAGGCTCATAAAACCCCATAGAAACGTGCTTGTTTGTCAAAACCATAATGGCTGACTGTCCTGTCAGTCAGTGATTTGGTTGTTACTTGTATCTTGTTTTTTTCTGTTTGTTTTTTTTTTTTTTGTGGCTATTGCTGATAATTCTTGTCTTCATTAAGTTTAATGATGGTGTCAAACTTTTTGTTGTGTCTTTCTCAGCCGGCTTGTCCGTCCCTGGCCAAAAATGTTCCGTTTAATATTTGCGGGCAATAAGAAAAGACAAATGGCTTCAAGTAATTAAGCCATGTTTATGACACTTGTAACAAGTTTGGGATATCAAAGAGAAATTTTTTAATTTGCTGTAAATTATACCGCATGAAAAATAGTATTAATTTGCTAAGAAATTGATTTAATACTAAGTCTTTTTTATTCGGCTTTGTCAGAGTTCTGTCAAATTATGTATGATACCAAATAAAAGTTAAAAAGAACCCTGGGAGGGATCTGCTGGTCCTCATTCTGCCAATAAACCCTTTCAGAAGTCCAACAGAGCATACAGTGGCTTACAGCTTATTTCGTACAGCTTTGAATTCCAACTTTCAAGGCTTATAGCAAGAAAACTGAAGAAGATATTTACCAGACATAAGTGTAAAAAATTTTTACAAATATTCCTTGTTTAATAAAAACTTAATTACCATATACATATTTAATTATATACAAGAAAGAATTAAAAATACATTTTCATTCGACGATATCGAATGAAAATGTATGCGAACGAAAACTAGTCACTCACATTCGAATCAATTTGGGTTTGTCTATGTCACTATTGTTCGTTGGCATGAACTTATGTATTTTAATTGAATTTTGACACATTGTTCACATAGAATAAAAATAGAAAAACCCAAATCAATTTTCTTTCGCCCTGAATGCGAACTTGTCCTTTCGACATTGGCGAACTGGCTGTAAAAATTGCTGTTGTCTTTCAAAAAACTTGCTTAGTATGCTGTTTATTATTTGGAATAGCCTCCCATTCGCCCAATATTTCTAAATGGCGTGTGAGTCAGGAGATTGTGGTGAAAGATTTATGCGGTGTGGGTAGTTCTATATCACCATGGATTGGACATATTATCTTGGTATTACCGAAAACGACTACGTGATCCGAAAGAACTAGCACTTTGTAGCAGATTAGCTTTCAATATATTTAAGTACATAATTTCGTCAATTGTGCTTTCAATATTACCAACTCCCGAGACTATCACACGCGCCCTAAGCATTACATTTGCGCGTTGGCTTTGAGCTTTTGTTCTGGAGTTTTGTTTTGGTTTTGTGTCCATAATGTTTACCAACCGATTCAAATATATTTGAAAGTTTTACTCGCTTGCAAGGTATACAAGTACTACGTCTTGCCAAAAAAGTTTTTGGTTTTGAAATTATTATTCTATGTCAACGATAAAGTTAAAAAGTTTGTTTTTGCATATGCACGAAATAAGCTGTGAGCCACTGTAAGTCATGCGGCTTCCTAGAGTTTTATGTGCAACATGAAACGGGGAACTTGTACCACTCTATGCCAGAAAGCAGATTATCCTGGTTGGGTATAGCAAGGCAAAGCTTGCCCCTCGGGCCGGAGGGCAGGTCTTGCCACCGAATAGTATACAAAAGAATAAGAAACCCCGAGCTTTACAGCAAGGGGTTTGTGTATATGGCTATCCAAAGGAGTGCGAAATATTGTCAGATATTAAAATAAAAAAATAAAAAATTATAAAATCGGAAGAGATTTTAAGCTCGAAAAATTATATAATATTAATAATTAAGTTTTTTTTTATTATATACTTACATCAAAAACTTTTCAGTAGTAAGAGTTCAAGGAGCTCGTTCAAACTCAGCTGAAACTAAATTACTAAAGTTGACAGTAAATGAAATCACTCACTACATATGTCATGCGGCTTCGCAGAGGCTTATTTGCTACAAGAAATCCCCTATACCCCAGATGGCAGAATGCTCTGGTTTGGTGTACACCAAGGCAAAACCTGCTCCTCGGGGCGATGTGTTTCACACAGAAAGAAGGAAATGGTCTAAAATAGTTTCTTTCATACAGAGAAACCAAAAGTTGGGCAGCAACAGTTGATGTCAAACTCTAAACCAGAAGTGCCCAAGTCTTATGCGCTTGAAGATCAATTGTTTTTGTACAAACGCTTAGCTATAGAGCTGTGATCTTTAATACACTCATACTGTACTATGAGTGTATTAAATGAAAATGAAATGAAAAATACACCAACAACTTTATCTTATATATTTTTTAACGTTCTTCACTACACATACATAAGAGCAAAGCAACAGCACTTTCGCATGTTTTGCTGGTAAACATTGACGACAGTGATTACCAGTGTAAATTTTGTTTTTGCAAAAGTTTTGCCTTTTACAACAAAAAATATTTAATACAAGTAGTTTTTCCCTAAATGTTTTGGTGTTTGCTCTTCCATATAGAAATTTTGGGCAGCACTGCTTTATATTAACATTAGCATATTATATATGCGGTCGTTTGTCTATTTAATATAAGCTTTAATATATTACTTAATAGATCAGCATGTCGTCGAAACTTTCAACATTAATTAGTTTTCTATCGTGAGGCTGCTGTTAAAAATGATAAATGAATGAATGTCGAAGTTTATAAATATGAGTGGAGGATGAGTGCTCTAAGCACATAGACGACCGCAGACTTCACAACTTCAACAATAATCGTTTTCATCTAAGCGCATGTATTTTATTTTTGACAATTTGCTGCTTGCTGTCATCTATATGTTTTTTTTTTTTTTTTTTTATCTTGGACTAGTACTCAGGGGATGACCCCTACATATGCAGCGCATTGTACCAGAACTAGGAAAATAGGTTATGAGGAGGGGGAAAGAGGGAGTAGTGTTTGTGAACATTTGACTTGAACTTTCCAATGCTATAACAGACAGGAAACACGTCAGCAGGCAACTTGTTCCACAGACGAAGCGTACGGCTGAAAAACGAATTCTCTCTGTAATGCGTAGTACGATTCCCTGGGCAATCGACCACAAATGGATGAGCTCTGGACGTTAAACGCGTGCTACGTAAAAATGTGCGAGTTTCGGGAACAAGACCCCTAATCTCGTCAGAGCAAAATCCATTGTAGTAACGATAGAACAGAGTAACGCACCCTACACTGCGTCGATGCTCCAGTGAGTCAATAGAGTTGGATACCCTACTGTCACAGATAAGCTTCTTCGCCCTCTCCTGCACACGGTCGAGCAACCCCAAAATAGACTTTGGGGCACCGGCCCAAACATGAGAGTTGTATTCCATTTTCGGTCGGATATAGGTGGTATAAATAGTAAGGAGGTCGGATGGAGTGAAGTACATCTTACACCGTTTCAAAAAACCGAGGCACTTGAATGCTTCTTTAGAGACATGAAAAATGTGATCATTCCAACGAACATCACGCTGTATTTTCATTCCAAGAACATCAAGAGCATCCGATTCCTCAATATTTATACCATCCATGAGTACAGATATGTTTAAAGCTTAATGCGTGTGAGGCGGCGTTAGCTGCGAGGGATGCTAAGTTAAATACAAGTTTTGTGGGAGCAAAGTTTTTAAGCTTATATTCACGTTCCAACTGTATAAAAACGACATTCTGTGAAATTTTTTCCTTAACATTAATAACATTTTCACCTTGATAATCACAAAGTCTGACAACAAATATTTCTCAAATCACCATAATAAAAAATATTTTTATTGATGTTACCGCAACTAATCCGCCTTAAAAACGCCTGTTGGCACCCTCCTTTTTTGTTTGAAGAAAAAAAATCTTAAAAATTTTAAAAATTTATTTGACAATGAGCTGAGTTAAGCCATTTATTAACACAAAATTTCATCAATATTTTTTTGTTTTATACTTTTTTGCTGGCAAAGCAACGTCTGCCACGAAATTAAGCCCAATATAAGAAACAAATTTATAAAATGTATGAAAAATACCCTGAGGATAACATTCTTTTTTTTCTTTCTGCGTATTTTTTAGGCGAAAATAAATGTACAGAAGAAAAATTATTTTTTATTATGCAGCTGAGGTCTACAGCAAATATTTTCCTTCTTTTCATATTTCTGCTCAGGGAAATTGATCTTGAGCTAAAAGGTAATAATTTTACTGACAATTGATAATACCCAGTAAACAATTGGCTAAATGTGTGTTTATTTTATTATTTTCTTTTTTTTTTCATTCTAACATGGTAAATGTAGGCCAAAAAAATAATGCTGATAAATAATGTGTTCTTATTATTTTCAGGGATTTTTTTTATAGCAAAACAAGTAGTAGTAAAAATTTGTTGTTCTATGCAGCAAACAAATTCGCCAGTCTCCGTGCTTAATGAGGCAGCATCAGCAGTTGCTGCTAATCGCTTAAAGTCACCCTGTTTATTAATGTCAATATTGCCTTCATATAATTGCCATAAAATAAATTTCAAGTCATAATTCTTTTGCTATTTTGCTGCCTTGAACATGTTCCTGTTTTATTTTTGTTATTATTGTTTTATACTTTTGAGTCCTGCATAAAATATCCTGACAATTGAATACGTGTTATTTTTATTTAAGGGTTTCATTATTTATACATACATACATATTTTTATTTTTTAGTTGAATAAAATTTCTATCTACACGTTTTCATGGCCGGATATAATAATGACAATTTGTCATGCCATTAATTTAATGCCCCTGTCAAAATAAATACATATTTAATAGCATTTTTTTTCAATATAGTCAGAGTATCAGACATAAATCAATTCAAATAAGCCAAGATTTTCTACAAATTCAAAAGTTTTGATTTGGAAAAATTGCAAAATTATTAATTTGCAAAAATAAAGGTGATGATTAGATCAAAACTCTGGTTGCCCCATATCCCTCTTAATTGCTTTTTTCGCTTAAAAGCATTAAGCAAATGAATTTGTATTAAATAACAGCAGACAAGCAGGTTCAATGAGCTACAAATCTATATAATATAAACATAAATATTTGACATGCATAAATCTATCTATAATGTAGATAACACACGATATGTTTTTATCAATGTAGAAGTCATGTTTTCCAAATGTAAAATGCCTACATGTCGTCTTTTACCTCAAAGATATTGCTTCTGTAAAAAACATGAGCAAAGTCATCTGACAAAATTTCAAATAGAGTGTGTTCTATTTTGTTATGTTCAAACATCATTTGAACTCTAAGCCCTACGGGCAGTTCAGCGGAGGCTGTGTTTGGGCGGTATAAGTAGTCGGCTTAAGGAAATTTTACCGCATTAAAATTATATTATAATTTAAATAATTTTTGTTTTTAATAATAACAAGCATTTTGTGAGCATATTGTTAAGAATTTTTATCAAATCTAACCCAGTGTGCAGTTGTTGTTCATGTTGTTAAAAATGTACAACACATTCACACAATTAAGATAAAACTAAAAATATAATACACAAACCAACAAACATACATGATTTAAAGTACGTATAAAGCTTTAAACACATAGACGACAGCAGACAGCAAGCAGCAATCTGTCAAAAATAAAATACATGTATTTAAATGCACACGATTATTTTAACGACATCACAGCAGCACGACTTCACAACAGCATTTGCTGCTGCTGCCAACTTAGGTTAATTTCTATTTTCGTAAGCAGCAAAAAGGAAATGCAGTGCTGCCACTATAAATATAAATTGGCAGCAATAAAAACTAAAATTTGCTTGAAATATTTAATAGAAATAAACATCGATTTCAGTCGGTAATTTTAATTTTATTCATGTAAAATATATATGTAGCACCTCTGAAATTTGCATTGTTTAAATACACATTGTGTTGCTGCTGTCTTTAAAATAATTATGTTGCTGATGAGACGGCAGCATTTGAAGCTAACTTCATTTGTAGTCGTGAAGTTGTGAAATCTGCTGTCGTCTAAGTGTTTAGAGCTTAATTCCAACTAAATCAACTACAAATGATGTTGTTTTTCTTGTATTCTAGGTATTCGTTTTATTTTTGTTTGTGTTGTGTTCGCAAGCATGTGTATGAATGTGTATATGCGAAAGAAATACATTTGTACCTTATGAAGGACAAGAAATCTCATGTCGATTGTAGAAACTGATAAAGACGTATAAATAGCAGCCAGGTCGGCAGCAACGAGTCAGTTTATTTTTATGGTTATTGCAACACAGCCGAAAATGTAAGTAAGGGAGTCCAGTGTTTTGGTACACATTGGTATTAAGTGTAAATAAAGCTGTGAATTATTTAGGCACAGTGTAACAAACAAGTGTGAATGTCACTATTTCATTTACAATTAAAGAATCCGCAAAAGCGTTTTAGAGGAAAAAACGTAACAATATTTTACAAACTCTCTGTAAAACTGCATGTTTCAAAATGCGGTGCGTTTTTGTTGAAATAACGCGATTTTTTCTCCATTTTGGTGCCTTTTGAAATTTCAAAATTGACAACGCTGGTTGAACGTGACATTCGTATGTGTTGAAAACTAAAAAGCAAAAAAAAAACCAAAAGTATTTTCAGGGTCAACTTAATCTTAAATTGTAGCTAATAGCGAACACTGTAATTTATATATAATTTCAAATTAAGTAGGTCCAACGTGACAAAAGTGGAAGCAGTTTTGGCGTCCGCACTTAGAAAGGAGCATTTCAGCCAAACCTTACGCAATTTCGTCGTGCAATTAATTTCAGAATTTTATCCAACAATGTTACTTTAAAATGTTATAGTTTGACTAAAAAGGATCGTGTTTGTATACTTTGCTGAACTAGATTTTCGGTCGATATGTGACATGTCGAACGTGACATTTTTTCGACAATAATTCGAACTTTAAAATATTACTATAGTTTCAACCAATTTATTCTTAAAAAAAATAGCTATTATTCATATACGTAAGTTATAGTATTGTCTTTTGCGAATAAGCAGTTCTCGCTGCTTTTATTTTATCATCGTCTTGTGAAAATGGGTGTGTTTTTCGATGCCCAGAATTTTTATAATAAAAAAAAAACATGTAAAAAATTACTGTCAGCAATGAGAAATTGCATTTGTGCAGCACAGCCGTCCGATTATTCATCTGATTTGAAAAGATTATGGCTAAATTGGTTTAATCAATAAAATTTAAGTATATCTCTATTACACTATCGTAAAAAAATATTTTTAATAACTTTTAACTATTTGGCCCCGGTGGACCTTTTTCTGTATTTGCTCATATATGAAAAGCATCAATTACATTTCTTACGTATATAATAGTGCTTCTGTAAATATATTTCCTATAGTTTTCATATAAAACGCAATTAACCACTGCGCATTTATCTGACATTATTTTTTTCAATGCGCATTTATCTGACATTATTTTAAATTCATTCATTGCAATTTTTGCCAATTATTCATTCATGTAAAAATTCAATATTTTTTGTATTAATTCATTAAACATTTTAACCATAAAAACTAATTTCCACTGTAACAATTAATAATATTTTTTCTTCAAGGCAGCCAGCCGATGTGATCGCCGCGTGTGATAATAAAATTTAATTAAATTTAATTATGTTTATGTCTCATTAAATATTGGTTCATTATTTTCAATAAATGGCCATTATTTGTATTTATTCTGGCATTTATTTAACATTAATGTTGATTTTATTTCTTTTTTTTTTTTTGCCCGCTTGAGCAAAAAAGTGTCATACTTCTGGTAAAACATGCGGGCGCCCGGCAGCAATCGATAACCCAGCAACCCTTTTGCAGCAAACACACGTGTAAATACATTTTTTTTATCAACATTATTATTATGATTTTATTTATTTAACTTTTTTCCCAGATTATCATAAAACTAAAGTTGAATTGCTTTATTCGCGTGAAATGAATGGAGTAGTGCATTTGTTATGTGTATGTGTGTATGTGTGTGTGTGTGTGTGTGTGTGTGTGTGGATGTGCATGTAATATTTAAATCAATTTTTATTGACACATGAATATAATACACAGGTGTATTGTTTGCCAATAAAACCTCTTCATTTGATTTTTTCCGTGTTTTTTGTTTGTTTGCTTTTATTTAAATGTTGCAAATTTAATGATGTTTAATATCAGGTTTCGGGCAAAAAACGACTTATAATTTTTTTTAAGGGGTTAAATGTGGGCTCGTTCGCTTTATTATTATGTATTGCAAAAAAAAAAAGAATAGTCATTAATAATTTTATTAACGATAAGATAATAAAGTTTGAAAAATTGTATTTTTTATGTTATTTGCATAAAAATTCAATTATTAATTAACAAAATTGATTATATTTTCTGCCACTAAATAGGCAACTTTATTTTAGTTTTTAGCAAGTTTTTGTTTATTTTGTTGAAGTTAGTTCATAACACTAATATTCTTCTTCGTTTTTTAAATTTAAATACTACGAGTAGTATCTACTAATTGAGTTTTTTATTCGCTATTTTAGCTTCTAACATTGATACCAATAAAACATTATAAATAGCTTGTTTTCTATGTTTCCCAGCTATCTACATGTCGACATTTTATAGGAACTACCCTAATCATTAGTAGACTTTGGAAATTTTTGAAAGATATTCTCAAACATTCAACTTTATATCCCAACAACCTAAATAAATTGTTGAGAATTTAAAAGAAAAATGCTCTAATAATACCTGTTTAAAACACAAAACATAAGCTTTTTCATTTATACACGTCTCTAACATTTCTTAACACCTTTCAAACAAATGAACAACCGTTGGTTGCTACGATTTGTATCAAAAAGCAGAGAACAAAAATTCAAACAATTAAGTTTTTTATTCGCTATTTTAGCTTCTAACATTTATATAGGGTGTTTTTTTAAGTTAGATAGAACTTTAAATTGTAAAAAGTAACACAAAAAATTAAATTTTGATGAAACATTTTTTTTATTTGTTTCAGTATACTCTGACAAATCATCATGAATAGACTCACGCTTGAACAACGCTACGAAATTATCCAAATTTACTTTGAAAATCAGTCGTCGATTCGCGCAACTTATAGACGAAAAATTGTGTTCAGCGATGAGGCGCATTTTTGGCTTAACGGGTTTGTTAATAAGCAAAATTGCCGCATATGGAGTGAGAGCAATCCACAAGAGACCCTACAGACTCCATTACATCCAGAAAAATGCACTGTTTGGTGCGGTTTTCATGCTGGTGGCATCATCGGACCTTATTTCTTCAAAAATGAGGCCGGAGCTCGCGTTACGGTCAATGGAGATCGTTACCGCACCATGATCAATGATTTTTTGTTTGAAAATATGGATGACATTGATCCGGAGGAGATGTGGTTTCAACAGGATGGCGCTACGTGCCATACGGCGAACGCAACCATCGACTTACTGAAATCAAAATTTGGCGATAAGTTGATTTCGAGAAATGGACCTGTCAATTGGCCTCCAAGGTCGTGCGATTTGACACCTCTCGATTATTTCCTGTGGGGCTACGTGAAGTCACTGGTTTATGCTGATAAACCAGCAACAATTGACGCCTTGGAGGCCAGCATTGTTCGTGTTGTTAGTGACATACGGCCAGCAGTGCTCGAAAAAGTGGCCCAAAATTGGACGTCCAGAATGCGCTTCGTCAAGAACAGCCGCGGTGCCCATATGCCCGAAATTATTTTCAAATGTTAATGTCACGTATTGATCTTTCGAATAAAAAAAAATTTTGATTACAATTTAATTTTTTGTGTTATTTTTTACAATTTCAAGTTCTATCGGGCTTAAAAAAACACCCTATACCAATAAAAAATTATAAATAGCTTGTTTTCTATGTATCCCAGCTATCTAGATGTCGACATTTCATAGGAACTAACCTAAAAAAAATTTCCAAAGCCTACTGATGATTAACTTGTAATGGGTGATTTTATAAGAACTATCGGAAATTAAAAAAAAAAAAACACATAAAATTCAGAAAAATGCATGAAATATTTATTTGGATCGATAGTTGGGTCGATATAATTTAATGTTTGAAGATTATTTCATGCAAATGTTGGCCGCGGCTGCGTCTCAAATTGTCCATCCGCTTAGTCCAATTTTGACATACTCTTTCCAACACTTCGGCCGGTATCTCACGAATAATGTTGGCAATGTTGGCTTCCAGTGCGTCAATCGAAGCGGGCTTGTCGCTATAGATATTAGCCTTAACATAGCCCCACAAAAAATAGTCTAGAGGCGTTAAATCGCACGATCTGGGCGGCCAATTGACTGGTCCCAAGCGTGAAATAAACTGTTCTCCGAACTCGCCTCTCAATTGGTCCATTGTTTCGCGTGCTGTGTGGCATGTGGCACCGTCTTGTTGAAACCACATGTCATGCAAGTCAAGCTCTTCCATTTTGGGCAAAAAAAAGTTTGTTATCATCGCACGGTAGCGCTCACCATTCACAGTAACGTTGTGATTCGCATCATCTTTGAAGAAATACGGCCCAATGATGCCGCCAGCCCATAATCCGCACCAAACGGTTGTTTTTTGTGGATGCATTGGTAGCTCTTCACTCCAAATACGGCAGTTTTGCTTGTTCACGTATCCATTCAACCAGAAATGAGCCTCGTCGCTGAACACAATTCTTCCATAAAAAAGTGGATCTTCATCTAACTTTTCAAGAGCCCATTCACCAAAAATTTGGCGTTGTGGTAGGTCGTTTGGCTTCAATTCTTGCACCAGCTGTATCTTATAAGGCTTCACACCCAAATGCTTCTGCAAAATTTTCCACGTAGTGGAGTAGCAGAGGCCTAATTGCTGCGAACGGCGCCGAATCGATAATTCACGGTCATCACCAACACTGGCCTATACGGCTGCGATATTTTCTTCAGTTCACACTCTACGTAAGCGTGTTGCTGGTTTAATGTCCAACAATGTATATTTGGTGCGAAATTTTTTTACAATAGCCCGAATAGAAGCCTCAGTAGGTCGATTAAACTGACCATAAAATGGAAGAAGCGCGCGATGAACTTTCTTAACAGAGCACGCATTTTGGTAATAAAATTCAATAATTTGCAAGCGTTGTTCGTTTGTAAGACGATTCATGATTAAATTATAGACCAAACTGAAGATGTTTGACAGTGACACAAGATACAAAACGTGCGTGAGCTGTCAAAACTAGTGTTGCCAAAAACATAATAATAGCAAAAAAATCACTCGTTATAACTTATGTGTCTTGTCTTAATTTGTTACACTTTTAATTCCTGTTGTCTCAAAATTTCTTTGTTCTTCATTGAAAAATCTCAATACTTTTCTCAAGTGCTCAAGTGTTGCCCGTGTTCGCTTGCTGATGTTGTTTTGAATAAAATTGTTACGAAACAGGACAGAATCATTTATTGAATCTGCAAAATTCAATACAATTTGAAACTGTTGCTGGCTGCCACAGAAAATGGAATTCAATTTAATTTCTGAGCAGAAAAGGGATGATTTTCTGGCCTACTCCAGCAGCAGGTTTGAAAAGTTTTGACTTATTTATTTATGTAATTTCGCTTTTACACAGCTGTTGGACGAATTTAATTTCAGTCATTATTTCATAAACAATTAATAAATGTCAAACGAAATTCTCTCTGGAGACACATGCGTCATTAAAAAACAGCATCATTAAGTCATGTTTAAAATTTTCAACAGATTTTTTTTTTTTTGTTCTTCAGGCCAAAGAAAAGATATGACAGGCCATTCAAAGATGCTTGTTTTATTGCTGTCAAGACATTATTTGATAATTAAATTATTTAACATAATTTTTACAACATAAACGTTCTTTATGGTGCTTAAAATTGTGAACAAGATCATAAAAAAAAGTTTTGTTTTGAAATAAATCCCAAACAAAAAAAAAAAAAAAAAGTTGGGAGTAACAACTGTAAATGTCTCCGCCTAGATGATTGCAAATGGTTTTATTACACAAATGTTTAACTAAAAACTTTAAATAATTTATGCAGCTTATGGTCTTTTATAGCCAAACAATTCAGGTAACTTCGCCATCCCGAACAACTTTAAAAGCCAGTGACGGCACTTTGAGAAGGTCTTGGTTGTATTTATATAAAAATGAAAAGTTTTCGTGTCAATATTTTAATTACTCCAAAGCAAGTTTTACTTCCTTCCTGCCATTTGCTTTTCCTCATTTCATATTTTCAAATTAAATTTTAGTTAAATTCCCCAAGGCTCAATACAATTATAAATTCATCAAAAGTTTAAATCACAACAAGTTACAAAAACTACATTTTATTCCACAGCACCAGGATGGCAAATAAAAGGGTTGTGTTGCTCAGCAAAGAAAACTTTCGAACCTTGATAATAATTAATTATGATATTGTAATAAGCTAGAGAATTGTGTCATGCTGCCTGGGATCATGTGAGAAAGTTCAGCAGTTTGATTAAAAAATTCTGTGAACAATTGTGTCGTTAAAATGAGACATGGATTTGAAGCAAACTTAATAGATTTGAGTTGGCAATGATGCGTTGTTGGCCGGCCCATCTGTAAAGGGGTGGCGAAGAAATCACTTAAAATATGTTTACTTTCTATAATAGAAAAAAATATGAAGCTGGCTAAATTTGTTGGCTTTAGGGTTCATGGGGGCCTTAAGAAACCCTCGGCGGGATGTTACTCTCTATTGCCATGCAAAAGAAAACTAGTTCGTAGTCGAAGAATTGGTACCCTGTATTGCGTTTTTGTATTTTCATTACGCATTTAATTTTTGCCTTTTGCACATTTTCTTTTTATCATTACTGGCTATTGTTTATTTTGTGGTACCAGTGTCAAACTATTTTTCGGGCACTCAGGTTACTTGAGATAAGGTATGTGGGCTCTATGCAGCATTTTTCCTTAATTCTTTTCCAGCACGCTGACAAGGATGGTCCGTAGAAGAGATCGATATCCCTATACTCTAGGTTGGTCCCTTTTTTGCTTAAATCGTTAGAGATGTTGTTGCCGTTATTGGACCCATGTCCAATTTTAGGTTTAATCATTTTAGGGTTCGAGTCACCATCTTGTTTAGAGATGTCCGGCCAGGACTAGTTGTGAAAAATATTTACATCAGCACCTGCCTTAAGGCTTTATCTCATAACGGACCAGTTCCACGGGGTGAATTATTCACAATTCACCAGCGCCGCCATGTGGCTTGCTAGGCTCACACAGGTAGCAATTTTTGCCATATGTTTGTGGCCATATGAGCAACTTCTTGTTGAGGAGTTCGGGCCTTCTAATCCCTCCTGTATGCAATTTCCCAGCAATCAATGGAAGACAAGGCTTAATGAGTTGGTAGGCCAAAGCCCACTAATAGCCATCAGCTCTTTTTTTTTTTTATCTTGGACCAGTACTCAGGGCATGACCCCTACATATGCAGTGCATTGTACTGGAACTAGGAAAATAGGTTATGATGAGGTAGGAAAGAGGGAGTAGTGTTCGTGGAGCCAACTCGCCTGCTAACTATCACCACTGGTTCCTTACAGTACAAGTATCTGTTATAAAGGCAACAGACCCTCGGGAGGTTGTTAGTCCCCGTAAAAAGCCACACACCAAACAATTGTCAAGGATGCTAACACCCCCTTCCTGCGTTTTAACCACAACCACAACGTTTTAGCCAAAGTAGGCACCTCAACCATGATCAGCCCGGGTTGAACTGCAAGCAGAACTACCCGGGGCCATGCTGATCAGCGTTCTGCTAATTTAAACCCTTGGTAAGGGTTTCGAAAGCCACCACAACATAAGTCATGCGACTTCCTGCAGCTTTATTTGCTACAACAAACGAGGGACACCTTCTCCTCTTTGCCCGTAAAACCAAGCTCCCTAGTTAGGAATACGCCAAGGCACAACCTGTTCCCCGGAATAGACTAGAATTGATGTATGCTCCAATCTGGAAATTACTTTAAGCTATGTACACACGGTTGTCAGATGTTACAATATTGTAAGATCTGGCAACGTGCTGACAATGTAGTGACAATGAAAAATTGCCCCGCAGAAGTAAATTGTGTGTTCAGACGATCGTAAGAAAATCTTACAATTTCATTGTCAGACTATGGTCTGACAAATAATTCATCTGACAACAAAAATTGTCAGTACACACGGCTGTCAGATTGTTAGATGAAAAATATTGCCAGATATGTTGTAAGGCATTGCCACTTATGTATATTAACAACCATCTCTTTCGCAGTGTTGCCCATCAAACTTTTTTCTGACAATGATGCCATTGTCAGGTGCATTAATTTTATACATCTGACAATTAAAATTGAGCTTACAATACCAGCCAATTATCTGGCAATGCCGACGAAGAGTGTTCTCACGATTGTCAGACGCCTGACATTATTGTCGTCTTACAATTGATTGACAGTGGTTTTTCTGACAACGTTGTAAGTTAAAAATTGGCAGTTCACACGATTGTAATACATTTTCAGATAATTTTACTGGCAATATTGTAAGATCTGACAACCGTGTGTACGTAGCTTAACGGCCTTACTGTTCGTTATTATCATGATCTCAGCCATCTGGCCGCTTTAATTATAGCCGTTATTTTAGCTTGAAGGACACAACATCCTTCCGGTAGCATGAAGGATATTTTACTGTTGAACTCCTCTAAGTAAACGCCTCCCCTAACTCTTTCTCCTCTTCTGGATTCCTGCATATAAACCCTGAAGGCTCCAAATTCTCAGGCAGATTCCTCGATTTGGTAGCCGACACTCCTTTGGGAAGCAGTAGTTAATTAGATCGGGATATTTTCCAATGTCAAGTATATTAACGTGTTCCCATGGTCTGTGGGTCCATGCTCCTGATTTTTTCAGTTTAAGCATTTGTTGAGTTCTTTTTATTGAAAACAAAAATATTTAAAGAAGTTCCCCGCAACAGCTTTTATCTAAAAGAGCTATTATATGGTAGTTAGTTTTCTGTTTCATTGAATTTCCTGGTTTCATAAAAAGTTTAAGTCTTCTGTGTAGCATTAACATTAAATATCTTAAGCAGATCTTAAATTTTTCGACAAAAAATTTAAATATAAATAAACAGATTGCAAAAATTCAGCCATGAAAAAATATATTTAATACTTTATACGCCATTTTTTTGTTGCTTTCTTTCTCTAGAATAAACATAGAAAAGCATCATGTAACAAAAAATAAAAGAATAATAAAAGCTTTCTTTAACTTTTGAATAACAAAAATGGTTTCAGTACAAACACAACAAATTAGACAAACAAACAAATGCACACACACTTGTACACACAAGAATGTACACCAAAAACCTTTGTATGTGTTTGTAAGAGAGTGTATGTGTGCAAGCAACCCCCAAAAATATAAAAACTCCACTTTACAAATTGTGGCATTAAACGAACATTGAAGCAAACATTTGAGCCCAGTTACTTCTTCTACATCTAGACACAAGAAATACCAGTTTGTTTGTTTGTGTGTATGTGTTGCTTACTGATTGCAAGCAAATATATCAGATTTGCTGTTTATGTTGGTGTTAGTATTGTTGTTAACATGACAAGACTACAACAAAACAGCAGCAACAAACAAGAAAACAAGATTTTAATAATCATGGAAATTTATAAACAAAATGAACCATGTGAAAAAGAACATCATCATGCTCCATTTAGGAATTTATTTATCCCCCCCCCCCCCCCCACACGAAGCAACCGCTCACACATACACATACTCATTTTGTGTGTGTAGCATAAGCAAACGGAAATACAAACCCCTCCAAGTTGGTTGTTAGTACGAGTATCCTTCCTATTTTATCGTTTACGTTGACTCTACGTAATACAAAGTCTGTGTAGGAAAACATGTGTGTGTGTGTGTGTGTGCGTGTATGTGGGTGTGTGTGTGCGTCTGTTTTATATTCCTGAAAATATATGAGTTAAATATTGTTGCTTTTCTTGTACACATAATAATGTGGCAACATATTTTTTCATTTTCATGTCTCAACAAAGCAGCAGAACAACAAACAAATTTATATTTTTAAGATTTTCTTTTTCGGCAAAACTTTGCTGTCTATCATTTCATCTGTGAGTTTATTTAGTTTTGTCTTTGCAGCCAGACATATTTACTTAAATGGCAATACATACATATGTATGCATATATAAACATATATATGCCGAAAACAAGATGTTGTGACCGACAACGAGGATGTTTACAAAATTCTAAGAATTAACTGACTTCAAATGTGGACAACACATTATTAAGAAATCATATTCTGAAACTTAAGAAAAAGAAACAACTTAAAGTATTTTAAAATAAAAATTATAAATAGCTTGTTTTCTATGTTTCCCAGCTATCTATATGTCGACATTTCATAGGAACTACCCTAATCATCAGTAGACTTTGGAAATTTTTGAAAGATATTCTCAAACATTCAACTTTATTATGACCATTGCAAGGGTCGCGTCGGATATTTAGTCAATATTTTATATCATGTATAATTGAACGGTACCAAAATTATTATAATAATAAAAAGAAATAACAATAAATCGCAAATAGTTTGTGTTTTATTCAAAATCAACATCGTCCCTTAAAATTTAACCACCCTTTGTTTCAACCAGGGTGTGATACACAACGTAATATAATATTTTTTTTATAAATACAAACTTTAATATATAATTTTCGGATAATCAGCTTAATGGCAAAATTCTTTAACCATCCTCGTGGTTAGATAATTTTTCCTTAAAATATACTAAAGATTTTTAAAAATTTTATGATGCCAAAATTAGAATATGTTAAGCGACAAATTCAAGGTGTCTTAAAATGTCTTGTACATACTTATAAATAATTGTATACAGGATATTCCAGAACTCAACGTCAAGCCAAAACAGAAAAAAGTCTAAAAACAGTACTAGGGCTTGTGCGCATAAAAACTATTTGAACTAAATGAAGTGCTTTTTTTCGACTTTTTACTTGTCACCCTGTTTCGGTTTGACGTTGATTAGCAATCTGGGACACCCTGTTTATGTGTACATATATACGTACAAATTGCTGTCTTATGTGAAATTTACCTACATATATAAAATTATGCTATTTCGTAAAAGTGCTGCTGTATTGTAATATATACTCGTATATGTTTTCTTCTGCCCGTCACTAAAGACTCAACTCACGTGTTCCAGTGCGTTGCTCAAGATTATGTGAAACGGATGATAAGCATCACATAAATATGTAAAAATATTTTATTATTTATAGTAAAGACTTCAAAACTTTACAACTTTATAATTTGATAAGAGCTATTTAGCAAACAACCTCTAATATAATGTTAAAAGGGGGGCTATAAATATAAAAAAACGAATAGTTGCCATAAACTAAATATAAACCAGTGTAGGCTTTTTTAAGGTTGATTAGGATTTTTTTTTAATAAACACCTTAAAATCTTTCGGCCTTATTCATAAAAAATATTTTATATTTATTAAACTCTTATTTGACAAATTTCTATACAAAAATTGTCAAATAGGCATTTAATAAACCTAAAATATTTTTTATGAATAAGGCCGTTTATTTTTATAGTTTTTTTTTTTTCAAAAGACTTCATTCAGCCTGTTTTAAGTTTCAAATCAGATTTAAATAAGTTTTAAATGAGAGAAATAAAAATGTTATCAAAGCTGTATTCCAGCCTTAACATCAGTTTTAAAACGGTTGTATTAAGGCCTAATAAAATATGTTAAGTGTAATCAGGCGATAACAGAACAAGACTTTGTGTAAACCAGAAAATTAACTGCCTGGCCCACGATGTCATTCGACATCGCTCGTTCTCATAAATACGTTTGAAACAAAAACATTTTTTAAAATGTTGTGTTTGGTTTGCATGTAATTATGCGAGCGAGCGATGTCGAGTGACATCGTGGGCCAGGCAATAACTCTTCAAAATAATCAACAAAATTTAAAGACATGCATACAATACAATGGTGTTTTATGAAGGCACAAAATAAAAACGAGTATTAAAAGTATATGAAAAAGTAGTCTGCCTAATAGTGTGTTCAGACATACCCAATTATTGAGATTACCGCTATTAACACCCTAATTGAGCTCAACTTTCCAGACAAAAAGTCAATTAAGTTTTCGAACAATTACCACGAAATTGTTATAAAATTGAGCAAAATTTGAAATACAACATTAGTACAGGTATGTTCAGTCAGCAAAATCATTCACAACAGCAAATCAAGCGTCAAAAAAACATAGATAAATATGATGAGTCAAGTTGGTGGTAAGTTTTTTAAAATTATCAGGCATGTTCCCACACTCGCAAGTTTTAAAAATCGCCAGGCGTCTTGAAAACGCTAAATTTGTTTTTAGGTGTTCTGTGACTCATGCGTTTTGGTTGCGAGTTGACATAATTCGAATGCTAAAAACACGTGTTTTACCAAAGCAAATAAACTAAAAATAAATTGAAAATGCCAACAACATTCATATTACCCATTTTGGGTTAAAAATGTAACCAAAAATTGAATGTAAAAAATTTTATTTCCAGAAATGCATAATGACTTTGGCTTGCGTTTCAAGAAAATTTTTTAAGCTGCATATATTTAGCAAAAATTGTATGAAAACTCGTCTAGTTTTTATACTAGTACAAAGAAGACTAATTTAATTTATTGTATACATCATTTTATTATTTCTTTAAGGTTTAGTTTAGTATTTATTTATCGGTTCACTTTGGTATACTCTTGTGATGTGAACTCGCCAAGAGTCTGGCGATTGCGATGTAAAGAACACCTTTCTTGCACAGAACACCTTTCAAGTCACAATCGCAAATGTCATGCGAGTGTCAGAACATGCCCGTATATTTATAATAGACAGTCAATATAATCAATTTGTTTTCAAATAAACAGTAAAGAAAACCTAGAAAAAAAACTTATTAAGCTATGTACACACGAATGTCAGATGTTACAATATTGTAAGATCTGGCAACATGCTGACAATGTAGTGACAATGAAAAATTGTCCCACAGAAGTAAATTGTGTGCTCAGACGATCGTAAGAAAATCTTACAATTTCATTGTCAGACTATGGTCTGACAAATAATTCATCTGACAACAAAAATTGTCAGTTCACACGGTTGTCAGACTGTTAGATGAAAAAATTACCAGACATGTTGTAAAACATTGCTACTTATGTATATCAGCAACGATCTGTTTGGCAGTGTTGCCCATCAAACTTTGTTTCTGACAATGATGCCATTGTCAGGTGCATTAATTTGATACATCTGACAATTAAAACTGAGCTTACAATACCAGCCAATTATCTAGCAATACCGACGAAGACTGTTCTCACGATTGTCAGATGTCTGACAACATTGTCGTCTTACAATTGATTGACAATGGTTTTTCTGACAACGTTGTAAGTTAAAAATTGGCAGTTCACACGATTGCAATACATTTTCAGACAATTTTACTGGCAAGATTGTAAGATCTGACAACCGTGTGTACATAGCTATTCGTACAGGTCAATGGACGTACAAGTAAAATTACAAAATTTGACAAAGCGCTACAGGCATTTACATAAATATGTATATAAAATAAAACATCTTTCGAGTGTTATTGTGTTCTTACGACCTTTGAAACAAATCACTAATCATCTGAAATTGTGTAAAATTTGTTACTAAATTTAACAACTTTGCAGAAAAGAAAACGCCAATGGTGCCACTTTTCAACGGTCCATCAAATTATAGGTGTTTCCCAAACTTTTGTTTTCTCTTTTTATGCATAGCAACTTTGGAATCAAAATTCGCTCGCTCAGTGTCCAACAACTCGATGTTTTTTATCATATAATAACAAAATTTTTTTAAAAGATGAGTTTTTTTTCTTATTTCATAAATTAGCAAATATACATTTTCACAACCAAAAAAAGTGTGCCTGTTCTTTCCAGTTGTCTAATGCTACTTGAGTGAGGTAAATTTTGTATGTATGAATAGGCAACACAATATGTGTCAATTAACGGAAAATTGTCTCAATAAATGTTATATGTCTGAACACGCTATTAAATACATGCTGCTACGTTTTTCAAGTTTTATGACATTTTTGAGAAAATTTGCTTTTTAACTAAATATTTTTGTTGTTTTAGTAAATATTTTTAGCAAAAACAGTTGCTAATATTTTTTTGGAGAATGGCAGAGAATATCTGAACAACATTTATTAACTTTAATTTTCATACAGGAAGTTTGTCAACAAATTTTGTGATCTTCGCTCACTAAATCTCAATCCTCATTATAAGTAATGCAAGAATTTCAAAATAAATCCTGCTATTCCATCCAGCTCAGTTTATTAAATAAATAAATAAACTTCATTTGTTTGACATAAGACGCATTAATTTATAAAAAAGAAACAAAAACCTGAAACCAAGAAGACATGATCACAAGTGAAGTTTTCATTATTAAAAAAAACACTCACATCTATACAAGCATCCAGTTTCAATAAAATGACTAAGCAATTTATGTACATGGAGAATGGAGAAAGGACAGTTGGTTGATAAATAATACACTTTTAACAAAATTTTAATGAACTTAACATGTCATCATTGTCATCGACAATAAACTGCTTGGCATTGGGATCAATAACGAAGCGATCGTTACAGCTGCAGCCAACAAAAGACAAATTATTGTCTCATACTCGTATACGACGAGTCCATACATAAATTTTTCACCACCATACAAACAAATGCAATCGCATTGTGCTGTTACTTTTTATAGGCCTTTTTTGTATTGTTTTCCTTTTTCATATTCATATAAAGATAACAAACACTTGTCTGCTGATCATTAAAAGAATTTCATTAATAATAATAATGAATATAACATTGATCGAAACTTAGCGAAAAGGAAGTGATTGCCAAAGGAAAAAAAAGTGATATTACATTATAGTAATCATATCAGTAACAGCTCATCAGCCGTTAAAGCCGTCAAAAGTTGAGCAATCACATTAAGATGGTCCCCAATGCCGCCTAAAACTAGACAGAGGTTCTTAAACGAAAAGTGGTTGTTCTTTTATTCGAGTTCCAAGATTGTTTTCTTTTTAATAAAAAAAATATATATATTTATTGAAAAAATTCTTTAAATCGAAAAAAAGTTTTAAATAAATGCAAACCTACAAACAAACATTTACAAAATAAAAGAAACAAATCTAAAGGTTTTAGTTTAATATTTTTGTGTGAAATATAGGACGATGCATAAGTAACGTTACGTTTGAATAATTGGAAAATTTTTGGTTTACCACCTTTTGCCTTTTTTTTGAGAATTATCTTTGAAAAATTTGTGAAATTTATATTCATTCATTCCATTTTATCGGTGTTTAAGACCCAAAGTTGAATGTGAACCACGCCTACACGTCAATTTTTTTCCGCATTTCATTTGACATTTCTCAATATCAGACTAACTCAATTTGAACCATGTAAAGATACACAATCGAGCAACGCGTTAAAGTTATTCAGGCTCGTTATGCAAATGGGCGTTCAAACCAAAATGCATATCTGCAGTTTGTGATTTTTTCGGTTAATTTAATCGCCTAAATGTGAGTACATTCAGAAAAATAATGCAAGATCTTGAGCAAACCGGGTTTGTATAAGAGGTGGAAATACCAGTACAACTCGTTCTGCAGAAAATATTGCTGGCGTGGTGGTGAAGAGCTGTCCACCTTAACTAGCCGTCGTTCCCAACAATTGCTTGTGCCATGCTCGTCGTTGATGAACATTATGAATAAAGACTTGCATTTACGCACTTACAAGGTGCAATTGACTCAAGAACTAAAGCCTCTTGACCATTTCAAGCGTCGTCAATGGTCACAATGTTGGCAAGAAATGGCAACAGTGGATGACTTTCGAAGAAAATCATCTACAGTGTTGAGGCACATTTTTACCTCAGTGGATTCGACTTCAGAGTGGGCGAATGAGAGTCCAACTTTTTGTGGACCGAATGGGAAGTTACGGAGGATATGTGGTTTGAACAGGAAGGTGCCACTTGCCACACTGCTTGAGCAACAAATTTAAAGGCGATGTGATGTCAATTGGCCGCCAAGTACGGTGAGTTGACAATGTTGGACTTCTTTCTTTGGGGTTATTTTAAAGAAACTTTGTATGTCGATAAGCCAGCAACAATTCAAGAGCTAAAGAATGAAATAATTTGGCACATTAACGGTATAGAAGCTCGATTATGACTCAGGGTCATCAAAAACTTGGACCAGCGGATGTGTCGCTGAGAACCATACCAATATTATCGTAATAAAAAGTAATGAGAATAATTCCTACATACAAACTGTAAATGAGCCCCAAGCCCTATACGCTTGGGGCTCATTTGTTTTTTTAAAGCACTTAGCTATAGGCTGTGCGCTTTAATATACACATGTGTGTATACACCCACAAATGCAAAGCAACAACACTTATCAAATAAAATTAGTTTTTCCTTATATGTATTGGTGTTTGCTCTTCCATATCGACCTTTTGTGCACCCCTGTTTTAGAGCATCAAAAATGCGCTACTTTAAAACATTTTCTTTACTTGTTTTAGGCATTACTCTTGTTTTAAAATCGTTTAACCACGAAGAAAAAATGTTGCGTTTAAGAGGTAGACAAAAAATCTCAATCTTCTATTAGCGAACAAACGGCAGGACTTTAAAGCAGCACATTTGAAAGCACTAAAATTAAAATTGTTTTTACTGCTTCCAAAGATTATTTGCTTGGGTTCTCAATGTTGTTGCATCTAAATGCAGACAAAAGACAAGTGGTAAAAAAATTAAGTATTTAGATTTGTCAAAAACATGTGTACGTCAAAGTAAATTGTGTCCTGTAAAAGCAAAATTTTTTCATTTGGAATAAAAAAATATGCTTTACATTCGGTAAATCTACATTTTCTAAATCGTTTTAGAAAAACTTGTATTTTTATCCCACCAGAGTTGTATTTTTGAGTTTACATTGCAGCACTTTAACTATCTATAGAAAGAAGGTGGTGAAACATAATTTTTTTTTTATAAGCATTTATTTTTTTTATTTATTGAATTTTCAAAATAAACTAACAATAAGTATTCAAATATTAAGATATAAAATTTTTATCTTATTTTCTAACATTTAAATAACCAAAAATTACTATTTCATATTGCCTGCTGTTTTTATAGATGTTATGCATTAAATAAATATATGGTAATGTTATTTATGCGCCGCCCTATATACAATATATTAAGTTATGATTTTAAAATCGCATATTTTTCTGTCACCATTATTTTTAAGGTTTTAAAAAAGTTTGGGAATCTGTGCTTTCTTTCCTTCACACTTCACTTTGAAATTTAATCAATAAATGCTTGATCATGATCATTAGCAAATCAAAAGAATCGATGAACTCATGTCCTAAAGCTCTAAAAATAAAACCTCAGAAGCCTACAAAATTTGTTTCATTTATTCTACAACTTCTTGACTTAAATCTACTTTTCGCTACACAATATAAGCCCAGTTTTAATCTTTTTAATTTTTTTTATAACTTTTCTGGCAAATCATTTTCCAGTCATCAAATTGTTTTCAATTTAGCGCTAAATTGCTTGATCTGACCAACAAAAAACCGGTTGCAGATTTGTGTGTACAAAATAATGAATTCGTTTAAGTATTCTTAAAATTAGCTGTTTCATTTCCTTATAAATAATATGTACATACATATATACGTATGTGTGTATGTATGTATGTATATACTCATATGTTAGTTTGACTTACTTGTGTTCGATAAACGTTCTCGCCACGCCATCGGATTCGCTACAAGACCTTGCAAACCCGGCCAATACAGATGTGTTCGATCAACCATGTGACCTGCATGTGTTTTCAGTGGCGCACCTTGATTTTGGGACAAATATTGCGCCATGCCCGCTGCTGCCGCTGCTATAGAGAAACGTGGTATACCGCCTGGAAAATAAAAAGAAATAAAAAAAAAATGTTATACATTTTTTGAAGATCATTATTTCGTGTTTTAAACACCAGGGATGACAAAGTATTCGTATTTGCAATGAGCCTAAAGCGGCATGACCACACATCAAAATCTTCTTCAAACTATAATTCTTTGACTGTGTTAGTGAGAATTAACTCACACACCTGGTTTGATGTAAGTTTGCAGAAAATCAAAATAATTGAAGCTAAAGGCCCATACCACGTGTTATATGCACTAACACGTTCTAAGCGTCTCTCAAAAAGGTAGAATCAGTGCAGTTGTATGATAAAAGTTACACATCACCAAGCGTGATGTGTAACTAATTTTATTTTATCTCAATATTATTTGATCTTCGTTTGTTAAATAAATTTTATATTTGCAGCTTAAGATCTTTGTTTTTTATACAAAATTTACAATTTAAAATCTTTTATTTCTCAATATTTCGATAACAATTTATTATCATTGTCAGGAGAAATTAACGATATTAACAAATTGTTGTCGAAATATTGAGAAATAAAAGATTTTAAATTGTAAATTTTTTGTAAAAATCAAAAAACAAAGATCTGAAGCTGCAAAAAATAAATTTATGTAACTAATTTTATTTTTATTTTTTAAAGGTTACTTTCTTCATCTCTGCGTACTTTTCTCATCTTGCTAAATTTCAACGAATTAATAGCCTATCCAAAATATGCTAAGTTCTGCTGGTGAAATAAAGGTGCTGTTTAAATCAAGCTGTATTAGATATGTAAGTATTTTTGCAGGCTGTTTTAAATTTCGCCAAGTGTAGAGCAACTTATTTAGTCTCTTATTCAGCACTCGCTAACTGCCCATCGCTGTTTTAAATAATTGGCAAACGAACACCGCTTTTACACACGAAAAGTTTACTTTGCAAAGTCTTGAGAAAGGAGAGCAGCTCTCTTACATTCTTTACTTTTCCTTGTCACCACCAAACTCAAGACTTTGTAAAGTAAACTTTCTGTGTGTGAAAGCCGGGTAAAATTCAAAAAATTAAGTTGTATACTATAAGCTCAAAAATAAAAATTAATTCAAAAGTATTTTACACTGCAAATCAAGAAGATGTTTTAAGACATGCAGTGAAGGCGAATGATAAGTAAATGTTAGCTGGAAGCAGGAAATTAGTATGAGCGCTTTCACACTCGGCAAATTAGTGACGCAATTCCTTTGCCCAAGTCTTGTGGTAGTAGATGTGACAGGTAAGAGCAGCTTGCTAGTATTTGAGTACAAACTTGTTTGTGCCCAGCAATTCGTTTTGTTTGATCACTACGTAATGCCCTCAAGGGTAATCGCACTTATACATTTACATACTGAGTGTTCTCTTTATGGGGGGACCACTGCTCTAAAGCATACTTTTATTTAATCATAGTTTTAGCAAACAGCTGTTTTTTTTCATTTTTTTATGCAAGTAACTTAAATTATACTCCAGATCTTTGTTTTCATATTTCTGCCAGACCAGAAATTATTCTCTGAAAAGTTTTGTTATATAATAACAATTAACAACAATTAATAAATTTTTATTAGAGATTTATGACACTGATGGAATTGTCTTTTTTCTCGAGTTAAATACAACAACTGAATATAAACTGCCTGAATGTCAATCAATTGTCGTAAAATATAATTATTATTTGTATTTAGCTGCCAGATCAATTAAAAAGCAGAACTAATTGTCATTGGAAAATAAAAATATAAGCATTAAATTTTATGTGAAGGGAAATGAGATCAAATAAATGAGAATAAATGAAGCGTCAACGCATAATCTCATTCGTTAAAGAGTCAACATATTTGACATTTATAAAAGCTTTATAATCATACTTATGTTTGTGAAGTACGAGTACATATACAAACGTATATATGCATTTGTATGTATGCAAATATGTATGTGTATGTGTGCAAGTACCCAAATCATGCTCAAATTGAGCATGATTTGCAATCAAACATTTTCACAAACAACAAATGTTTGATACTGATTTGAAATCAAATTGAAAAACATAGTGATCTCAACAAAAAGGTGAAATTATTTTCAAATTGAGATATTCATTTATTCTGAACTTGGTTTCAAATTTAATTCTCAAATGCTGTTCAAGTATGGATCGTTAAGGGTATTACGGAGTTCTTACGGAAATTCAGGTTCCCATAAGAACTGTGTGTAAAAAAAGTTACGGAATTTCAGGTTGGTAAATTCTTTATGTAAATTACCGCATACCGGTACGGAGTTCTTAAAGAAAAGTAAACAGAATTTAAGATATTTTTTCATTATTACAGGTATGTTAAAAGCAAAAGTGAAGACTTTTTTCCATTAAAATAAAAAAACAAAAATTAATGTTCATACATATATTTGCCTACGGAATTGTTGACAGTTGACTGTTATTATTATTAATAAAATAGGTTTAAAAAAATTTTTTTTGTGAATAAAATGTAGTAAGAATTGTTTGCCGTATATTTGGACGATGAACTTATCATGAGGTAAGTATTTACATATATACATATACCATTTCTACACCAATCTACACAACTATTTTTCCGTGTATAAATAATGGGTGATTTTATAAGAACTATCGGAAATTAAAAAAAAACACACATAAAATTCAGAAAAATGCATGAAATATTTATTTGGATCGATAGTTGGGTCGATATAATTTAATGGTTGAAGATTATTTCATGCAAATGTTGGTCAAATGGTCCATCCGCTTAGTCCAATTTTGGCATACTCTTTCCAACATTTCGGCCGGTATCTCACGAATAATGTTGGTAATGTTGGCTTCCAGTGCGTCAATCGAAGCGGTCTTGTCGCTATAGACATTAGTCTTAACATAGCCCCACAAAAAATAGTCTAGAGGCGTTAAATCGCACGATCTGGGCGGCCAATTGACTGGTCCCAAGCGTGAAATAAACTGTTCACCGAACTCGCCTCTCAATTGGTCCATTGTTTCGCGTGCTGTGTGGCATGTGGCACCGTCTTGTTGAAACCACATGTCATGCAAGTCAAGCTCTTCCATTTTGGGCAAAAAAAAGTTTGTTATCATCGCACGGTAGCGCTCACCATTCACAGTAACGTTGTGATTCGCATCATCTTTGAAGAAATACGGCCCAATAATGCCGCCAGCCCATAATCCGCACCAAACGGTTGTTTTTTGTGGATGCATTGGTAGCTCTTGCAATGCTTCTGGCTGCTCTTCACTCCAAATACGGCAGTTTTGCTTGTTTTGTCGTTTGGCTTCAATTCTTGCACCAGCTGTATCTTATAAGGCTTCACATCCAAATCCTTCCGCAAAATTTTCCACGTAGTGGAGTAACAGAGGCCCAATTGCTGCGAACGGCGCCGAATCGAATTCACGGTCATCACCAACACTGGCCGATACGGCTGGGATATTTTTTCAGTTCGCACTTTACGTAAGCGTGTTGGTGGTTTAATGTCCAACAATGTAAATTTGGTGCGAAATTTTTTTACAATAGCCCGAATAGAAGCCTCAGTAGGTCGATTAAACTGACCATAAAATGGAAGAAGCGCGCGATGAACTTTCTTAACAGAGCACGCATTTTGGTAATAAAATTGAATAATTTGCAAGCGTTGTTCGTTTGTAAGACGATTCATGATTAAATTATAGACCAAACTGAAGATGTTTGACAGTGACACAAGATACAAAACGTGCGTGAGCTGTCAAAACTAGTGTTGCCAAAAAGATAATAGCAAAAAAATCACTCTTTAAATGAATATTTCCATTTGTGAATTTCCGTATGAACTCCGTGCCGGCCTTTATGTAGAATACAAATAAAAACTAATTTTTGTTTTTTTATCTGTCAAAAATCCTCATGTACATACAAAATGTACGAGACCAACTTAAATAGCGGGCGTCAACGCTTTGCAATTGTAAAATCCAATTTTGATAGAGCGTAAGAGAGAAAACTTTACTGTCTCTCAGTAAAGTTTGCTTCAAAATAAATATTATTCAATTTTTGCGGCCACTAGTAATCACATTTTAGGTACTTTCAGACTAAAGTATTAAACACATACACCACAGCAGACTACACCACTTCACTACAGCAAATGCTGCAACCGGCAATTGTAGTCGTGTAGGGCCTACTGAATTCTTTTCAACATGGCAGCAACATAAATTAATTAAAAAAAAAATTATATTTCAGTGTGGCCACCTAAGAGATTTTAGCTTCACAAAATTTGTTGATTTACAGAACAAGATCTGTTTATATTAAACTTCCATGAATAAGTTCTTCTGTCTAAAAAGTAACGTCTTAAAAAGATAAAATGAGTAAATTAACTTAAAAATGTGTTCGTTTACTATGATTATCTCAGATTAGGTGGGCCTTCAAAGTTTAAAATATAATCGAATATAACTTCTGATCTATAATGAGAACAGCGTTAAAGAAATGAACTGCTTGTACGTGATGTAAAATCAACTGGTATATGCATATGTATCTAACCACATCCTACTTATTTAATAAAATTAAGTTTTCTTGTTGCCTTAATGATAAAAAAATATTGTCTGTTTGTTAAAAAACTGTTATTTGAGAAATTTCAAGAGAAAATTTGTCAAATAAGTGTTTAATAAACATATAATATATTTTATGAATACAGCCGTAAGTATGTATGTATGTATGTATGTATGTATGTATGTATGTATGTATGTATGTATGTATGTATGTATGTATGTATGTATGTATGTATGTATGTATGTATGTATGTTTTTTTTTTTTTTTTTTTTTTTTTTTTTTTTTTTTTTTTTTTTTTTTTTTATTCGCGGGGTGAAAAACCATCGAAAGGCACTGGCAGTGATGGTGGTTGCCAGTAGTGCGAGACTTTAACTCGCTAAAAAACACCCCTTCGCCCTGACCCAGATGCTCCCCGAGGGACTGCCGCAAGGCTTTACGTCTCGGGGTGGGAAAGGTGATACACCCTACATCTAAACTAAACTACATTGATTCTGCTGCGAATCTGTTCTAACCTACGAAGTTCCAACAGAACCAATTTTACAAAACTACAGACGTACGTCCAGTTGCACAAAGATTCCAACATGATTGGAACGATGTATGTATGTATGTATGTATGTATGTATGTATGTATGTATGTATGTATGTATGTATGTATGTATGTATGTATGTATGTATGTATGTATGTATGTATGTATATATTTAACAAAAGTACCAATATATTTATTAATTTATTTAAAACAGCATTTAAATTTTAGTGTTAATTTATGTTATATTAAAAAATAAAATATATCCAGGAGCTAAATTATTTTTATACACATTGGTCACACTGTTTTTATTTTGTAGTCAGGAAAAATAGAAATTAGGTTAATGCGACTGCGGCAAAAAAATCAGTATGGACAACTACCTGCAGTCGTGTCGTATTGCTATTGTCAAAATACATGTTCGCATTTAAAATTCATGTGTTTTATATTTGACATATTGAAGTCGGTTGTTTGCTGGCTTCAATGTGTTTAATGCATAATTTAGCGACGTAATCACTTTTTATTATATCCTTTTAGTGATTTTTATAAAACAAGGTTAGTGCACAATACTGTTTGGCACAACTTTAACGCTTTTATTTAACTTACTACAGCATAAAAAAAGCGTTAAATTACGTTGCGCTTTACGCCTTAATTTAGGTTGCACTGTAAGTCTTGAAATTCTCGAAAGGGCCAAATAGTTGGTGCCTCAAGTAATCTCATTATTTCTTATTATTTCACTTTTTTATGTTTTTTTTTCATGCAATTCTTCACAATTTTAATTCTGTTCCCGAATTCTTAAAAAGTTTATGGAAATGAGTTTAAAATTTTTATATTTTTTCAGTAATTGCTAGATACACTCAAAATCAATTTCATAAAACATTCAGTATCAAAAGTTTATATTCAAATGATTCTTAATTTAAATTCAAATATTAAAATCAAACCGTTGAAAAGGGTTTGAAAATCAAATGATAAAGTCATATTATATCAAATGTTTGATTTCGTGTTTGTTGGGTTGTTGAACATTGCGAATGAGTTTCAATTTTGTTTTAATGTTATTGTTAATGATGTCAATGACCCAACAAATAATCAAAATTTCCATCGGTTTATTAATAAACAACTTCAAAATTAAATGTGGATTGAAATTCGACTAAGTGATAAGTAAAGTAAGTGGTAAAAAAGTTGTCTTTAAACCTCAATTGAGAAAAGGTAAAAATAACATTTACGAGTAAAATCAAACCTACATGAGAACAGGAATATGTAAGAAATAAATATTGCATACAAAAGTATACATATATTCCAGATATCGCCATTACAAAGGATTTTGCTCAGACAAGATTAGGGATCTTGTTCCCGAAACTCGCACATTTTTACAAAGCACGCACTCATCGTCGAGAGCTCATCCATTTGTGGTCGATTACCCGGTGAATCGTACAACGCTTACAGAGAGAATTCGTTTTCAGTCGTACGCTTCTCCTATGTGGAATAAGTTGCCTGCAGACGTGTTTCCTGTCTGTAATAACGTTGGAAAGTTCAAGTCAAATGTTTACAAACACTACTCCCTCTTTCCCCCTCCTCACAAACTATTTTCCTAGTTCTGGTACAATGCACTGCATATGTAGGGGTCATCCCCTGAGTACTGGTCCAGGATAAAAAAAGATTGAAGGTATTTGATGAGAATACTAAGAAAAAATATCAAAAAAGATACGAGGGCTGATCAAAAAATAACCGTTATTTTAAAATTTTCCAAAAAGTATTTATTTGTTCCTTAATAACTATATTGCCCCTTTTAAAGTAATCCCCTTCTATATAATACAATTATGCCAGCGATTTTTTCCATCCTCGAAACACTTTTGAAACGCGCTTTTTGGTATCGCCAACAGCTCCTGTTTCGATTTTTCCTTTATCTCCTCATTCGTAGCAAAACGCTTTCCTTTCATTGGTGTCTTCAGTTTTGGGAAGACGAAATAGTCAGCGGGGGCCAAGTCCGGTGAATATCGTGGTTGACGCATGATAACGGTTTTGTTTTTGGCCAAAAACTCACGCAACATCATCGATGTATGATCTAGTGCGTTATCATAGCGCAAAATCCATTATTGTTTTTTCCACAATTCTGTACGTTTCTGACGAATTGCTTCGCGCAAACGGCGTTTAACTTCGAGGTAGTATTCCTTATTGACCGTGCTACCTTGGGACAAGAACTCATGAAGCATTAAGTCTTTGAAGTCGAAGAAAACAGTGAACATCACCTTCATATTCGACCGAACTTGACGTGCTGTTTTCGGTCTTCTGGACGCTTCCATTGAGAAGATTTGCCTTTGGCTTCAATGTCATAGGAATGATTCGTCACCAGTTATAACCTTTTTGAAGAAATCTGGAACGTCATTGACGATGTTCAAAAGTTCCTGCAACGTTATTTTTGCTCAAAATTTAGTAAATTTCGTATAAATTCGAAGAGCACACCACGACTAACTTTGTTATCTGTCAAAAATAAACTAAAAATCCGAAATGGCTGACATAGCCAGCATAAACTCCTATAACAGACATGTGTTTCAACATAACAGAAAAAATATGAAAAATCTAACATATGTAACGAAATTTGACGGTTACTTTTTGATCAGACCATGTATGCATTCATTGATATACTAAGTGTTCCTTTTATGACCAGACCAGTGCTCTGTATCAATTGGTATTGGTCGTACAGCAATGAGTTGGAAAACAAAGTCGTATAATTTTAAAATAGAAAAATACAACTCTGTTTTGGGATCTGTGTAAAAACTCTTTAGTAATCCAAAAATTTCAGTTTTAAAACTGCATAAAATCAGAATCATTTTTTAGTCTTAAACAGTCAGAGAAGTTTGCTATTTTATAGAAAATATATTTTTAAAAGAAACTGGTTATTTTCTTATAAATTTGATAAAAAAAAAAACTATAACTCTTCAAGAGGTAAGTTAGCCGCTTGGTCTTAAGCAGTTGATACATGACACGTTAACACATTGACATTAATTTCTTATGGAAATTAAAAAAAAAAAATTGTAGCAGTTCTCAGTTCTTTAAAAACATAATCCCTTCTTGCAGTCCTACGACTTCATTTCATTCAAGTATATGTTTTACTTCTACAGAATTTCGAAAGTAAGACTTACCTCCCGTTAGAGCACTTAGTCCCGCCGATGTGACTGGTGGAGGTTTCGATAAAATCGTATCGATGCCATGTGGATTTGCCGTGCCCTGGGTTTGTGTATTAGTTGAACCTGCATGCGAAGCCGCAGCATTCGCACGGTTATCACTAATTATATGGGAGTTTTGTACCGCACCGTAGGAACCATTTAGTGTAGCATTACCCGCCACATTGCCCGTTTTCATTTCGGTCATGGAATGTAAAGCGGCCAAGGGGGGTCCCAAAAAACTCAAAGGCAATTTATGATCCAAAGCAATATTATTGTTGTTGTGTATGCCTAAAGGATGGCCCGTATTGGAAGACGTAAATTTACGACTTGAAAGATTTTCGGGACTATAATCCGAGGGCGGAGGACTTGATTCACTGTTATTGCCAGCCTCTTCGCTAGAACGCTGGCTAACGGAAAATGATTTAGAACTATCTACACCGGGACTAGAATTGTTGTCGAAACGTGTGCGCTGGTGCAAGGAGTTGTGACAATTGTCGGGCGATTCAGACTGTAGGCGGGAGGAGGTTTGCGAGTTATTGGTATTATTGTGTTCGGTATTGGCTAACAAAGGTGGCGGTGTAGAGGAGTCGTCATTAGATCTAGGGGATTTACAAACTGAGGGCATTTTATCCGTATTATTATTGTTGTTGTTACTTTTCAAAAGCATTAAAGGCGATGTTAAATGATTGTTGTTATTGGCCACATAAGCGGCAGCCGCTGCAGCATTATGATAATCCAATAACTGATTCTGATAATCCATTTGTGTGGTTTCGGGAAAGCCATTACCTAAATGATTCTGATGATGGTGATGATGCATAGGCGGACTGCGATTTAATAAATTAACTGAAGTTGAATTATTTTGTTGGGCCGCCGCTGCTGCGAATGTGTGATGTCTCATGTAGGGGTTTATCAAGTCCATGTTATCGTTATCGCTGGCCGTATTGAAAGTGTTTGTGGTGGAACTGTAATCCGAACTTTCTTCACAGCGTTCGTTAAAGCGTGAGTAAAATGTCAATGGCGTTTGTACCGCCGGCGTTTGCAAAGGCGAGGAGAGGCCGTTAATACCGGCGGCTACGGCTGCTTGAAAAGCGTTAAAGGTATTCGATGAACGTAAAGCTAAATTGAAAGCGGAATTTTGTGATAAATGAAATGATGTTTTTGTTGATATAGAGCCTGGAGTGGCTGTTGAGGAGGCGGATGATAGAGGAGAAGCCAATAGAGTAGTAGAAGCGAAATCGTTAGGTAAAGCAAGCGGGCTTTCCGAGCCCGTGGGCGTTTCTCTTAAATATGGACTACCCAGGTTGAAGTTTGATTAAAATAAAGAAGTTAATTATTATTCTTTCTTTTTTTTTTTTTTTTTTTGTTCTAATATTTTTCTTTTTTTATCGTATTACATTCAACGCCATTAGTATTTTTACAGAATTTTTGTTTCCCCAAAATATTGCGTCGCTATTAAATCACTTTTTGTTGCAACACTTTATTATTTCTTTTTTTAATTTTTTTTCTTTTTTCCATTTTCTTTCTTAATCTCTTTTACAAACACTTATAATTCTTTCACATAATTGACATTGAATTCTTTATTTAATTTTGAATTTCATTAATACGTTTTTAATTTTCAAATCCGTTAAAACCGTCCGTTTGTTTAGGCCTATAACTACAGAATGATTTCGATGTGTAATTGAATAGTATTTTGCGAACGAATTTCCACAGTGTTAACTGAGTGAGTTTTTTGACCGGAACGTCTACAACAAAGTGGCAAACGAATCCATAACAAAATTTATTTTAATTCAAGTCTTTTCAAAAAAACGAAAAGAAAGCAAAAAGCCAACCACCACCAACAGTTACAAATTCACTAACAAATTTCAAAACACTGCAACCAGACAAGAGTTGGAAACATGACAGGCGTTTCAATTTGCCATTAAAAATGAAACTTCACTCACACACATGCACACATGTAGGAAATCCGGTTCTTTAATCATGCTCAATTGATTTCAATTCATCAAAAACTGAGTTTAACTCTCAACAAACCGATATCATGTTCTCTCTTTCATTTCTTTGTCGGTAGCAACATGTTTATTTGTTGCAATAAAACCCCAGTGGCAAAAGTTGAAAAGAGAAAACTATAATATGAAGGGATTTTGAACTCTATTATTGCACTTAGTAAATCAAGGCGGAAAAAATAGCAAAAATAATATGGAGTTAAAATAAATATAATCTGATTGTCTTTACAAAAATCTCTGTTGTCTGTGTTTTTTTTTTTTGTTTTGCTCACCAACAACTACAACTCTTTATAGAACAAGTAACATTCAGGGATGTCAATTTGTAGAAAAAATTTTAAGACGAAAATAAACGCAGAACAAACATTTTGGCCAAGTTGTGGGCAGATGATTTCGTTAAGAAGTTTAAACGGAGGCTTTTATAATCAATTTTTGTCCATAGAAGACAAAAATTTTTTTTTTTAACATTTACCAATCTCGAAAGCAAATGCATGAAATAGAAGTCTAGTCAGTAACATTCGTATCACTTTGGGTTCACAGTGGTAAATCAGTATTATTGTTAAAAACAAAAGATAAAAAAAAATCTGGTGCCACATTGGTCTAGCCTCCAACATTTTTTAAATACTCGTATTGAAGTTTAGCAACATATTCTTGGCCTTCAAGTTGAGGCTTGTGCCGACTATTTTAATAAACTGTATAATTTGTTCGCTATGTATGACTTTAGCTTTGGCTCGCCTGTTAATGTAATATAACATTGGAATAACGATTTCAGTTTTATTAATTTTTTATTTATTTATTCTGTTTTCAATGTCCCATGCACAAGACTTTAAGTCTCATATTGCAGCATGTAACTCAGTACATATACATATATGCAAAAGAAAATATATAGATTTATGTTTGTTAATGCTATCGATCTTCACTTGTGCAGTTAAAGATCCCTACCAGTTCTACACAAAAAGCTCAACAGTATTTATCCTCAATATTCCTCCAGCATCCTCAGGAAAAGATTTTGATAAACATTTCATATTCTCCACTACGCGAACAGACCGCTAGCGAAACATCGAAAACAAACACTGCTGAATCCTCTAAATAAAATCAAAAAAATATAATTTCAGTTTGAAACAAATATGGAGTGAAATCTATGATATATTATAATATAATATATCATAAAAATAAAGGAATAATACAAAAACATAATTATCAAAGTAAACAGACTATTCTCATAGGTATTATATATGAAGGTAAAATCAATATATCGCGTAAAAAGGTTATGGGGTTAACGCGTGTAGATTATATTATACATTAGTATTAAAACTCTTACCTTCAACCAGTCATCGAAGCTTTTTTGCATACAAAGAAACATGATCATACCTATCTTCTCATATTATATACGTAACGAATTGTATTATTAAAAGCAACATTAATTTTATTAAATGCTTCCGGCACAAACCAATTTTTTTGGAATATTCTCGATGCATTTTTTATCAAAAGCTGATGATATTCAGTTTAAGACTACGTGCAAAATTCAAATTGCATAGAAAAGTATTCGAAACACTTATAGATAGTTTTTCCTTAACAGCATGCACCCGGCATAGACACACTGATTTCGACCACCGTCTCCAGCAAATTTTGCTCTGCTACAACAAAAGTTTACTTTCTCGTATTAGTCTTTCTAGACTTTTGTAAGTTTCGAAATGGAACTACCCACTCTGCATATCAATTTGCTAGCAGGCTTGGAATTCCTTGATGATTGATAACCGATTCTCTGATAAAATTTGATGACTCATGTTGTTGGTGCGTAAATCAAGACAAAACTTGACAGGTCTGTTCCATTTGTGTGCTCAAAAATATGGATATCGTGAAGAAGATCATTAGGCCAGACAATAAATCTTTTATATACATAATTTTTTAGAAGTGTTTGTTACTTATTTAGGCTCAAGTTCCAGAAAAAAATTTAATTTAAACTCTTGTTTGTTTTAATAAATAAATTGTGTATTTATCTTTTTCGATATTTCGAATTACCTTCGGTGTTCTTCTTCAGGAATAAGCTAGCTATACAAATAATAAAAAATACGTATAAAAACATAATTAACAATGTTGAAATAATAAAAATAATTAATAATAAAATATAAAAGAAATTATCTTAATTTATAGTAAACATGTCAACTGTCATATTTACATAGTTTGATACTTACTAAACTAATTACAATGTTATTTCGCTTTTTTCTGTTCATGATTATTTAATATAGGTAGGTATATCTATATGAGTGCAAGCAGTTCTCAAGATCTGTTTTATAGTTCATCCTTATATTCGCAGGAGCATTATATAACATTTCTATTGTGAGTCCCTTTTTAATTATTTACTCGTTGTGTCGGTGATGTTGGGAGAGTTTTATTCCAATTTGTGTGGACCTTGAGTCTGAATAATAAATACTTGGAAATTTCTGAGGTTGATTAAAATAATTAACATATAACTTTTATAATTTTTTAGAATAGTCTGCAAGTTGAATTCATCAACATGTTGTCTCTGTGTTTCGAATTTTTCTCTCTTTAGATGCAATAAAAGAGTCGAGTAAAATAGCCGCCAAGAAAGTGTTGCTTTCAAATAAATTTGATAGCGCTCACTTGCATTTTGCTGTTTGTTAAAAAAAATCGCAAGTCTTGTGATTTCTTTGAAAAAAAAAAACGATTCTTTAGCCACACTAATTTCGATTAAATAACAAAATTAAAATACTTTCCTTATAATAGACCCATCTGTGAGATTGGAATTTTATGGAATTGGTACGAGAGCAATTGCAACAGTGAACAACAACTACACCAAACCTAGCAAATAGACTGGAAAAAACGAATGTGATTTTTATTATGTACGTCATTAAAATGCACTAATGTACGGTTTTAATACCCACTCATGTTTTTCAGACAGCAACCAGTATGAGTCAATTCTCTTTCTCTTAAGAATAAAGCAAAAAAAAAGAGGTAAACTGTCTTTGGCCTTTTGTTTAGATGTGTTTGTCATCAATGGTTTCGAGAAAAAAAGGAGGTGTTTCAAGTATTTTTTTGGGTTCGTATTTATATACATATATATTTATTTTTTTTCTTCAATCTTCTCTGCTCATCAATTACGTTTTGTGTTTATTTGTTTAAAATGTAATAAATATTGAGTGGCAGTCAATGTTTTTTTATACTTTTAGATTGGTGTTTTTTTCAACTTGTCTTGTATGTATACTCGTATATGTAATTGTACTCGTATATGTATAGATTTGTACTAAATATAATTTGTTTTTATAGCGGGAGGAAATTTGTTTTATACTTTTTTTATATGTACATATGTATAAGCGTTTACATAAGCATGTGTGTGTGTGTGTAATCCATATACATAGCTACACAATATAGCATATACAAGTTGTTTTTTAATGAAGTTCGTTATTTTATTTAAATAAACAATTTTACGCATTAAGTCACATCATATTAAAGAACAACAGACTAAACAAAACATATTTATACATATGTATATATGTATGTAGGTAGTTAATTGATTTATTTTATTATAATTGTGTTTGGTTTATTAAAATGCATGAAAAAATACAAACGAATACAAATTAAACTTATCATTTGTTTAGATAAAAGCCAATTTACTTGAAGGCTAAATAGGTAGTTTTCTAGCCGACGGCTTTTGAATTGGTGAACAAAAGTGTAAAGAAACAATTTAGGAAAAATTGCTTCTAAAATCGCGCGTTGCCAAAAAAGAGAGGCTGCTTCGTCTAATGTATTTCATTTAACAACGTTAATTAATAAAGCATTTACACAAAAAAAGAAAAAATGCAAACTGACGCAATTTACACAGACTTTAGTAAAGCTGGATTCACCCATTGTTTCCGAACAAAATTTTTGTACGGACAAAAATTTTTTACTGAGAGTTTTCTGCAGCACGATTCACCCATTGCAAAAAAATATTCTGGAAAATCGGAGCTGCCATATATAAACAAAATCTATTAATTTTACAAGGTGGCAGTACTACTTGTTATTATTTTGGTTTATTTTCCTGGTGTATTTTACATATTCTCAATTATTTGTAAATATTGTGTGATAATAATGGCAAAAAGAAAACTGTTTTTGCTTATGGTCATTGAAATACATAAAGCATTATTATTAGTCAAGTACATATAATATATACATACATATATAAAAAAAATTAAAAAGAGTTGCAGTGAAAATACTTTTAAAGCAAAAAAGAGCAATGGGTTATTTTTACACATTATATCGTACCTACACTCTCTTCCTGGCTTTTTCATTTTTGGGCAATCAATTCATTTATTTCCATATTTAAATTATTACTTATTTTATAATAACTATTAAAACTATGTCCATATATGAAATGGCAGCCCCAATTAAAATTTCTTCAGAATAAAATTACTACCTATGTAGATTTTTTATTCGATGGGGCAACTCAATACAATTTGGTATTTAAAATTTATCCTATTGGCATCTCAGTTCAATTTTGTCCGGACAAAATATAAAATTAAACTAGCGATGCCCACCCATGGTAATAAAGTTGTAAACACAATCATTAGGTTAGTTGTCGATGAGACAGCGACGAATGAACATGCGCACGGCTGTATGAATTTATTCCTTGTTTTTTCTCTATATTTTTTTATACAAAATTTATTAAAAATACTAAAAAAATAAATTCATATATTTATTCTTTACTTTGACTTAAATTTTAAGAATATTGTAAGTAAATTGTGAATAGTGATCTTCTATTAATCTCCGAATGGGGTCGTAAAAACAGAGTCGCTTTTAACGCTCGTAAGATCCAGTGTTGTTTATTACGATGGCAGGTGCTGCTTCATCTGTACACATGGATGGTATAAATATTGAGGAATCGGATGCACTCGGTGTTCTTGGAATGAAAATACAGCGTGATGTTCGTTGGAATGATCACATTTTTCATGTCTCTAAAGAAGCATTCAAGTGCCTCGGTTTTTTGAAACGGTGTCAGATGTACTTCACTCCATCCGACCTCCTTACTATTTATACCACCTATATCCGACCGAAAATGGAATAACACTCTCATGTTTGGGCCGGTGCCCCAAAGTCTATTTTGGGGTTGCTCGACCGTGTGCAGGAGAGGGCGAAGAAGCTTATCGGTGACAGTAGGGTATCCAACTCTATTGACTCACTGGAGCATCGACGCAGTGTAGGGTGCGTTACTCTGTTCTATCGTTACTACAATGGATTTTGCTCTGACGAGATCAGGGGTCTTGTTCCCGAAACTCGCACATTTTTACGTAGCACGCGTTCATCGTCCAGAGCTCATCCATTTGTGGTCGATTGCCCAGGGAATCGTACTACGCATTACAAAGAGAGTTCGTTTTTCAGCCGTACGTTTCGTCTGTGGAACAAGTTGCCTGCTGACGTGTTTCCTGTCTGTTATAGCATTGGAAAGTTCAAGTCAAATGTTCACAAACACTACTCCCTCTTTCCTCCTCCTCATAACCTATTTTCCTAGTTCTGGTACAATGCGCTGCATATGTAGGGGTCATCCCCTGAGTACTAGTCCAAGATAAAAAAAAAAATAGATTTTTCTGAATTGCGTACTTTTTCTGATAGTGCAAATTTATTTACATTCAGAGCGTAACTATGGATTTCTCTTTGGGCATCACTAAATTAAACCAATTCAAGTTGGGAGTTGTTGGTAAAAAATATTTTCTCTCTCTCTCTCTCTCAAGAATAGATACGTCAAACTACATATAAAAAAAATTTGTTCGGACAAAAATTTTTGTTCGGAAACAATGGGTGAATCCAGCTTTTGATAAAATAAACCATCGACTTCTTTTAACCAAATTAGATCTAATGGGTGTATACGGTTTTTGTTTGAAATAATTAGAATCATATCTAATTGGGAGAAAACAAACAATTCGCCTAAAAAATAGCACATCTAGGTATAGGTATATGTATATGTTTCGTATGACATTCCACAAGACGTTGATGATGTTTTAATTTTTCTAAAGTATTGATGTATGCCGTTGTGAGTTTTTTTTATTCGTTTAATAATTTCGCTGATCACGTTTACCTTCAACGTGATCTCAACAATTTGTTTGCGTGGTGTAAGGATAATATGATGGAATTGAATCTGAAAAAAATGTAAATGCCTACGATTCTCTAGAAATAATATAATTTCTGTTAATTGTTCACTGCACAGAAAAACATTTTTTCCGTGTTCAATAACGAAATTTGTTGAATCAATTGATAAATTGTTTGAATGCGTACCCGTAAAGAAATTCGTGGATTCAAACAAAAGTTTAGTAAAAATAATTATTGATCGATAACAACTATTTTTTTAAACAACAACAAAATACGATATCCAAAGTTATTTTTTTGATATTTATGTACATATATGCATACAAATAATTTTTTCAGACAAACATTTTGTTGATTTTATTTTTACTATAATTTTTTCTGTGTGGGAGATTATCAGTTAGACCTGGTGGATTAATTTCTGGACTTAGATAATCTACTGGACTGTAAATTAAACTTTGTTCCCCACATAACTTGGGCTGCTGACAAAGCCAAGGGAGTTCTTGGCTTTATTAAACGAAGACCTGTTATAGAATAGAGATTGATTATATGAGATCCGTATTACAATATTCGTCTTCTGTCAGACCTATTTTAGAAGAGGGTTCGATTATATGAGATCCGTATTACAACATTCATAATGATCGTATTGAATGCGTATGAAAACAATTCTTGCTGTTCCGTTTACGTGGTCTTCGTTGGAATTATTCAAAGAATCTTACTTTTTCCTAACCTACTAGCAGGTTAACATTAATAAAATTACCAACTCTCAAAGGTCGCCGTACGATGCTTAATATGTTTTTTATGGTTAACGTTGTCAATGGTAATATTTGTTGTGAATTTTTAGTAAATTCATAATTCATAATTCAGCAAGTACATTAATTAAAATTAAGCCTTTTCAAATAAAATGTATGCGTAATTATAGGTATTTAGCAGGTAAAATATTGCAAAACAATTCTTGGATGTTTTAAATAAAAAAACTACAGTATTTAACTCTGTAACAACAATACAAACGTACGTTATTTTAATTTTAATCAACTGCATGCATAAAAAACAACATCCTTTCATTCCCTATTGTTTACCTGGTCATTGTGAACTGTAATAATTATTACATTATTTTATGCTGCAGATACCCGTCTGAACTTTCTATCTTTCGAGAAATTAAGACGACATTTTACATGTTAGAAAACATGGCACTACTGCATTTTTTTAATGCCTGAAATTGTTATAGGTACAAAATACAATCCTTAAAATATCAAGCCAACACACTCATGCAAAGAAAAACATACTTGCTACATATCAGCATCATCATCAACTGTCTTAAAAACTAGTAATATTGTTGCTGTTCAAATTGTTGTTGCCTCTGCCGCTTCTGTTTCCCGAACAACATGAACATGTAGCTCCATTTAATAATAAACTTCTTGCATAAAATTTAATTTACTCCTCTGATACAGCAACAAAAACAATACACAAACAAGCATACAAAACACATTTATGCACTCTGGCAAAAAAAAAAAACACAAGAAATTTTATGTCTCTACAACAAAACTTGCAAAAAGGAAATAAAGAAAAAAATAAACAATGAACTACTTGAATATAAACGATTATTAAAATTCTTATTGGATGCGCCATTGTTAATGAAACGGAAATGAAACGTTATGAGTTTGTTTGTGAAGAACACACCTTTTTTACAAAACCAAATATACTTCTCCTTATCTCTCCAATTCTCTTGAACGAGATACCGTTTTGCTCTCACACTTGCAATAAGAGCTGGTAAAAACAACCCGCCATTGTTATTATTTTTTTCTTTACAAAAAACACTCACTTGTTATTCAACTCATCTCTGCAATGGTGAGGAAATGAAATTTCATATATTCACCTCTTATGAGAGTAAAATTAAACGGATTTTTATCTTCTTCTAGAAAGGATGCAAACATTTCTTTCTTTGACTTTTTTTTTACACAAATACAATGGTGTAAAAGTACTTAAGTCCAGGTATGGGAATGTCATAGATCTGGATGTGTAAAACGTATGGAAAAAATAATAAATAATGAAATAGGAATCTCTTATGTTTAACACTACACGCAGAGAAAAAGCAATTTGGAATATTGTTGCGGCAGCGTTAGTACCTATTTTAAATTAGTATTTTATATTATTCGCACCGTTTTTGGTGCTTTTTAAAATTATTTGCGCCAAATATTTTGTAGTCGGTGCGGGGTACACTTTTTTTTAAATATTCGGTGCGTTTTTAAAATTTCGGTGGCACAAAATCAAATTTACAGCACAGTCAACTCAATGCGTTTCGCACCGTTTTTGGTGCTTTTTAAAATTATTTATGCCAAAAATTCTTTAGCCGGTGCTGGGTGCACTTTTCTTAAATTTTCAGTGCTTTTTTTAAATTTCGGTGGCACAAAATCAAATTCAACTCATCTTTTTGTTGTGCGTTCTGAAACCACATTGCGCTTTGAAAAACGTCTAATTGATTTTTCGGTGTTCTGAGGAACGCGCGTATTACTGGCGTTTAGGAGTTTTTTCCGAAAAAATACAACATGTGTTTTACATATGTATGTGGTAGTAATATAAAACGAAAAGAAAAAAAATTTACAAAAAATAGAAAAATTTTTCAGTTTAGTTTTCTTAATGAAAATGTGTAAAATTCTTTAAACTTGTTATTGTATTAAAAAGAAAACATATTAAATTTTAATTGTGAATAATTTTATTGCCTTTTGAAGGTTAAATTTTAGCAAATTCAATTAGTTCACTTCAATATATACATGCGAGTTGAAGTCGCCAATTTTAAGCGATATGCGTTTTCCAGGACGCCTATTTGGCGGTTTCAAATCGCAAAACCATATTTCTTGCGTTATACGTTTCTCAGAACACCTATTTGGCGTTTTCAACTCAAAAACGCTAAATTTAAGCGATTTGCGTTTCTCAGGACATGCATGATTTACATTTATACAAAATATATATAAGTATGCATTTATATATATTAGTTATAATTAGTATGTAAAGAAAAATTGATAAAAACCTCACTAAAATATCGCAAATGTTAATTTAAAAACTAGTTTGAATGCAACAATAGCACATCAATAGTGTTGAGAGTTTTGTTACTACTCCCCAAACAGCATGATTGTGCAAGCATTTATGCATATATGTACGTGTGTATATGTATTGTTTTTGCTGTTTCTATCAAACAGAAACATTTATAATACAAATCACCGTTATATTTATTTAACCCAAAGATGCCAAATTGTAATTCTAATTGATTTACAAATCAAATTAAGGCAATTGTCATGTTTGACATGACAGCCAACAAAGAATTTATGACATACCTATTTAAAGAATTCTTTTTGAAAGCACAGAGCCAATTTGACAAACACCCTCTTCCCCAAAAGACGAGCCAATTTAAACCAATAACCAAAAAAAAGGTGTTTTATGGCATCACATGCATATAAATAAAGTTTGATGGATTTTTTGTTTTTTGTCTTCAACGAAACAAAAACATCAAAACAAATCAAAAATATGCAAAATGCCAATTTTTTTTTACGAGTAATAGAAACGTGTATAAACAACAACTTAAACTGCTGCAATAACAAAAACAAATAATAATTTATAAATGACAAAAAATTCAACGTATCAAAAATTGAAAAGTTACGTGACTGGTGGTCGGTCGGTCGGAGGGTTTTTTTTTTTTTTTTGAACAGCAAATCAGGCAACAACTAATAAAAATAAAACCCTTTTTGGCATTTTTCTTTTTTATTTTAATACGTCAATAAAAAAATATGAAATGGTAATTTTAGATAAAAAAGGGAAAATAACAATGAAATCAAATTCTAAACTCAAACACATGAGACCAGCCAAGTAACCACTTAAGGGATACAAATGCCAAGTGGTTGGCATAAAAAGAAAAAAAAAAAAAAAGATTGATCGAAAAGCAACTAAAGCACATATGTGAGCTGGAAAAGGAATATTGTTTTTAAATTACCATAAAATTCACACTTTGCTTAAAAATTAACTTATTGTAAGACGATCATAGAGCATAGCTTGCTTTAAGGTCTAAAAGTCATTAGCAATATAAAGTAAAACTGAAAGCAAATTGTTGGCAAGAAAAATAAACGATTCATACATGTTGCATGATTCCAACACGCATGCAACATTTTTGTGCTTTTTTTTAAGCCTAGTATTGAGATTGAACGTGCGAAAATTTTTCAGCAACATTACTTATTTCGTACGAAAAAATTGAGATGTACTCAGTGTTGTCTATTTTTTCTCTTATTCGTGTTTCTCTTTTAATTTTAAGTTAGTGATGCCCAAAGAGAAATCCATAGTTACGCTCTGAGTATAAATAAATTTGCACTGGAAGAAAAAACACGTAAATCAAAAAAAATTGTTTAACTTGCAATTTAAGTAAAAACAAAGAATAAACATATGAATTTATGCTTTTAGTATTTTTAATAAATTTTATATCACAAAAAGTATAAAATACGCAAAATACACTGCTTTTATTGTAATACTTGACAAACTTGGCTTGATCGTTTAATAGCAAAACAAAAATTTTTATAAAACAGCAAGTTGTGTAAAATGAAATATAAAAAATTTTATATAATAATTTCATTGAATTGAATATCATTTGGTGCCATTAAAATTAAAAAAGCGCACTGAAAATTAGAAAAAAGCGCACAACGCACCGACTAAAGAATTTTTCGCACAAAAAATGTTAAAAAGCACCAAAAACGGCGCGAACGCACCAAGTTGACAACGCTGGAAGCAAAACATATTTGTTGCTCTCATGATCTCTTACTTCATTGAATATCAATGTATATAACAAACTAACGAGTTGCTGAGATTTTGGCTTAACCGTGCGTTTGCTTAGAGTGCTTTCAGATTTGGCAACTTAGTTGAGAATTAGGAGCAGCTTGAAGGAGAAAGAACTGCTGATATTTGAGTACAAACTTGCTTTTATTCAGCAATTCGTTTTGTTCGCTCATTCTTATTGAATTTTTATTTTTTTTTGATATTTTGTTCTGTTTTTTTTTTTCAGTACGTTCAAAATATAAAGAAATTTAAGCTAAAAGAAAATGAAAGTTGCGTAACTAAATTCCTGTATGTGAACATAAAAGCAAATTTAAAAGAAAAAGTATATAAAACTAAAAAATATACTTGTGCAACTAAATTGCCAAATGTGAAAGCGCTCTAAGTACTTTATACAAATTTGTTTAGATACATGTTTATAACGAAAAAATCAGTAACATTAACGCAACATTTAATATTGTAGGTACTCGTATACCGGCAGGTGAGATTTTAAAAACATTGTTCAATCAAGACAATGCAATAAAAATATATTTTGAAGCCCAGTGTATTGAATCTAGTAAGTCCCAATTTTCACGAGGCAACTTTAGTTGCTCAAGTCTTGAGTTTGTGGACAAATAAGTGAGGAAAGAGTGAGGGGTGTAAAAATGAGTACAGACTGGCTTGTACTCGAAAAGTCGTTTTGTGCTGTCATTCGTAATGTCAGAAATTTTACATTTTCTTTCATATGTGTTCCTTTTATGTATTGGTGAAAAGCAATATGAGGATTGGTGTTGAAATTAAAATAGTATGCCATGCAATGTGTATGTTGTTTTGTATTTTATTTTTACTTGTAATAAACATTTTTGTTCACTTTCGTTTCTTACTTCAAACCATACACACGTTTTAATTGTCAAAATAAATTAAAATATTTTCAAACAAAAATCTTTCATTGAAAAATAAGATTTCATCAGGTTATGGGCCCAGATCCCTATATTTGTTTGGAACGGCTATTATTTTGAAGAATTTGAAACATTATGAGTGCATCGCTGCTACAAATTGAAAAATTGGACGAAAGGAACTATGACTGTTGGTCAATACAGATGAAAAGTGTTCTCATCCATAATGGCTTATGGAAAATTGCTAATGGAGAATTCATTAGACCTGAGGAAGATGCAGAAGAAGAGAGATGGAAGTCGGATGATGAGAAGGCTTTGGCGTTCATATTTCTGGGGGTGAAAGCATCACAGTTGTCTTACGTAAAGAATTGTAAGTCTTCCCATGAGGCCTGGACAAAAATACAGCTGATATACATGCCAAAGGGACCGATTCAGAAAGTATCGCTCTACAAAAGGTTAGTTAATCTTAGTATGCTCGAGGATGGTGATATCGTACAGCATATAGATGAATTTGTGAGAGTATCCGAAAAGTTAGCTGAACTCGGAATAGAAATTCAGGAGGAGTTACTGGTGATTATGCTGTTGTCTAGCTTACCGGAAGATTTCGAGAATTTCGTGGTTGCAATGGAGACAAGAGATGAGTTGCCAAATTTTTCATTGTTGAAGCAAAAACTTCTGGAAGAGGGTAAGAGGAAAAAAGAGAGGTTCAACAGCGAGAACGCAGTATCGAGTTCGCATCAACATGTATTTATAGCAAGAGCAAAACAAGAAAATAAAGACAAGAAACCAAAACAGAAGAATCTTAAGGTAAGATGTTTTTCGTGTGGTATGACTGGTCATTATGCTAGCAAGTGTGAAAGAAGGCAGAAGAGCACTAACTCACAAGCAATGACAATGTTAGCTGCAGTTGACTCCACTAGATTAGATTTTAAAGGTTGGTACGTCGACAGCGGCGCTACATCTCATATGTGCAATAACAGAGAGAAGTTTGTTCGTTTTCAAGAACATTATGAAATTATTGAATTGGCTGGCGATAAGCACATTAACGCCAGTGGAAAAGGTGATGTTATAATAAATAACAACAATTTCGAAATTTTCCTTAAGGACGTATTATTTTGCTCCGAGTTAAAAGCAAATTTTATTTCCGTTAACAAAGCGGTGGACTGTGGTTTGTCTGTCATATTCACTGTAGAGAAAGCTACTATTAAAAGGGCTGATGGTACAATCGTGCTTAGCGCTGAGCGCAGAGATAACATGTTTGTTACGACGAATGACCATGCAACTGAAAGATTATGCGTTGCAAATAAGATGATCACCGTTTGGCACAATAGGTATGGTCATCTTAATTTTAAAAATCTAAATGATCTGAATAAAAAACATATGGTGAGGGGAATGGATGTAAGTAACATTGATGAGTCTTTCACATGTAAAACTTGCATGTTGTGCAAAGTACATGTTTTACCATTTCCTAAAGAAAGCTCTACAAAAGCAAATCAGTTGTTAGAGGTTATACATTCTGATGTTTGTGGTCCGTTTAAAGTTCAGTCTGTTGGTGGTGCAAAATATTTTGTAACATTTATTGATGACATGTCCAGAAAAATTCACGTTTATTTTATGAAACAAAAATCCGAAGTTTTTAATAAATTTAAAATATTTAAGGCTCATGTAGAGAAGCAGACAGGATGTAAAATAAAAACGTTGCGATCAGATAATGGACGAGAATATATAAATACACAATTTGATTCATTTTTATCTTCAGAAGGTATCAGCAGACAGTTAACTGTGCCATATACTCCACAGCAAAACGGAGTGGCAGAGAGAGCCAATCGGACTATTATTGAAATGGCGAGATCGATGTTGGTGCATTCTGGCGTGAAGGAATACTTGTGGGCAGAGGCTGTGAATACAGCAGTGTACATTAGAAATCGATGTCCAACAAGACAGTTGAACGACAAAACGGCATATGAAATTTGGTTCGGCAGAAAGCCGAATGTGCAGCATTTCAAAACTTTTGGCGCATACGCAGTAAGTTTGAATAAATCTAAAAGTAAATCTAAATTTGAAGCAAAAGGCACGCCATATATAATGGTCGGTTATTCAATGACGTCAAAAGCGTATCGGCTTTTTAATACAACGACACGTAGTATCGTAGAGCAGCGCGATGTTATTTTTGATGAAGACATCTGTAATATGAAAACGTATGATGACAATAATGAAGGATGTTTTAAAGCCGAAGATTATTTAACATTATGGATAATAACGTTAAAAGTGGAAATATAGCCGATAACGCTAGTGAATCTTCTGTAGAAGCAGACGATCAAGACGAAATTTTTAATACTGCTGATGAAGATAGTAGCTCTGAAAATTCAAGCAATCAGAAGGAAGCAGCTATTAGAGGACCTGGAAGGCCAAAAGTGATTCGTTCTGGTAAGCCTGGTAGACCAAAAAAGCAATACAATGAAGTTCAGCCTCGAAGTAATGTATGTGTAGCAATGAATGATAATGTTCCTGGAACTGTTGAAGAAGCTCTTTCCAGTACAAGAAAAAATTTTTGGGAAAAAGCTATGCAGGAAGAAATTGCTGCTTTGGAGAAAAATAGAACTTGGTCTTTGACAAACTTACCGGAAAAGCAGAAAGCTATACCATGTAAGTGGGTATTCGCTTTGAAGCGAAATGTACGTGGAGAAATTGAACGATACAAAGCACGCCTAGTTGCGAAAGGTTGCAATCAGCGGTTTGGAATAGATTTCACAGACACTTTCTCTCCAGTTGTAAGATATTCAACGCTACGATTGCTCTTAGCGTTGGCTGTGAAAAACAAGATGCACTTGCATCAAATGGACGTAGATACGGCATATTTGAATAGTGATTTACATAATGTAATTTATTTGAAACAACCACCGCATTTTGTTGACAAAAGCTCACCACAAAAGGTTTTGCGACTACATAAAGCAATTTACGGTTTGAAACAAAGCGGCAAGGAATGGAACAGCACGCTTGATGGTGTATTGAGAAAACTAGATTTTGTTCCACTTGATAGCGAACCGTGCTTGTACAAAGCTACAAAAAGAGGTAATATTGTGCTAGTTGCAGTGTATGTAGATGATTTAATTGTTGCGTGCAGTAACTTACCAGTTCTTGAAGATGTCAAGAAACAAATTGCAGAACATTTTAAGGTTAAAGATAAAGGCGTACTGAATCATATTTTGGGAATGCAAGTTAAACGTGATGGTCATACAGGTTCCATAGAGTTAAGCCAGACTCAGTATATTTTAAATGTTTTGAAACAGTATGGTATGGACAAATGCAAGTCGGTATCAGTACCTTTAGAAGCGGGTGTTCAAGTTAATTGTGAAGATAATTGTGAGAAAATTGATCAAAAAGAATATCAGTCCCTTGTTGGTACACTTATGTATTTGGCGATTACTACCAGACCAGATATCCTGCATTCTGTATCCAAGATGGCGCAACGAAATTCTAGTCCTCACATAGAGCACATGACACATCTCAAACATATATTGCGGTATTTAAATGGTACGAAGAACTTAAAATTAAGTTATGATTCCAACGATGAAGGCCTTGAAGGATTTGTTGATGCAGATTGGGGCGGAGATGCGTTGAACAGGAAATCTTACACGGGTTTTATATTTTTCTATAATGGTTGCCCAATTTCTTGGGAGTCAAGAAAACAGCACTCAGTAGCGCTCAGCAGTACGGAAGCTGAGTATATGGCTGCCTCTGATGCTGCCAAAGAAGCTGTTTATTTAAAGCGACTTTTGATGGAAATAGGTTTATTTTGCAAGTATCCTGTTAAATTAAATATTGACAATCAAGGTGCTCAGAAGTTAGCTGAGAACCCTGTGTTTCATAAACGAAGCAAGCACATTGACATAAAGTTTCATCACATAAGAGAGTTAGTCAAAAGCAAAGAAATACAATTAATGTACTGTCCAACAGCAGAAATGATGGCTGACATTTTGACGAAAAATTTGTCAATGGTTAAACATAACAATTTTTTGAGAAATTTAAAATTAAATTAACTGAAATATTTTTGTAAAAGATGACATCCACATTGAGGAGGAGTGTTGAAATTAACATAGTATGCCATGCAATGTGTATGTTGTTTTGTATTTTATTTTTACTTGTAATAAACATTTTTGTTCACTTTCGTTTCTTACTTCAAACCATACACACGTTTTAATTGTCAAAATAAATTAAAATATTTTCAAACAAAAATCTTTCATTGAAAAATAAGATTTCATCAATTGGCGCGAAGTTGTAATATTTTAATTTATTTGAAAAAATTTAAATAAACCGGCTAGAGAAAGCAGAAGCGATTTATAATATTGGGGACAACCTCAAAATTAAATGAGAAATATGAGAATGCAATACATACAAGATTAAGAAAGTGTAAGCAATAGAAAACGAAAAAGTTGCTCAAGTAAAATTGCTGCATCTGAACATAAAAGCAAGTTTAAAAGAAAATTTTAAAAGAATTGCGCAACAAAACTTGCCTCGTGAAAATTGGGAATAACCAAACTTAGTCACAGTGTAACAAGTGTTACAAGTGTTTCCATATATTCGTTGTTAGTCCTTCAAACTAAAAAAGGGTTAAAAATTTAAATCAATTTTCTTTTTTCCAATTATTATGTGGTCAATTTTATGAGAGTGTGAGGAATGGGGTACCAGATTGATATTTATTTATGTTTTTTTTTTCTTTTTATTTTTTTGCGGTCTCTATGTTTTAACCAACAATGAAATTTTTATGCCCTAATCCTTGAAATTGTTAAAACGTGCGTATCGAATTTTATTTTCTTTTACAATTGGACGAATTTTTGCTACTATTGCAAGGTAGGCGATAACCCCTTTTTTTAACTACATCATCGAAACTAAATGGGGGCAGGTTTGAGCAAAACGCTGCATGTTATTGTTGCCATTTAAAAACCATAAAAAATGATTTTAGAATTTTATTAAATGTGTGCAGCATCTCTTTGCAGGAATCAATAAAAATGTTTTAAATGATTTTGACACCCATCGGAAATAGTTTTTAGTGAAATATCAATTTCATAAATAAGATTTAAAAATAAGAAAGAGTCAACAATAAAAAAGCAAAAACTTTTAAATGGCAGCAGCAAAAAGTATTTGGTAGCAGACTGCTCTAACAGTGATGGATGATGGTGTTCCCCATCAAAGAATTTTAAAATATATTTTTAAAGTAATAAAACAAATATTGTACATACTTAAATCTGAAATAAAATTTCTGTAGCAACATCAACAATAAATTGTTGAATAACATTTCTAGGGAAAGTTTATTGCTGGAAAATATTTCTGAAGAAAACCTTAACGAATAATTATACAAAAAATTTTCAGCGAGGGATGGTTTTCTCTGGAAAATATAAATGCATAATTATTGAAAAGCTTTTCTTTGCGAAATATTAATGACTAAATAATAAAAAAAAAGTTTATTTTGAATATTCGAAACATTTTTTATTTTGACGAATAATTTATTCGAAAATTTGTTTATAAAAGATATATATTAATGAATAATTATTTGAGTAGTTTTCGTTGGAAAATATTAATGAATAATTATTCAAAATTTTTTCTTTAAAAAATAATATAAAAACATTTTGCATATTCGAAATATTTTCTATATATATTTTCTATATATATACACTTTGACGAATAATTTATTCGAAATATTATTTGTAAACAGTTTTTATTAATGAGCAATTATTTGAATAATTTACTTTAGAAAATATGATTAAATAATATAAACAAATTTGTTTGAATATTCGATACATTTCATAAAAATATTAAATGATAAACAAAAATGACAATAAAGAAACATTTTGTATATTCGAAACATTTTCTATAAAACACTTTGACGAATAATTTATTCGAAATATATTTTGTAAACAACTTTTATTACAGAGCAATTATTTGAATAATTTACTTTAGAAAATATAATTAAATAATATAAACAAATTTGTTGGAATATTCGAAACATTTCATAAAAATATTAAATGATAAATAAAAATGATAATAAAGAAACATTTTGTATATTCGAAACATTTTCTATAGAACACTTTGACGAATAATTTATTCGAAATACTTTTTGCAAACCATTTTTATTAATGAGTAATTATTTGAATAATTTTCTTTAACTTTCTTTGGAAAGTATTAATGATTCCATAATAAAAACAAATTTGTTTAAATATTCGAAACATTTCCTATAGAGCATTTTGACGAATAATTTATTTGCAATATTTTTTGTAGATAACTTATATTAATGAGTAACAGTTTTCTTTGCAAAATATTAAAGAATAATTAGTGAAAATTTTTTCTTTAGAAAATATTAAGTAATAAAAAAACATTTTGTATATTCGAAACATTTTCTATAGAACACTTTGACGAATAATTTATTCGAAATATTATTTGTAAACAGTTTTTATTAATGAGCAATTATTTGAATAATTTTCTTTGGAAAATATGATTAAATAATATAAACAAATTTGTTTGAATATTCGAAACATTTCCTAAAAATATTAAATGACTATATAATAAAAAACATTTTTTATATTCGAAACATTTTCTATTGAACACTTTGACGAATAATTTATTCGAAATATTTTTTGTAAAAAGTTTTATTAATGAGTATATTTGAATAATTTCTTTGGAAAATATTAATGATTAAATAATAAAAACTTTATAATAAATAATAAAAACTTCCTATAGAGCATTTTGACGAATAATTTATTTATTTTTTATAGAAAACTTATATTAATATAAAACTAATTATTCTAATCGTTTTCTTTGGAAAATATTAAAGAATAATTAGTGAAAATTTTTTCTTTAAAAAATATTAAGTAATAAAAATAATAAAAAAAAACATTTTGTGCATTCGAAACAATTTCTATAGAATATTTCGCCGAATAATTTATTTAAAATTTTTTTACAGAAAATTTATATGAACAAATAATTAGTCGGATAGTTTTCGCCGGAAATTTTTCATAAATAATTATTGAACAATTTTTCTTCGCGAAATACTAATGATTAACTAATAATTATAAACAATTTTATCCAATATTTTAACGAATAATTTATTCGAAAAAATTTTCTATTAAAGATTTAAATTAATCAATAATTATTCGAATAGTTTTGTTTGGAAAATATTAATGAATAATTATTATTTCTATCGAATATTTTGACGAATAATTTATTTGAAATATTTTTTGTAGAAAACTTATATAAATGAATAATTATTCGCACGGTTTTCTTTGGAAAATATTAAAGAATAATTAGTGAAAATTGTTTCTTTAAAAAATGTTAATGACTAAATAATAAAAAAACATTTTGTATATTCAAAACATTTCCTATAGAATATTTATTTATTTATTTAAATTTTTTTTTTACAGAAAATTTATATGACTGAATAATTAATCGGATGGTTTTCGCTGGAAATTTTTAATGAATAATTATTGACAAATTTAATGTTTAATAAACAATTTTATTTTAAATATTTGAAACAGTTTCTTATTCAATATTTTGACAAATAATTTATTCAAAAAAATTTTTTTTTAAAGATTTAAATTAATCAATAATTATTTGAATAATTTGCTTTGGAAAATATTAACGAATAATTATTGAAAAAGTTTTTCTTTAAAAATATTAATGACTAAATAATTAAAAAAAAAAACACTAACCAATAATTATTCGAATAATTTTCTTTGGAAAATATTAACGAATAATTATTGAAAAAGTTTTTCTTTAAAAATATTTCTTATCCAATACAAATAAATGATTCTAAAAAATTTTCTATTAAAGGTTTAAATTAATCAATAATTATTCGAATAATTTTCTTTGGAAAATATAATTAAATAATTATTGAAAAAGTTTTCCTTTAAAAATATTAATGACTAAATAATAAAAAAAAAAACATTTTGTTTATTCGAAAATTTTTCTATAGAGCACTTTGATGAATAATTTATTTGAAATATTTTTTATAAAAAAAATTGTATTAATGAGTTAAATTATTCGAATAATTTTCTTTGTTAAATATTAATAAATCCGTATTGAATTTTTTTAATGTTAATGATTAAATAATAAGAAAAAATTTGTAGGAATTTTCTAAAAATTTTTTATGGAATATTTTGCTGAATAATTTGTATGAAAACTTTTTATAGAAGTCTTATATTAATGAATAATTATTCGAATATGTTTCTTTGAAATATATGAATTATTGAAAAATTTTTCTTTAAAAAATATTAAAGACTAAATAATAAAATATACATTTTGTATATTCGAAACATATTCTATAGATCCCTTTGATGAATAATTTATTCGAAATGTTTTTTGTAGAAAATTTCTTTTTGTGAGTAATTATTCGAATAGGTTGCTTTGTAAAATATTAATTAATAAATCCTTCTTAACAAGAAACTTAAGAAAGGAAAAACTTGAACTAGAACCTGATGTACATATGTACAAACCAAAAAATTTTTAGTTTAAAAAAATTATAAAAGTTCAACAAAAATTTAGCAAATTAATATTAATGAATAATCATGGGAAATGTTTTCCTTAAAAATTTAAATAACTTAATAATAAAAAAAACACTTTGTATGTATTTTTGTAATTTGTATTCGAAATATAATATATGTTGACGAATAATTTATTACAAATCTTTTTTTTACTAAAAACTTATATCAATGAATAATTATTCGAATAATTTCCTCTCGAAAATATGAATGAATAACTATTGAAAATTTTTTCTATGAAAATTATTAAGGACTATGAATGAATTAATGAAGAAAAGAAAAATTATGTATATAATAACGAGTGATTATTCGAAAAATCTTCTACACAAAATATTCGAAAAGCTAACAGATTAATAATGAATAATTATAAAGCTGTAATTCTATAGGAAGTAATACCGAGTAATTATTCAAAACATTTCCCTTAAACAAATATTAACGATTGTATAAAGAACTGCTATTGAAAAAAATTTAATGAATAATTATTCGCTGAAGTTGTTCAAGAAGATAACGAGTAATTATTGGAATAAGTTTCTATTTTGCGTTAACATTTCTTTAGATTATATTAACAAATCATAAAGGAATTTTTTTTTTAAGTTTCATAATTTATACCAGTAAAAAAATTATAAATAGCTTGTTTTCTATGTTTCCCAGCTATCTATATGTCGACAATTCATAGGAACTACCCTAATCATCAGTAGACTTTGGAAATTTTTGAAAGATATTCTCAAACATTCAACTTTATATCCCAACAATCCAAATAAATTGCTGAGAATTTAAAAAGAAAAATGCAAAATGATTTGCAAAAAGCAAAATCGTAGCAACCAACGGTTGTTCATTTGTTTGAAAGGTGTAAAGAAATGTTAGAGACGTTTATAAATAGAAAAGCTTGTTTTTGTGTTTTGACGGATATTATTAGAGCATTTTTCTTTTTAAATTCTCAGCAATTTATTTGGATTGTTGGGATATAAAGTTGAATGTTTGAGAATATCTTTCGAAAATTTCCAAAGTCTGCTGATGATTAGGGTAGTTCCTATGAAATGTCGACATATAGATAGCTGGGAAACATAGAAAACAAGCTATTTATAATTTTTTACTGGTATAAATGTTAGAAGCTTAAATAGCGAATAAAAAACTTGATTTTTCATAATTTATAAATAATTTTCTTTAGAATATATTAACAAATCAAAAGAGAAATTTTTTTATGTTTCATAATTTTTAAATATTTTTTAAAAATAATTTTTTCTTCACCTAGTTTTCCAAAGGAAAATAAAATATTGTAACATAAAACAATAAATTAAAAAATAAGAATTGAATTCATGAAAAGACATGAAAAAATTCTTTAAAAAAATTTTAACGAAAGACATAAATTCATCAAAAATTTTTTATAAACATTTTCAGTTGAAAATTAAAAAAGGTGTTTGAAAAAAATTTATATTTGATTAACATCTCTTAAAAAGAACTTATAAACATAAAACCAGAAAGAAAACAGATTAAATTTATATATTTTTATTGTTTAATGAAAATCAGCTGAAAGAAAAGAGCATTAAGAAAAAACGAGAAAATAATTTCAAAATGAAACTGCCGTCAAATGTTGCTGGTGACGCCATTGCCAACAATTTTGAGGTCTCTTAACAGTTTTTATAATGGGTGATTTTATAAGAACTATCGGAAATTAAAAAAAAAAAACACATAAAATTCAGAAAAATGCATGAAATATTTATTTGGATCGATAGTTGGGTCGATATAATTTAATGTTTGAAGATTATTTCATGCAAATGTTGGCCGCGGCTGCGCCTCAAATGGTCCATCCGCTTAGTTCAATTTTGGCATACTCTTTCCAACATTTCGGCCGGTATCTCACGAATAATGTTGGCAATGTTGGCTTCCAGTGCGTCAATCGAAGCGGGTTTGTCGCTATAGACATTAGCCTTAACATAGCCCCACAAAAAAAAGTCTAGAGGCGTTAAATCGCACGATCTGGGCGATCAATTGACTAGTCCCAAGCGTGAAATAAACTGTTCACCGAACTCGCCTCTCAATTGGTCCATTGTTTCGCGTGCTGTGTGGCATGTGGCACCGTCTTGTTGAAACCACATGTCATGCAAGTCAAGCTCTTCCATTTTGGGCAAAAAAAGTTTGTTATCATCGCACGGTAGCGCTCACCATTCACAGTAACGTTGTGATTCGCATCATCTTTGAAGAAATACGGCCCAATGATGCCGCCAGCCCATAATCCGCACCAAACGGTTGTTTTTTGTGGATGCATTGGTAGCTCTTCACTCCAAATACGGCAGTTTTGCTTGTTCACGTATCCATTCAACCAGAAATGAGCCTCGTCGCTGAACACAATTCTTCCATAAAAAAGTGGATCTTCATCTAACTTTTCAAGAGCCCATTCACCAAAAATTTGGCGTTGTGGTAGGTCGTTTGGCTTCAATTCTTGCACCAGCTGTATCTTATAAGGCTTCACACCCAAATGCTTCTGCAAAATTTTCCACGTAGTGGAGTAGCAGATTCCTAATTGCTGCGAACGGCGCCGAATCGATAATTCACGGTCATCACCAACACTGGCCTATACGGCTGCGATATTTTCTTCAGTTCACACTCTACGTAAGCGTGTTGCTGGTTTAATGTCCAACAATGTATATTTGGTGCGAAATTTTTTTACAATAGCCCGAATAGAAGCCTCAGTAGGTCGATTAAACTGACCATAAAATGGAAGAAGCGCGCGATGAACTTTCTTAACAGAGCACGCATTTTGGTAATAAAATTCAATAATTTGCAAGCGTTGTTCGTTTGTAAGACGATTCATGATTAAATTATAGACCAAACTGAAGATGTTTGACAGTGACACAAGATACAAAACGTGCGTGAGCTGTCAAAACTAGTGTTGCCAAAAAGATAATAGCAAAAAAATCACTCGTTATTTCCAAGTCATTGGAATCATAAATATCATAAAGTAAAATAAAATTGATCTTTTTACGGGGGATGTTGATCTTTTGATGCCAGTTGTTTTCAAACCACATGAAAACTAAAACGAACCTTTCAAATAAACGCTGCGACTGATTTATGATTTTATTGCTGCAAATTTAAATGAATTTCCCCTAAAAAGTTGGAAGACTTAAATCTAGAAACAAAACAATGGGCCTGTTGTAAATCTTAAAGCAAAAAAAAAAAAAAAAAAATCTTTTAAACATTTTTTTATTCTTTTAAATGATTAATTTAAGGTTAATTTTCAGTGATTGTTTTTTGTGTAAATGAAATTTAAAAACAGAATGGTGACGTGCCAGAAATGTCGTTATTTTTTTTTTAGTTTCTCACTTTACTGCAGTAATCATAAATTACGAGTATAGCGTCAAATGACAAAACAAGAAAAAAAAACAAAAAAAAAACATTTAATTATGCAAACGAAATTTAATAATCTAAACCTCCTCCCCTATTGAATTCACTACAAAAGTGAAACAATAATTAAAAGTATTTTTTGCCTTTTTTTTAAATGCGGGGGTTTTTTTTTTAATATTTTTCGACCTCAATTCTTGAGGAAGAAGTGCACAGTGTTGCCAATTAAGTACTTCCATGAAAAGCTTTCAAAACAAATATAGACTTTTACAAATTTAGACGGTTTTGGTAACACATTTTTGCTGCTAATTGACGTTTCACTTTTTGCAGCCACCCACGCCCCAGTATACTGCACTCATGTAATTTCAATTATTACCAATTTTCTTTACTTTAACTTTCAAAACAAAAACAAAAAAATTAAAAACTTTTTCCATTTTCACTTAAAAGATTTTGTTTTCTTGGCTTCACAATTACTCCAACACAACAATAACGACAACAATTGTTGCAATTGGTTTCGACAGCAAATGACGGGAGTTCAAAGTTCTATCGCAGTCTTTTCCACACACACACACACACACACACACACACACACACACACACACACACACACACACTTTTGTTTTGTTTTGTTGTTGCTATTGCTTTTCCTTGTAACTGCAAATTGTTTTTATTATAATATTCGAAATTAATAACAACTGAAAATTATTTGTTAAATGTCAAAAACAATCTTGTTATTGTTGCTGTTGTGAGCTTTACAAAACCCATGCAAGTATTTTTGCAGTGTATCAACGCACACTCCCCAACAAACACACACACACACATACTCACGCATACGAGTTCCCACACTAACAAATATTTTCTAATAAAAAATTTAAACGATTCTTGGAATATTATTTTATTATTTATGACTTTTTCAATTACTTTCGAAATGAAATATTTATTAATTGAAAGCTTGTTGGCAGGAAAAAAAAATCCCCATAAGAATATTTAAGGTAAGAAAATGTGTGTGGACGTGTGTGTGTGTGTGTGTAGGCATTATATATTGTTAAAAAAATAATATATTTCTTAAATCTCAACGAACAATTTTGCACCCTTATAAAGAAATAAACTGTTCTGTATTTTCTTAGAATATTTCCTATAGAAATTTTTTCGTCAAAATTGTTCAAATAATTTTTATTTCCAGCAATTAACTTTCTGAATGAAAATGTTCAAGGCATAATTAAGCCTCATTAGTTTTTACCAAGGTGCATTAATGTTTACACGGTGGCAGCACTACGGCATGTGACAATTTTTTGCTACTGGCAATATAGTAAGCTTTTTACGTCCAATTTAGAGCGGACAAGGCGGCTGTTGCCTTGTACCTGTGTCGTAAGGCCATTGGGAAGACCTGGGGTATAAATCCTTGGAATTCTTGCTGGCTATTTAACATGGTAATAAAGCCCATATTAATGTATGGGGCGCTTGTTTGGTGGACGGCTTTAGAGAAAACCACCTATTGCAGATTCATAGAAAGGATACTGCGGTCATCTGATGGTAACTGGTGCTTCTTGTACTACGCCAACTAAAGCACTAATTACGATGATGCATTGGCTGCCAGCTGATCTCATGGCGAAGGAAGTGGCCATGTGCTCGGCAATTAGGCTAAAAGCCAGTGAGATGTGGAAAGAAGCGACAGAAGGTCACGCTTCGATAATAGAAAGAATAACGGACCTCCCGGAGTATATTGATTACTGTGCACCAGCTCTAATGCCCGACAAGAGATTTGACGTGATCTCATCAAGGACGGCCTCGGCAGCGAACCAAATGGGTCGCCAAGAGGACGTGCTTGAAGTTTTCACAGATGGATCCAAGTCGGACATGGGAGTTGGTGGTGGTATCTTTATGCCCCAGTATCAGAGGAGGATCAGTTTTAAGCTATACGATGAGTGTAGCGTAATGCAGGCTGAAATTACAGCTATTTTGAGAGCAGCTAACTGGCTGAGGTACTATAGGGTATACGGGGTGAATATCCGAATCTGTACTGATAGTACGGCTGCGTTAAATGCGCTTGTGGGTGTCTATACGACGTCCAGGTTGGTTCAGGAATGCCGGATATCTCTTAATGAGATAGCGAGACATTCGAGCCTGGAGCTTTTCTGGGTACCGGGGCACAGTGTAGTGCCCGGAAATATTGTGGCGGATGAGCTGGCGAAAGCCGGAGCTCGTCTACAGAGAGGGGACATTGATACGATGGTTGGAGTCCCGCTTAACAGCTGTAAAAACCAAGTGCAGCGTCAACTTGTAGGGACTGCGCAGGACAGATGGTCTGGTGAGGTCACCTGCCGAGTAGCAAGGCTGACATGGCCTGCGTATGATCGTAGTAGAACTGCGGTCTTAAAGGGTTTTCCCCGTCAAAGGTTGCGTACCTTGGTGGCAGTTCTGACAGGACATTGTCTCATAGGGACGCATGCTAGGAGGTTAAATCTTCCATTTAATGATTTCTGCAGAAGTTGCGGGGATGAGGACGAGGAGGAAAGTGTTGAGCATTTCCTCTGTCGATGCCCGGCTCTCAGTTCTATGAGAGCTCTGTACTTAGGCGGACCGATGCTGCACGGGTTAGCAGATATATCGGAATGCCGAGTGATCGGACTGGATTCCTTTATCCGGTTTTCGGGTTGGTTTGAATCTGAACCGTCGGGGAAGTGTAAGTCTCGCGGGCTGCACTTCTCCCTCAGGCAACACAACGGGACCAAATGGACCCAAGTGGTCTGGTTTCATGAAACTGGCGGCCTGTACAACCTAACCTAACCTAAGCTTTTTACGTCAAATGTATTGTTTACATTTTTGTAAGTGAATTTAGTGTTTTATTCTGAATTAAACATATAGAAATTATTTTGTGAACATAAAAATAATTCAAAAAAATATAATTTATAATTATGAAAAGGTACATTCATTGTTTATAATTGTGAAAATAGTTACAAATATTTTTGATAAACATAGCTTACCAGATGCCTGTTTTTGTTGTATTAGTGTAATTTTGCTCTAGTGCTGCCACCGTGTATACGTTAATGCACCTTGGTTTTTACTTTCTGCTGGCGTTCTGTGACGTTCATTTCTGTAGCAAATATTTTACAATTACTTTTTCCGTGAAAATATTCAGCTGTATTTTACAGTAGAGCATAAATAAAGAAAACTTTGGAATGAAGAATAAAATATGTAGATAAATATTATCTTGTATAAAACAACAAATAAAGACACCAATTAATAATTCAGAAATGGTGATCAAACGGCCCACTTCTCTCTCACAATCTGCAGAGTTTATGGCACTTCTTATACAAAATATAATTCTCTCCTCGCTAAAATAATATTTTTTTGATCATTCTTAGTTGCTTAATTGCATAAAATGTATTAACTTTTAAAAATCTTTAATTGAAATAAATTTTTTTTAGCTTTTGACAAAAAAAAAAAAAATTATATACATTTGAATAAAAATTTAATGTTTCCATACCTGAAAAAAAGTATAACATACAGGGTTGCCAGAATTAAAAGAGGTAAAATCTGCAAAACTCAAGAATTTCTCATGAACAAATCTGCAAAATCTGCACTTTATTTTCCAAATCTTCAAAAAATCTTTAAACTCTTATTAATACTCCTTTTTTATAAATAATTTTAAAAATATTAACAACATATTGAAAGAAATTATGCATTTCAGAATATTAAAATGCAAATAGATTTAATGAGAAAACAAATATATATTGCAAGTTGTTCACGTACACCGATGCACGAGTATATTCGGATTTCTGAGTAATTAAAATTTACCTAGCTGAAGATTCTCTCCACATTTGATGATGAATGTGGTAAAAGCATTACATACTGAATAAACTCTGTTAGAATTTGAAAATTATGTCAGAATTAGCCGGTTATCGTAATTATTTCTTAAGTGCGGTCTGACTTGTCGTTGTTGTTTGGCCTTCGAGAGTTTTGCGTCTCCCTCTCACTGGTTAACTATTAGCCTCAACTAATTGTATTAGTTTATAGTGTTTTTGAGGTACTCCTTTGTTAACCATGCAGTAACTTCTTATGTGAAGGCATAAGTCGTTATAGTTAGTCACAACACCACTGCAAATTACTGTTATTACAATCCTGGGCATAAGGTCTTCGTTACTCCGCCAGAATGAAGCTGATTCAGAACGGAAAAGAACTTTCAAACTAATTCTGCCTTTAGTTTCTACGTTCTGTTCCATTCTGAATCAGCTGATTTGTTTCTGTTCAATATAAACTATACATATGTGCAAGGTTTGTTTTCACTTTTTCATTCTGTTCTGTTGCGGACTAATCTGTTGAAAATAGTACACAACGTTAAGTGACGGCCAGATATGTGTATGTTTTACTTTTTTCAGGTATGGAAACATTATTTTTTTATTCAAATGTATATAATTTGGTTTGTCCAAAGCTAAAAAAAATTTGTTAAAATTAAAGATTTTTAAAAGTTAATACATTTTTATCAATAAAGCAACTATGAATGATCAAAACAATATTATTTTAGCGAGGAAAAAAATTATATTTTGTATAAGAAGTGTCATAAACTCTGCAAATTGTGAAAAAGAAGTGCAGTGTTTGATCACCATTTCTAAGTTATTATTCTTTTTGTGTTTTTTCACACAAGATAATATTTATGTACATTTATTATTATTTATTCCAATGTTTTTCTTTCATTCATGCTCTTTTGTAAACAACAGCTGAATATTTTCACGGAAAAAGTATTTGTAAAATATTTGCTACAGAAATGAACGTCACAGAACGGCAACAGAAATTAAAAACTAATAAGGCCTTCAACCATTAATTTTTTTTTCTTAATATTAAATTGAAATGTTGTTTAAATTGAAATGTTGTTTAAGCTTGAGGTCAGTTTTTTTTATACAAAAAATGTTTTTATTCAATTCGATATTTCGTCTTCCTTTGGAAGGCTTCTTTAGGAAAAATTTTTTTAAGTTTTTTTACAAAATAAAAAAAAAAATAAAAAATATAAAAAAATTTTTCCCGAAGAAGTCTTCCAAAGGAAGACGAAATGTCGAATTGTATTAAAACATAGAGCTTAAAAGTATTTTGTGTAATAATTGTTTAGTAATACTTTCTATAACAAATATTTGAAATATTTTATTCGCTTAATATATAATAATTAGCATTTTTATACCAACTGCCACTTCCTCTATTTCGAATAAATATTTTCATTCACAGAAATACATTTAAAACAAAGACAAATTTTAAAATTTTGTTTTTGTTTCAAATGTTTTCATGCGAATGAATATATTTATTCGAAGTAGAGAAAGAGAGAAAGAGAAAATGTTTCTTGTAATTAAATATTCGAAAAAAAAATTTCCAAAAATATATTCGAAAAATTTTGCTCAATAGTTTAGTTAATTATACACATCATAATAAGTTTTATAATAAATACACAAATATTGTATTAAAACATTTTTGAATAACAGATGAGAAGAGCAAGACTGTGCACTATTAAGAGAACGCCTTAGCATATGCTTTAGTTTTTCAAGTTTACTTTCCCCCAGTGGTAAAACTAGCAGGAATTGATTTGTTCTAGGTACAACTGCATTACAACTAAACGTTATACAAATTTCTATGCATACATATCGCTCCTTTATTGCAACATAGTCATATCTCAAAAAATGAGCTTTTCGAGTTAACAATGCAGAATTGTTAACAGTACTACCTTTTATATTGTGCTAAAATTTTATTTAAATTACCTTTAAACTGTTTCCTTCAGGAGATATTTTCTAAAAAAATTTCTAAGACTTCTATGGAAACTAAAAATTTGAAATGTGTTTTTCTCGAAACTAGCTTTTTTGCGTTATGACTATGTTGCACTATAGGAGCGATATGTTACAAATTAAACAACTGATTGAAACTGACCATTTACTTAGTTTTAGCGACAACAGCTATGAAAAGCTATAATTTCTTGAGTGCCATTTTACTTGCCATAATACTTGTTTTTATAAAAAAAGTAAATGTTTTTTTTTTTGGTCTTTTGTAATAAAATCGAAATGTCGCATATTTTTATGACATTTTCATCCCTCATGCTTCGTTCGTTTCTAAATTCGCGCATTCAGTGACATTCTCTATTTCAATTTGAAATAAAACTGCACCAATACAGACAGAAAGTAAAAAGTTTTTTTTTCATTTTTGGTGCAAACGGGCATGAAAAATCATTGAACTTTTAATGGTGATTTCAATTTTACGTTCTTTTAAGAACAGCGCGCTATTTTTTGTACAAATTTATTTATTTTTTTTTCTGTTTTGTCTTATTTTTTCCTTTATTGTGTAGTTTTTTTCTTATTTGGTTTTTGCTTGCTTTATTAAAATGACATATTGGCATTGCAATCAGGAACATTTAAAAGTGCTTTTGTTTTACTTTTCAGTATTATTCTGCTCTTCTTCAAGCCAGTGCTAATTTTGATACAAATTTGGCTTTTTTTCATGTTGTTCAAAATACTTTTTCCTTTTGTTTGTGACGACTTAAAAATGCTAGTCATTATTTTTTTAAGGACACTTTAAATAAATTATATTAAGATTATAAATTATATTAGGAAAACTTGGTTTTACAAATATATTCTTCAAAAAGAAAACAAATCAATTTATTGAATTGTTGTTGAACTTTATAATTATAATATAATTTATACATCAAGTTTTAGTTCAAGCTTTTCCTTTTTTAAATATTTCTTAAGCAGGATTTTTTAGAATACAAATCTGCTGTGATCAATAATTTTTGATTGACTATTTACAGTCCTCAAACAATGGGACCAAAAGCACCCAAGTGGGCTGGTTTCATGAAACTGGCGGCCTGTACAACCAACCTACAGTCCTTAAATCGTCAAAGTACTAGTTATACTATCCAAAATCGTCAAAATGACGATAAATCGTCAAATATGTCAACCGCGAATCGATTTTTTTTTGTAGAACTTGAGCAGTCAATAATAAAACTAAGCAGAACGAAAACAAAAAATTTAGTACCAAATTTAATAATTAACCGCTGAGAGCTATGAAAAATTCTTTCACCGTTTCTTCTCATTCGTTTTTGACAAGTGTAGAATTATTAGCGAAAAGTAGAAATTGTCATGAAAAACTCTTCATGGATCTATTACACTATTCCAAAATGCTCAAATAACTCAAGATTTTACATGATAACTATCAATTTTTTATAGTTCAAGTTTTTCCTTTCTTAAGTTTTTAAGAAGGATTTTTTGCAATACAAATTTGCTGTGATCAATAATTTTTGATTGAAGAAGACAAGCAATATAATAATCAAACCTTTAGCTGTGGGGCAACTAGCTGTTTCGTAGCCGCTACACTACTTATGAGCACCCATTTTCAGAGTTGAACTTGGGTCATGACGCATCATAAACGACTGCCGTAACCACTCATCCACCGAATTATTTTCCAGCTATTTTCATCTCATATTGAATCACATATGCATTTTGTTAATTGCCCATATTGTTTGTACAGCGTTTGCTGTCTCTGAACAAGCTACGAAACAGCTTGTTTCCCCCCCAAACCAAAAAAACATGTGATTATATTTTCTGGTCTTCTTCAATCAAAAATTATTGATCACTGCAAATTTGTATTGTAAAAAATCCTTCTTAAGAAAGGAAAAACTTGAACTAAAACACGTTGTAAAAATGTACAAAAATCCCCAAAACGAGAAAGTTCGTAAACCAAAAATGTCTTATACAGCAATTGCATTGTTTCACGTTCTGAATGGCATGCAATACCCTCTTCCTGAAACCACATATTAGCCTTACCAATATCATCTAATTTCGGCAGAAGGAACTAAATTATCATGTTCTTATATCGAGCTGCAGTAACAGTGGCAATTTGACCATTGATCCAGAGTGTGATCCAATTATGGCTACTGCACAAACTGCATACCTGGAGCATGCATTTGATTGTTACATGTGGGTGCTCAGCGCCTCAAAATTATCAATGGCAATAAAATAAAATTTGCTCGAAATGCTTTATTTTCTTAAATATTTTTGAATAATGTAGCCATGTTGTTCTATCGTGTAACGCTGTATTTTTACTAAATTGTCAGCTGTAGAGATATTCTTCTTTACTTAGTGTCCACACCTGCGATAATATCTGAGATGAGAACGTCAAATTCAATCGCAGAGAAAATTCTGTTACGTGTAGACTTAAAATCACTGTTATCGCAGTCTTACAATAATTTTTATGAGAGCGTTCTTATGAGAAATCTTATGGCAACGATCTTATAATAAGAGCTGTAAAAAAAGCGATTGTGTGTGTGTTTGTTTACAAAAAGACGCCATTGTAATTTTACCGATTATTAATTTTGCAAAATATATTTTAAAAAACCATTTTAAATGGAAAATAAGTTACTTTTATGCCTTAAATATATACTATAAGTGTTTATTTTCGTACAAAATCTCTCACAAAAATTAACGAGAAAAAACAAATTATATATTCTCTCATATCTAGCATGGCGCCAAGTATTTTTGCAAATATCATAATATTTCACAATTTTTAAGCAACCATGAAGTAAACATCGTTGAATGTTGTATTTTTCTTAAACAAATTTATATATTCCACCAACATAAAAAACAGTAAGCGTTGTTTTATAAATATTTTAATGATTTTATTTTTCAGGAATTCTTCAAAAATTGAATATTATGTCGTTTTGTTTACGTTTTTTGACAGTTCATATCATGATATGGTTTTCTAAATATATATTATCAAAACAATATTGTGATATCTGATATAATATTGCAATAATACTAATTTTGAAGGCTACACTTGATATAATTCTTTCTGCTATCAAATTTGACGTTTGCGTATAGACTATATAAAGTTGAACAAATATACGTTGTGAACATAGTATCCCTAATTCTAGTTAAAAAACTACATAAAAAAATGCAGTTTAAAAAACACGGTGAATTGGTGTCGCTGCATCGTAGCTGGGGTTGCCATAACTTTTAAAAAACTTTAAATTTTTATTACTTTGAATCACAACCTTCGATGCACTTCGTTTTACCTTACCTTAATTTTTCTTACATTAACACAGATTAAATTTTTATTTTTGTTTTAATTAAAATCATTGGATTAATAAAGTGGATTGAAGAAAAACCAAATAATCCATTTTTCTCTTTATCTCGCGTATGGTCAGTTGGTTGGGTCCTACATCGAAAGCAGAAAGTAAATACTTCAAAAGTATTCAATCCCTAAAGAAGGAAATCCAACGATCACAAATTTTGGGATCATATAAAACTACTTGGTTGATTTTTTTTTGGTTTGCTTTTTATATAGAATGCTATTGCCTTGTGTAAACGCTGTTTTTTTCGCCCACTATGAACAGGTCTTATTGAAAACTTGCTGTTTTAATAGGACCCCTACAAGAAATAGATGACCGAAACTAATACACTCAAATGTTATTTTCCAACACATTCACAAAAATGTTATACGTATACGATATTTTTAAGAATGTGGTAGAAAAAACATCATATGTACACGAAACTTTCGGTCATTTTCTTCATATTGCCCTTAATAACTTGATAGAAAGTTGTGACCTATGTTTCGGTCAACAATGTCTTATGATAGTCGTACATAAGACACGGAAAAAATCCAAAAAACATTAAAACATTACCAAAACCAAATCAAATTGTATTAAAAATTTTCTATTGCCATTAAAACAACTCATCTCACTTTCAATATTCAGGGCTGTTAAAGGGGGGAAAAAACAAAATCACTTAATGATATCACGTCTGGTGATAAATCATAAAATAATTTACAGGCTGCTACTGGTTTTTTGGTTACATTTCTAGTTGGGCTCTTAAAAACCTAAAAGCACTTTATAACATCCAACACATCACAACTCCAGTGCAACAACTCAGCCAGTGAGTGTGATACAGGGGCAAACAACTCAAAAACAACCATTTCAACAACGGAACACAGCAAGTAGTATGAAATGTAATGGATTTTTTAAAACAATTGCCAAAAATTTTCAAACCCATCTACGGCTGAAAATGTTTTTATATACTCGCACTCGTATGTATGTGATAATATTAAACTTTTAAAAACCAGCTTTAAAAGGTCATAAACGAAAGAATAAATGAAAGAGCTGTTAAATGGCCTAAACGGGCGAAAAAAAAGAAAAGAAAAGAAAAGGAACGTCATAATAAACGTACAAATTAAAGTCATAAAGTTATTACGCCATGAACGAACGAGTGCAGGGGGAAAACAAGCGGTCTTAATTTATTAGAAATAAAACCAAAGAAACACACATACATACATATACTCATATGTACTTACTTCTCTCTGCTAAATGTGTTTTATGTGAAAAGCATTTAAACAACCCTTCCGGGAAGGCAGCAAACAAATAATAAACGAATCGCATTTTTAAAAGAATTCCAAAAGAGCAATTGCTTAGAAAGTTTTAAAGACCATAAAGATAAACAATAAACAAGTGGAAGATAAAGCAATAATTAAATAAATACAAGCAAACATTTAAGCAAAAGTATTCAAACCACCACTCCCTTAACACTAGCCAGTTATTTGGCCGGAGTGGAGGTGGGCAGGCCTTTAAACTGTCATGCCTTTTTGCGTAGAACAAATTACAGCTCAAGTATTATACATCTGCAACGAGTAAGTTTTTTCTTCATGTGTGAAATTCGCTGTCGAATGTCATATATATTTATACTCTTAACTCAGAGCACAAATAGGGAAGTGAAGAGAATGTTTGTTTAGTAAATACCAACAAGCAAGTAATTGTAGTTAATATAGTACCGAAAAAAAGGAACATATCGAATGTGTACAAAAAAGAAAAAAGTACTCACAAATAATGTTCTCTTCATATGGTACTGCAACTATTTTTGAAGGAAAGAAAAAAAGTTTTTTACTTTGATAACATGTAATGGGTGATTTTATAAGAACTATCGGAAATTTAAAAAAAAAAAACACATAAAATTCAGAAAAATGCATGAAATATTTATTTGGATCGATAGTTGGGTCGATATAATTTAATGTTTGAAGATTATTTCATGCAAATGCTGGCCACGGCTGCGCCTCAAATGGTCCATCCGCTTAGTCCAATTTTGGCATACTCTTTCCAACATTTCGGCCGGTATCTCACGAATAATGTTGGCAATGTTGGCTTCCAGTGCGTCAATCGAAGCGGGCTTGTCGCTATAGACATTAGCCTTAACATAGCCCCACAAAAAATAGTCTAGAGGCGTTAAATCGCACGATCTGGGCGGCCAATTGACTGGTCCCAAGCGTGAAATAAACTGTTCACCGAACTCGCCTCTCAATTGGTCCATTGTTTCGCGTGCTGTGTGGCATGTGGCATGTGGCACCGTCTTGTTGAAACCATATGTCATGCAAGTCAAGCTCTTCCATTTTGGGCAAAAAAAAGTTTGTTTTCATCGCACGGTAGCGCTCACCATTCACAGTAACGTTGTGATTCGCATCATCTTTGAAGAAATACGGCCCAATGATGCCGCCAGCCCATAATCCGCACCCAACGGTTGTTTTTTGTGGATGCATTGGTAGCTCTTGCAATGCTTCTGGCTGCTCTTCACTTTAAATACGGCAGTTTTGCTTGTTCACGTATCCATTCAACCAGAAATGAGCCTCGTCGCTGAACACAATTCTTCGATAAAAAAGTGGATCTTCATCTAACTTTTCAAGAGCCCATTCACCAAAAATTTGGCGTTGTGGTAGGTCGTTTGGCTTCAATTCTTGCACCAGCTGTATCTTATAAGGCTTCACACCCAAATCCTTTCGCAAAATTTTCCACGTAGTGGAGTAACAGAGGCCCAATTGCTGCGAACGGCGCCGAATCGATAATTCACGGTCATCACCAACACTGGCCGATACGGCTGCGATATTTTCTTCAGTTCGCACTCTACGTAAGCGTGTTGGTGGTTTAATGTCCAACAATGTAAATTTGGTGCGAAATTTTTTTACAATAGCCCGAATAGAAGCCTAAGTAGGTCGATTAAACTGACCATAAAATGGAAGGAGCGCGCGATGAACTTTCTTAACAGAGCACGCATTTTGGTAATAAAATTCAATAATTTGCAAGCGTTGTTCGTTTGTAATATTTACATATGTATGTATATAGTATATCTCTTTAATTATTTATAGCTGGCCAATGTAGTCTAAAATTTTAATAATAATAATAGTAATAATATTTTATTAAATTTATAATCCATGATCTGAGTTTGAGGAGAAATGGGGTTACTGATGAGTAGTGTAGTGACTACGAAACAGCTAGTTGTCCCCCAGCTAAAGATTTAATTATTATTTTTCTTGTCTTCTTCAATCAATAATTATTGATCACAGCAAATTTGTATTGTAAAAAATCCTTCTTAAGAAAAAACCTTAAAAAAGGAAAAACTTGAACTAAAAACCTGATGTACATATGTACAAACCAAACAAATTATTCCATCGTTTTTCGAAAAGTGAGAAAAAACTGCGCCTGTAACTCATATCGGAAACTATCCAAAGAAATATCAGAAAATATAAAACGATTCCGACATGCTAATTTTTGTTATTCTGAGTTTTAACTAATTTAATTTCAACACTTTAAATGCTGTGATAACGTTTGTTTTGGTCCTTCCGTGCGTTAAGTTCACAAACATTACTGCCCTTTTCCTCCTTCTTATAATCTATTTTCCTAGTTCCAGTACAATGCACTGCATATGTAGGGGCTATCCTCTGAGTACTGATTCAAGATAAAAAAAAAGTACATATACAAAATTTTTTTGTCATTATTATTAAAAAGATTTAAGCATAATTTTCTATAAATTTAATACCTAAATAATAAATTTAATTTCTGCAAATTTCAATAAATAACTATTATAAATATGTTATAAACTTGCCTCACTTATTTCCATTTCTTATGATGGTCACAACAAAATATTCAATTTTTGCAAGACTTCTCGTAGTACTGTAAGTACTTCGTAAAGTTTGATTGTCGCTTGATACTCGATATGTTCTCTTCGTGTATGTTGAGAGTGCGAGCGTAAAACAAACCTGTAATTAAGTAGAAAACACAAAGCCAAATAATAACAAATACATATTCGATAATTTTGTTGTTCTCAAATATATGAACATATTTTTTACGAGTAAGTTCGAGTAAGAGTACACACTCCGAACTTGAGGAGTACTACTTAAGAACAAATCCATTTATGCAGAGGTTTATCAAATATGCATTGTTGTGGGAGTACCTATGTAGAATAAAATTTAGTGAATTAAACGATTTTACACTCCTAGCATTAGTCTACATTTTGCGATCAATGTTTGCATGTAGCAAGTCATCATTAGGAATGCAATTTGATGTTTCACCAATAAGAAAATGCGTTGGCGTTAGAACATCGACATCCATGGGATCAGTTAATAATGGGCATTACGGCCTGGAACTGAGGCAGCTCTCAATTTGTGCTAGAAGTGTGCTGAGTTTCTCATAAGTTAACAGACGATCTTTCATTATGCGGAGCAAGTTGGCTTCCTATAGGCCACTAGTCTACAATTTCCGACAGTTCTTATTTTTTTGATGAAACTGAAAGAGGTACACATGTGAGTGCACTCGTGCTGTGCGATTTGTAATATAGAAGTTAGATGAAGTTATTTGCCATTTTCCATACAATGCATGATACTCGTAGTAATTTTGAATCACACTTTAAAGTCAAGTTTTTACATTACTATATAAAGATAATTCTTCGAAAAGTTATAGTTTTATTTACAATTAATATCATGCATTTGGGGTGGACACATTTTTTTCTTGCTCAAGGAACTACTCCGAAAAAATTTCACTATGTAAACACGGATGTAATTTTAAAGAAGAAACGAAAAAGTTATATCTTCGTACATACTATCTATGATCCAACTCCATAAATGAACTACTGGAATTATATAATGATACAATTATACAATGATAACGAAATTTTGTTGCTCACTGACGGCTCTAAGTTTCACGACTCCACAGCTTTCACTTTAGTGCCTGCAGATAATCAATTTATAAAAAACTGGAATCTAATCTATTACATATCTTATCTCTAGCGGCGGAGTTCTGTTATATTGTATAAGCTTAGAAAACTATATTATCTGTACAGATAGTCTATGACCCACAAAAGTTCATAATAATACCACTCTTCATTAACAAACAATATCTTCAAATAGAACCAAGCTCAGGTGGCACCTTCACATGTAGGCATTTCCCGAATACGAGTATACAAAAACTGCAGCTTCGGAAGCCAAAATTAGGCCATTACTTGAATTACAGAAATGAGAAACTCTTGATATATCAAACGCTATTTTATGTCACTTTAACTTTTTATATCAAAAAAGTGGTTACACTGCCAACACAGCTACAAAACCTGAAGGTAAAAAAATTAGCTCACATGTAAAAAAGGCATTCTAAGAGGCCTTGTAAATCTTTGTTTTACCGTTTACTGCTTTATAAACCATTTTTGCAGATATTTTTCTTCTTGAAGATTGTTTTTTTTTTCAATTGTTCCCCCGATAAACATTTAGAAAGCGTCAATAATTATTTAAAAATAGAGCGATGATATTCAATTCTGTCAACTCCATGGAAGTGAAATACAATATTTAAATAAAATTTTCAGAGATTATTTGTTAAGACATAAGCAATATAATAGTCAGCAAATATTGGTCAAAGCACCAAAAAAAAAAAAAAAAAAAAAATTGCGAAAAAACCCTGAAAAAATCGCGTAAAAAAATCGCAAAATAAATTCAAGCATAAAATTGGAAAAAAAATTTCGCTAAAATTTTTTATTTAATGATGTGCATATTTAATCAAAATTTCTAAATATAAAATTAACAAGTAAGAGGGTAATACGAGTATATTCGGCTGGGCCGAATCTTAAATACCCGAGTGATAATTTCGGCATATTCGAATTAATTTCAAATTCGAAGCAAAAAAATAAATTTTGCGAAACAAAAATCGGAAAAGATCATGTAAAAAAATCGCAAAAAATCACGTAAAAAAATCGCGAAAAAAATTCGTGTATAAATAATGGCTGAAAAAAAATTTCGCTATAATTTGCTACTTGTTTATGCATATATAATCAAAATTTCTAAATATAAAATTAACAAGTAAGAGTGCGAGTACGAGTATATTTGGCTGGGCCAAATCTTAAATACACGAGTGATAACTTCGAAAAGCATCGAGCGCGACTAGTTTCGACATATTCGAATTAATTTCAAATTTAAAGCAAAAAAAAAAAAGTTTTTTGCGAAACAAAAATCGCAAAAAAAATCACGTAAAAAACCGCGAAAAAAATTCGCGTAACAAAATCGCGAAAAAATTTGGCCATAATTTTCTACTTGTTTATGCATATATAATCAAAATTTCTAAATTTAAATTTAACAAGCAAAAGTGTAGTATCTTGGCTGAGCCAAATCTTATATACACGAGTGATAACTTCGGAAAACATCGAATGCGACTAATTTCGGCATATTTGAATTAATTTCAAATTCGAAGCAAAACAAAATTTTGCGAAACAAAAATCGCAAAGAAATCACTTAATAAATATCGCAAAAAAGATCGCGTAACAAAATCGCGAAAAAAAAATTTCGCTAAAATTTTCTATTTGTTGATGTGCATATTTGATCTAAATTTCTAAGTTTAAAATTAACAAGTAAGAGTGTAGTATATTCGGCTGGGCCCAACCGAAAATACCCGAATGATAACTTCGAAAAGCATCGAGCGCGTAGTTTCGGCATATTCGAATTAATTTCAAATTTGAAGCAAAAAAAAAAGTTTTTTGCGAAACAAAAATCTCAAAAGAAATCACTTAATAAAAATCGCAAAAAGAAATCGCGTAACAAAATCGCGAAAAAATTTTCGCTAAAATTTTCTATTTATTGATGTGCATATTTAATCTAAATTTCCAAATTTAAAATTAACAAGTAAGAGTGTAGTATATTCGGCTAGGCCGAATCTAAAATAACCAAGTGATAACTTCGGAAAACATCTAGCGCGTCTAATTCCGGTGTATTCGAATCAAATTCAATGCAAAAAAAAAAAAAAAAAATTGCGAAAAAAATGCAAAAAAAAAAAATCGCGTAAAAATAATCGGGAAAAAAACTCGCGTAAAAAAATCGCAAAAAAATTTTTTATTGACGTGCATATTTAATCAAAATTTCTAAATTAAAAATTAAAAAAGGGCCAAAAAAGTATAAAAATAGCCTTTTTGTACAATGTTGAACCAGAAGTTGGTATAGCTATTTAACACTTTTCGTACAAAAGTATTGTGAGGCAAATCAATGACCTTGAAATATAATAATATATTTTCCCTACTAACCAAATAATTCAACAATAAGTATGTTGCCCTTAGAATATTTTCATATCAAGCATATATATTTTTCCTAAAGATCTCGGGCTTTATATATCCGCAGAGAAAATAGTCCAAAGCTGCGTTATCGCACGATATAAATAGGTGGCCAAACACGAAATTAAAGTTCACCACAATAATATCTCTTGTTTTCCATTGAATTCAGCATATTGGGTGGCCAGCTTGTTAGAAAAAAAAGTGTCTAGTTCGAGCACTGTGTTATCCAACCAAAATCCTGTGTTGTTTTTAAAACAATTGTTGCATAAAATTTACTTAAAACTGCTGCAACATCATTAATTAATTTCATAATCATTACTCATCTTCATAAAGAAAAACTGTAAAAGAAAAAACTCTTTTGGAGAACTCTGTGCGTAGTTTGAAATCCTTTTACAGTATTTAAGCCACAAAATTAATATTTCTTAATTAAAAACATTTGTTTTCATTAGAATTCATAATTGTGGAATTCAGGCGGCATTCACACACACACATACACATACATACTCACTTTTCACGCTTACAGGCATAAGCTTGTAATGAATGGAGCGAAATTTAGTTGGCGCCAAAGCAAGCAGCATCAACTCCTTCCAGCAATAACCACCCCACACAAGTAAATGTGTAGCCATGGCAAGAGCGCGCTAAGGAGCAAAATAATGAAAATACAAAAATCTCTTCTTCACCTCTTTTATTGTATATTAAAATGTTTAAATTTGTTACTCATAATAAAAACGACGCAACAGCAAAAACAACAATTATTAATTTGGTGTATTTAATGAATTTCATTTGTTGTCGTTGCTGTTGCATGTTCATTCATGCACGACTATTTGTTTTTATTTCATGTCAAACAACTCTTATAAATGTTGTGTTTGTTCTGCTTGAGCCGGAGCCCTAAACGATGGCTTGAGGTAATTGTTTTTTAAGGTTATTAAGAGTGTTGTCGCGCAGTGGATGGAGTGGGTGGCTGGCTAAGGAGGTTAATAAATTGGAGTGGGTCTGCAGTTAAATGGAATAAAAGCAGCAGGTGAGTGCCAGGATTTTATATGATTAATTAAGATTTTATGCTACATTTTTAAATAATTAAAATAATTAAACACAATTGTTGAATGGCTGATGTTACAAAACATTCGCTTAACCAATTTCATTTATGTTCATATTTATTTTTATATTCGTTTTTATTTTATTTCGTTTTTAAATAAATGTTTGCGGTTGAGGTTTAAATACTAAAAATGTGTTTATTTAATTGATGATTCAAAAAACAACAAAAATTAATAGCAATAATGAATAAAAACAATTATTGAATTGTGGCAACGCAAAATATTTTAATTAATTAATGGCGCTGGTAAATTGTGCCACCATTCAACAACAAATGACACAGTGTGGCCATATGCACTTCTATACATAAAAAAATTAACCCTTAAATGCATGATTTTTTTTAAAAACAAGACTAATTATCGGGAAAATTAATATAGGTGAAGAAATTTATATCATCATGCACAATCATGCTTTTAGTTCTTATCATGAACTATAAAAAGAACCTATATGAACTACAAAAAGATATTTTAATATATTTTTTTATTAAAAACAAGGCCATTTATCAGGAAAATTAGTGTAGCTGAAGCAAATAATAATCACCAAATTCGTATTTTTCTTTTATATAAAAAAAAAAAAAAAAAAAAAAAAAAAAAAAAAAAACACTGATATATATTTGTATCATCATAACATTCTGAGCTTTTTTTAAATAACCCGAATATCGTTAATTATTTTCGAAATGGCTTCAAAATCGATACCGTGGACAGTATAATGGACTTAGGTATTTTATTTGATCCAAAAACGAGTTTTATTTCGCATATCACAACTACAATAAGTAAATCCAGAGGTACAGTGGGTTTTGTAAAACGTTGGTCAAAAGAGTTTGGTGATCTGTATATTGCGAAAACGTTATATACTGCGCTATATTAGAATATTTATCTATTATATGGGACCGTATCTATCAGACTCATTAAAATGCAATTGAGTCGTTTCAAAAGCAATTTCTGTTATTTTGCCTTCCAGTGTTACGATTCAAACCTCAAAATTTGCCTTCGTATACTGCCCGACTGGCTCTCAGCAAGCTGCCTACTCTGAAAATCCGTAGAACTATGCTGTTAGCAGAATAGTTTCGGCTGTTGGCGTCCACTTCAGATTGACAGGTTGACTTCACACCAATTATTGTCTGTACTAATACAAAAGCAAGCACACTAAACCATATGGCAAATAAAATAAACTTAAATGAAGAAAAAAACTCAAATGAAGAAGATTGGGTATTTAAGTTTGATTCAGATTTGTATTGAAAAATTGCTACTGAATCTCTTATTATAAAATAAATCTAAAGCAAAAAATTATTTTGATGATTTCAAATCTGGTCACACTTGCTTTTGCTGCTAAATGAGTTGCTTTTCAAATAGTGTAACATACTTTGCGGCTGCTTCAATATGGATACAACAGCCAATGATCAGGGGTTACCGTTCGTAAAACGAAAAATATTGCAAGAAAACCCAATTTTTTGTTTTTTGTTTTGTTTTTTAATCTCACAAAAGGTCCGTCTCTTGCACTCGAATAACTTGTTTATTTATAAAATATATCTTTTTTTTTCGGATTGTAGAATATACAAAATGGAAATTTTTCTACACTAAGTATGGAAATTAAAATCTCTTAAATTTTACCTTTTTATTTCGGTTTTCTAAATACTTTCAATCTTTGCCGCTAATCTATACATCAAATGTGGTTTAATATCGGTTAAAAGAACAATTAGCGGCATTTACTATTTGAAAATGATATTCAGTTTTAATGGATATAGTGGCAGCTCTTGAAAATCTTTGGGTTCCTAATCAGTCGAAACACGACAATTTTGTTAACGTATCCATAGAGCGAGACATATGCTTCATCACGGTAAAATATGTGATTTTCATTAATTCTATCATTTCCAGAACCCATTCACTGAACAGAAAATGTTATTGTGATGTTAGTCGTCCCTTGATGACTTGCCATGCGTGGTTTGTGAAAAAACGCCTATTGGGTGACTTGATGGCCGATTTGGTAGAGTACTCGACCAACAGTCTCGTGTTACTGCAGACAAGCAAAAAAGCTTCGCAGTTTTCGTGTTGGTTAAAAAAAAAGAAATCCTCAAGATGAATCTCTAATATCTTGGCGACAATGTGAGCGACAAGGATTTCAATCTAGTCTCCAATTTATGCATGTATAATATTTTTACAAAATTGCAGGCTACATTTTTATTCAATTGCCTATTAGTAGAGTTCCCGGGGGAGGGTGCAAGGTAGGTTTTACCTTAGTGTGTACGTAACCAAGCCACTCTGCTTTCTGGGGGTAGAAGATCCTCGTGTATTGAAACTCTTGGAAGCTGCATAATTTATTGCATGTTGTGTTGGACTGCCGAAACCATCAGGTTTAACTGGTAGAACGGGGATTGGTAAAGCCCCCGGGAGGTTCTATTTTTCAAATCATCCCGGTACTGATCAAAGTGCTTACATCTTGGCTAAATGTTCTGAATGTATCTTAAATCTAAAATCACAGGATGGGGAATTAGTCTTCTCTGATGACTGTCGTGATAGCCATTGCAACTCCTGATATTGTTCCAAGACCAACTGTTCCTGAAATTACTGTTGCAAATGCTTGAAAATCACTCATATTGTTGCTGTTATTATACTTTAGATTGAATAGTGTCTGTATTCCATATTTAAGTAACCTAAAGTTAATGAATTTCGGGGGCTAATAACCCCCCGAGGTGCTGTTATCTTGCAACAGATACCTGTGATGGTTAGGTAGGTAAATTGGGAAAGCGCTAATGCATTTAATGGACTTTGGCCTACCAACTAATTAAGTCTTGTTTTCCATTGGCTTCTTGGAAATTACATACTGGAGGGATTAAAAGGCCCAAGATCTTTCGCAGGGGATTTGTCCATATGGCTACAAACTTATGCAAAATTTAAGACGCTGGTGTTTTGTGAATAAATCACTTTGTATAGTGGGTCCATCAAGAGATAATATCACCAAGGCAGGTGCTGATGCAACGACATCCAGTCTATTAGCAGGAGTCAATAAAATGGCAGAGACTACTTTCATTTGTATAACCGTTGACGATACTGTATGGAAAATTATCACTTATGTAGTCCTGTATCATTTCATTAGTCCCTTGTTCGATGATTTTGTTAACGATATCGTCAATATTTCTTCCATGATTTTCCATTGTTAATGTAATCGTCACTTAAGAAACCTTAAGAACTTGGTCAAGTGGGATATGCCTATATTAGCAAATATATTAGAAGCATAATCACACGTACACAAAAATGTCGACACTTTTTTTGTGTTGCTGTTAAGAAATTGATGGATTGATTAGATACATAGATATTTCTTACAGCAATACTTTTTTTTGGTGACTGCTCAATTGATCGTCACTGTTATTGTAAGGTGGTTACAATAGGTATGTATGACTGATCAATTGATCGTTAGTGTAAGCTTGTTACAACAGATACGCATATATGTGTGACTGATCAATTGATCGTTAGTGTAAGCTTGTTACAACAGATATGCATATCTGTGTGACTGATCAATTGATCGTTATTGTAAGCATATGATATGCATATATATGTGTAAGTACTCTATTGATGAAAACTAGCACATTTAAAGTTTATTTTCTCACACATTCGCAAAAATGTAATACCTATATAATGTTATAATACCAACTTTGGAAGTTCGCAAAAGTTTCCATCACTTTTTGCATATTTCAGAGAGTGATAGTAATTTCTGATATGATTTCCATCAGCACTGCCGATCACATGACCGATCAAACGACTTTCATCGTTCTTGTACCTCCGGCTAAATTCTATAGAGCTGTCTAAGACTATAATAAATTTATTTTAAATAATAAAACATGACAATAAAACGTGTTATTATTGTTTTGTTTTAAGCAACTGAACGTTTTAAAAACTGCCAGAGAAATTAATCTCTAGATCTGAATAATTTATAAAAATTTTATTATTTGCTTTTTTTTCACGTATTTTTATTCTCTTTGTGTTCGTTTATTTATTTATTTCAATGCCTTGGTCCTCTTTTTAATCGGCATAGGACTACTTATATAATTACATTGTTTTGTCTATGATAATGAAATATTTGTTGACTTATTCAAATAACACAATGGCTATAAACAATTTAGATAAGAATTTACGTTTCGAAATTTCCACACAACGAAATAAAGTTAATTAAACATTTAAAACGCCGAAACTCATAAACTTGACTTTACTTGTAATTATCGTTATAGAATAATCTTTTTGCAATATATTCACTCGCCCATACAAGTACACACACATATATATGTATATACATACACTTGCATATCAAATTTTTTATATTTTAATTAGTCTTAAATAATAAAAATGTGAGTTGAAGGTTACAGGTAATAAAAATTCCAGAATATAATATAACAGTATTTTTTTTTTTTTAGAATTTATTAAAATATCAAGTGTTATTTAAAAAAAAAATTATTTTGTTGATGCGTATTTTGATAATATTCTCACAAATTGACTGGCAGTGTCTGTACACGATTTCAAAGATGAGAACAGACCAGACGACTGACTTGCAAAAGTGCGCAACTTGTTATGGAAACAGTGCAGCTAAACAGCAACTAGATTGCACCAATTTTGTCGCCAAGGTATTCTATAAAGTGAGGTCACATTCAGCAAATATTTGACGAAATAAGTGTAACCAGTAATTATGTGTGTTGTTCTTACAATAAGGGAAAGAAGAAAATATATCGCTCCTTTATTGTCACATAGTCATATCTCGAAACATGAGCTTTTCGAGTTAAGAATGTAGAATCGTGTCAAAAATTTATTCAAATTACTTTTAAACTGTTACCTTTAGGAGAAATTTTCTAAAAATGTTGTCTAAGACTAGTATGGAAACTAAAAATTTGAAATGTGTTTTTCTCGAAATAAGCTTTTTGTAGTTATGACTATGTTGCAATAAAGGAACGATATGTTGTGAGATATAAGCACAATTTCTTTAAAAGAAGAGAGAGAGAGAAAGAGAAAATATATGTCGTGAGACATAAACACAATTTCTTTACCTTTTTCACGCACCGTTTTACAACCGTCTGAAAGTAGAGAGAGAGAGAGAGAGAGAGAGAGAGAAGGATAGACAGAGAAGGGTGGCATTTTTTGTTTTATATATATATATATATATATATACTTATATATTTATTTATTTATTTATATACATGATATATCCTACTGTATCAATTCCGGCCAGCTAACAACGCTAACTGATGATTGAATCGCTCGTGCAAAGGAGCCCTTGTTTCGTTGGCTGTGTGTAAAATGACACTATCCTATTGGCAGGCATCACAACCGCTCAGGTCCATATACTTAATTTCTGATCGGAAGAAGTTCATTATAATCTCACGATATTGAACACGATTTAAGGGTACTGGCCGAGCTCATTTTCCAACAAAAACGGCCTGAAGGTATGAGTAGCATATGAACCTTATCAAATAGTCATTCTTTTGTGAATGCATCGGCTTTTCAACAAACACTTATGGACTCTCATTTGCTCAAAATCTGGCAATTCTACTTATTAACGAGTCCTCTGTGGTAAAACTTTGTCTGGTCATTGAAGACGTACTGCCCGCAATGCATTTTTATTTCAACGCCCATTTTATGGAAAAGGCTCCAGGGTTTAATTCGTCAAACACTGAAACAAAGAAATGGCAAATTAAGTTGAACGAAAGCCTTGACGTTAAGATGTGACTCATGCATTATGGTTGGACCGCATTCTGTTACTAATAACCGCGTTTTTCGATTATTCGTGCTGAGTTAGTTGGCAAGCAAATCGTATAATCCATTCATTCCAACTGTATAATTGCACACGTACGTCATCGAGGACTCATCCATTTGTAGTTGATTACAGTGAATTAGTTTTTCATTTGTATAGTTTTTGTCTGTGGAGCAAGTTGCCCGCAGATCTGTTTCCTGTCACAAATAACGTTAAACAACGTAGGGATGAAATGATACTAGTACATACAAGTAAACATTCGACACTTTTCCTTCGATACCAAGTACTTTTAGTATACATACTTTACTACCGAGTACCAAGCAGGTATCGATCAAAAATACTCGTATCGCTCAGAAATACTCTTTTCTTATTGGCAAACAAAAAAATGAGAGTGACATCATTTTCATCATAATTTTATTTGTTTTCAATTTTTTATAAAATAAATCCATGTATGCAAATGGGACCACTAAAAATCGGAGTATATGGTTGTATTTCGTAAGAAAGACGTAAGATTGTGGTCAGAATTTGGGGAGACTAAAGCAAATAATCCAGTTACTAAAGCCCTTCGAATTTGTCACTAAAGAGTCTTAAGGCCAGAATTATGTGATTTTAACGAAGATTATAACAATAATAAATTGTCTTACATCGCAGCTACAGAGTTTATCTAACTCAATTGAATGTGCCACTGAGTTACAAGGCAAGGTATTGGGTGAATACCAGCAGAAATTGTTGTGATAGAATTCCCGCAGTTTAGAAAACTTCACTTCTGGGATTGTAATTAAGACACTCCAATTTCAGTGAGTGGATCAGAAGTTGAAATCCATAACGAATATTTTAATTTTTGGCTCCTTGTGTTCTTATCTACCAGTCACCACACAGGTATCGATACTTTGCAATCGATACCGTATCGAGTATAAGTACCCTAGGGATGAACCCTAGTTTAACGTCCACAACCACTACTCGCTCTTTTCTCTCCCTAATAACCTATTTTCCCAACCACTACTCGCTCTTTCCTCTCCCTAATAACCTCTTTCCTCTCCCTTTCCAGTGTACTGCTTATGTAAGGACCATCCCTGGAATACTATACAGCGATTCTCTATTGTTTTATAACAAAAGTAGTTATTGTTAAAAAAATTAAACAAGCAATTTAGCGATTTTGCTGTTCTGTCCTACTTTTGACAATACTAGTTATTGTTTGAGTCAGCTGTTCTTGTTAAAGAAACAACAGTCGTCTTTAAGCTGTTTAGTTTTATAAACAATATACATTTTTGCTCTATTAAATTGAAAAGTTCTATTCCACATATTCCATTAATTATATTACATTAATTTCTATTTACCTTACAAAACTTACATTTAAAGAAATTTTTTTTTATTATTTTCGGTGTTTTTGGTTTGTTTTCTTTTGTTATTTTCATTCTTTTTGACATATGTTTTCACAGCGATGCCACTTGATTTAAATTTTTGTCAATGTTGTTATTTTTTAGTTAAGCTATATACACACGGTTGTCAGATGTTACAATATTGTAAGATCTGGCAACATGCTGACAATGTAGTGACAATGAGAAATTGTCCCGCAGACGATCGTAAGAAAATCTTACAAATAATTCATCTGACAACAAAAATTGTCAGTTCACACGGTTGTCAGATTGTTAGATGAAAAAAATTGTCAGATATTTTGTAAGGCATTGCCACTTATGTATATCAACAGCCATCTGTTTGGCAGTATTGCCCATCAAACTTATTTCTGACAATGATGCCATTGTCAGGTGCATTAATTTTATACATCTGACAATTAAGACTGAGCTTACAATACCAGCCAATGCTGACGAAGAGTGTTCTCACGATTGTCAGATGCCTGACAACATTGTTGTCTTACAATTGAATGACAATGGTTTTTCTGACAACGTTGTTAGTTAAAAATTGGCAGTTCACACGAATGTAATACATTTTCAGACAATTTTACTGGCAATATTGTAAGATCTGACAACCGTGTGTACGTAGCTATACAGATTAACAAAATCGTTACTGCACACAATTTTTAACGTTGACAATATAACAATGTCTATTATTGTTTAAAGTCACAGCTTTAGCTGCTTGTAGAGTTGTTGGTTATTTCCTGCATTACTAATTTACTAAACTGAAGTTGAAAGTTATCGAAAGTTACAAAATATGATTAGTCCCTCAGTAAATCAGTGTTTATATATAAAAAGAACTATAGATAAAGGCATACAAATTTTATTGAGTTTGAACAGCTCTTTAAAGGGTCAGACGAGTGAACTGGTTTGAGTTCATTCACAAATAAATTTCATTTTTATTATACTTACAACTGACTGCTGCAACAACATTAATAATATTAGCAATAAGTAACTAAAATATTAATAAAATGCTATTTTATATCTAATGGGCTTTTATCATCAACAAATAAATAACTGCAGGAAAAAAAAAAATAACGACGACAACACCATTAGTGCCATGCTGTAGCAGCACAAATACATACATACATACATGCAGCAGAAATATGAAAAAAAAGATAATATACAGAAACTAACTCATTGTCATCTCTATTTTAAAGTTTAATTCAATTTATAAACACGTACTTAGTTATTGTTGTTTGTGTTGTAACTATTTAAGTATCTTGTAGTTTGTTGTCATTTAGGCTTGTTCTACTTCCTGGTAGACAACGACTGACTATGACGACCACTAAAAGATAAATTGCACGCAAAATCTAGATCTTTCTTGTCGTTGTTCTTTTTTTAGTAATGCGATACCCTATAAAATAGGAGATGGCAATGTTAAAAGTTTCATGTTTATATATCCAAAGAGATTGAGGAGTGCAGGGTCCAGGTTTTGCATTCAAAAGACCCCGTTCTGCTCAAATACAGATCTCAAAACGACCTCGAATTTGGCTTAAAAGTAATATTTTTTAACAATGAAAGAAATTTATCAATTTACTGCCACAGAAGGCAAAGTATAAGGTATTATTTTGAGGTTCACTGATTTGTATCGGCAACACTGTTTTATATAACCACCCATTAGACAGATAATAGATGCTTTGATGTTTGTTTCTTTGTATGTTAGCAACACTGGTAGGTATACAAAACTGTATACACAGTTTTGCTGCGTTAGTGCAAAAAGTGGAGTTGCCGTATTGCTTTCGGGGAAGTGGGGGGATTTTGGGTATTGACGAAGACAATTTTGGGAATTCCCAAAAAAATCGTAACCACTTCGCCAGCTGATTTTTCATATTTGGTGCGCATTTTTTGCCGTGGAACAGGCATTTGTACTATAAAACGTCATGCGCTTTAATGCTAAAATTGAAGTTGCCGTATTGCGTTTGAAATTTTGACGTTTTCTGAAGCTGACTTTTAGTGCTAAAATTGAAATTGCCGTATTGTATCTGAGAGTGTGGTCAAATTTTGACGCTTCTTAAAGCTGGTTTTGGGAATTCCCCAAAAACTCGGAACCGCTTCGCTAACCGATTGGAAACCGGTTTTTCGTATTCGGTGCTTATTTTTACCGTGGAACAGGCATCTGAACTATAAAAGATCATTCGCTTTAGTGCTAAAATTGAAGTTGCCGTATTGCGTCTGAAATTTTGACGTTTCCTGAAGCTGATTTTGGCTTTAGTGCTAAAATTGAAATTGCCTTATTGTGTGTGAGAGTGTGGTCAATTTTTTACGCTTCCTGAAGCTGTCTTTGGAAATTCCCAAAAAAAAAAAACTCGGAACCGCTTTGCTAACTGAGTCGAAACCGGGTTTTCATATTCGTTGCGTGTTTTAGCCTTGGAACGTGTGTCTGAACTATTAACGGTCATTCGATTTAGAGCGAAAATTGAAGGTGTCATATAGTTTTCGGGGAAGAGGGGGATTTTGGCGGTTCCTGAAGCCAATTTTAAGAAAGTTTTCTTTACAAAGTATTAAGTTTGTCCGAGGTGAGGGAAAATGTAAAGTGTAAGAGAGGAGCTTTATTTTTCTAGGCCACTGTCAGTCTCAATTCTTTGCAAACCTGGGTTTAAAATTTCATATGACTTCATATGAGTCATCGTTTGTGCTGAAAATTCGCTAAATTTAAATTATCATTTTACTTAAATTTAATAAATAATAGAAAAAACTTCACATGATTTTTGTCGATTTTACAACAGACTTTTTTTTGCGTGTGCCCTTGAACGCAAAGTGTCCTCAAACAAACTACTCTTTAAATCATGTCAGCGCATACTTTGACTTCATTTCCTTTTACATGTCGAACAAACGCCCAGCACCTTTTGAAAATAAATACATATTTAATTTTAATAAACGGCATAAAATATTTTAATTTATTTGACCGGCTGTAGCTTTCTTACTTGTTTGTTTTTCATTTCGTTTCGTGGCAAACAAAGTACAATATGTATGTATGTGTATGTCTATTATGAAATAGAAAAAAAATGCAATCGCTTGACCGCTCTTTTTAATGGGATGATAATCATGTTATAAACACGTTTTTCTAATAAAATCTAGAGTATAAAAGTGCAATAGGCGACAACAGCAACGACATCTGATGCAGCAGCGATGCAAAACAACAGCACTAGCAGCAAAGTTATCTGCATTAGGGTGGTAACACTGCATAAAATTCCCACTTTAGCCTTAATTACTCAATAGTAATTGTAATTTATGCATTTATTTATTTGATGTAATTAAACAACTTTGTAATCAAATTGTGGGCCAGAGATCTATTAAGAATTTCTTATGATTTTGGGCCCCTCTAATGCCAACTGTTGTTGCCAACAAGTGGCGTTTGTGCCATATTAATGTTTTCTTTTTTCCATTTTTTTTTTCTTTTTTCTATAAGAATTGAGAAAAGCGTCCAGTAGGCCTAGGTTTTGACTTTGTCGCATATAATTTGCAATAACAACAACAACAACTACTAGTTTTCTATTGCATAAAAATACAAGAATAGGAAATAGCAAATGCGTCTATGATAAATGACAGTAAAAGTAATTTGAAAGCAGCGAGATGCAGCAAAAAAAAAAAAACAGAAGAAAAAGAATATTTCCATAATTTAATAAATAAATAAATATGTACAAGAGCAATTCAAAGAAATGTTGAGTTGGAAAGATTTATGATTTGTCCGGACGCAAACAGAGATTTTATTCAATTTTAGCTTTTACGGGACAACAACCCTGACAGAAAGTTCAATCATTAATTGTGTACTACACACATATATATACACACACACACATATATATGTATACATATGTAAATAGTTGTGTAACTAAAAGAGTTCACACGAAGCTGTTGAGAAATGTTGGGCAGATATCTACATCCGTTAGCAATTTATTTCTAATAAGAATTTTACTTTAGTGTTATTCTAAACAAGTTTGAGCGTTTTAGCTGGATTTCATGTACGAGTAGTTTTCACTAGTATTTAAATGTTAAATAAATTTATGTGTGCCTGAAGAAAAACTCTGTTGGCAAACAATTTTTTGTTGCAAGACATTTAGGTTCCTAATTTTACAGGCAATCACAAAGGGAACGACCTTTAGGACGAATGTGAGCTGGAGTATCCAGGTACTTTTCGGAGAATCCAGCGGCCTGCCTACCAAGCCTAACCTAGGTTTGCGCACGTTCACACATAGAAAAAAGCCTCTTCATATTGATGAATTGTGACATCAATATTATGTAATTGGTCATCAGTAATATGAAAAATGGCATCAATCTCAATGACTGAAGGCATCAGATAATTCTATCAAATATTGAGCATCGTCAAAACTACAACTATGGTGACATCAATGTTGAGTTGACAAAAATATTGAAAGACAGTCATACATTCGACTTCTCTAGGGCCTCTCTGGGGTCAGTTAGGGTGGTGACCCTAAAATGGTAAAAACTAATATTTTGAATGGGAGCGTCTTTGAGAAATGTAGAAGAGATAATATGATAATATCGGGCTTACCGATGCTAAACTATTTAAGCCCATTTTTTCATAAACCATACAAAATAAACATTTCTAGCCTATCCAAATTTCGTTCCTAAGGATTTGCATATAGCAATAATTCCCCCTAATAAACATATGTATGTGTGTAGTAAGGATATGTATGTGTGTAGCAATAATTTTTTTTTTATCTTGGGCCAGTACTCAGGGGATGACCCCTTCATATGCAGTGCATTGTACCAGAAGTAGGAAAGTAGGTTGGGAGGAGGGGGAAAGAGGGAGTAGTATTTGTGAACATTTGACTTGAACCTTCCGACGTTATAACAGACAGGAAACACGTCAGCAGACAAGTTATTCCACAGGCGAAGTGTACGGCTGAGAAACGAATTCTCTCTGTAATGCGTTGTGCGATTCTCCGTTACCCTACTACTCCCTACTGATAAGCTTCTTCGCCCTCTCCTGCACACGGTCGAGTAACCCCAAAATAGACTTTGAGGCACCGGCCCAAACATGAGAGTTGCATTCCATTTTCGGTCGGATGTAGGTGGTATAAATAGTAAGGAGGTCGGATGGAGGCACTTGAATGCTTCTTTGGAGACATGTAAAATGTGTTCAGTCTAGCGAACATCACACTGTATCGTCATTCCAAGAACATCAAGAGCATCCGATTTCTCAATAATTATACCATCCATGAGCATTTGCGGTCATTTGCTTGTGTGTTAATAGGCAACATTGGGTCTTACGAGCGTTAAAGGCGACCCTGATTTTACGACTCCACTCGGAGATTAATAGAAAATCACTATTCACTTCATTCATATTTAACCTTTGGCCAGCGATCTCTGATAGGCTGGCTTTATAACTAAAAGAGTATGAGTGACAAATGCTGCTGTCATCCGCGAAAGAGTAAATGGGGTTGGAAGTTTGATAGAGAAGGTCGTTGAGGAAAATAAGAAATAGAGTAGGAGAAAGAACGGAGCCTTGCGGTACTCCTGAATTAATCTTGAACTCGTTTGATGAGACCCCATCTATAACAACTTGTATAGTGCGGTCTCTGAGAAAGCTCGATATAAACCGAGAAAAGACATCACCGACACCTAAAGCAGTAAGTTTTGCCAGTAGAGCACCATGCCACCTTCTGTCAAACGTTTTGGAAATATCCAGAGCCAACACCTTACTTTTACCAAAATGATGGATTGAGTGGTACGATTTTTCTGAGAGATAGGCCATAAGATCGCCAGTAGAACGACCCTTACGAAATCCATACTGACGATCACAAAGTAACATATGTGACCTCACATAAAGTTAACCATACTTTCCATTACTTTGGAAAGCGCAGAGCAAACTGCAATTGGGTGGTAATTTTCAGGGTTGTTTGTCTCATCCTTTTTGGGGATTGGCGTTACATTAGCAATCTTCCAGCACGATGGAAACTCGCCAATATGGTAAAGTATGCTGAAGAGGCGTGGACTCGCAAACGTAGAATAGCACTGCTTCAAGACCAGTGCTTGACGTAAATAAGACTCCTGGGATGCCTGGAGTCTTATTTATGTCAAGGTCGGGCAAAACCCTTTTAACTACTTGAGCCCTTTCGAGCTCGGGGAGTGGTTGACTGCTTTCCGGCAAGTAGGAGTTGCTTGCAAAAATTTCAACTAACAGGTTAGCTTTGTCAACCGGGTCGGTGAATGCTTGATCATTCTTTAAGAGAGTTGGAATTGATGAGCTAGCACTGTTCTTTACTCTCTTAACAAATGTCGCTGATGAAACGGCAGCATTTGCAGCTAACTTCATTTGTACTCGTGTAGTCTGCAGTCGTCTAAGTGTTTAGAGCTTAAGTCGTAATGGCAACAAAACAAACGAAACGAATAGTAAAATTGCCCGAAAATCAAGATTTATAGCAGCAATTTATGATTTTATACATTTGTGGACATTTCTAAACCCGTTATTATCAATTTATCTCAAATTTTAGCTAATCCAAGTATTACTCAAATTCTTTTATTGAATTTTCATGGCAAATATTGTACATGTATGTATATTCGCCAAGAACAGTTACGTACATATACAAGAGATATTAAGGAAGTCATTACTTAACTAATTCTAAGTAATGCAAGCAGTAAATCTCTATGACATTGAAAATATGTTCTTAGGTAAGTGAGACACACTGCCAAGTTTTTGGTGGGCGGCTACCTTCTAACACGCGATGTCGCTTTTTGCATTTAGAATTCCAAGACGCTTTTATTTTGAATTAATCTAACGAACTATAAAACACTTTTTAATATTTTTTTTAACTAAACTTAGGCAAATTAAGGCAGAAACTTTATTTGTTTAATATGTATTTACTTACGTACTTCTGTGTACATACATTTATATGTATGTATGTACTTATGAATGTATATATATGTATTTTTTTCATTACTAAAAGCTTATAACTCTATTGAATATTAAGCAAATTAAGAAAACTTTGTTTATTTTATAATTTTGAGTGTTAAAAAATAAACAAAAATATATTAATTCGAGGTCATAATAAACGTTGCCAGATAATATTATGCGAGTATAGTGAACGCGCGTGTTATTTATTTAATCAGTAAACTAAACTATTGACATTTTAGCTCGGTAAAAATAAATAGAACTTTCGTTTGAAAGTAAAATTAATATGTACGTACTCGTATATATTAATTTTTAATGCTAATACAGTAATCTGGTAACGCTTTATCCAAATTATATATATGCATCTGTTCCTTCCACTTAAATATAAACAAATAAAACTGAAACAATAAAATATATTCTAAAAATTTTGTTATTAAACATTTGTTAAAAGGAAAAAAAAAAAACATAAATTGGATTATGAGTTGTTGTTGCTGCTTTCATTTTTTGTACAATTAAAGGGTTGGCGATTACTTTTTTCGCGATTATTGTTTTACTGCCTACCGTCTGGTATAATGCCTGGCGCTGAAGTGATCGTATTGAATATATGTACATATAGCACGGAAGTATTTTGTATGAACTTTTTAAACAGTACTGATATAGCAATCACTGGTGTTTACTTAAACTAGCAAGGGGCAGATAGAGCGCGGTGAATAAGAGACTAAATAAGTTGCTCTGCACTTAGACAAATTGAAATCAACTTTAAACAAACATGATCGTACATACAAGTAAAACAGTTTGTTTTCAACATAATTATTTCATGAATGAAATGTCATACCTACCTAATGGGAATGCTTTATCGAAATAAGTTTAAAGTGAGCTTGTGATGCTTTCTTTTATATGTGTAATTGAAGCATTTTCATCTATTCTGAAATATATCTGGCATATAGAAAGATGAAAGAAAAGAATGCACTAATTCACCTAACCTTTCTGAAAGAAAATAAAAGGTTTAAATGAAAGACTATGCCCAACTCTATTGTTCTTTATATTAGAGTGAAATTTTAGAATTAACCTCCATTAATCTCCGAATGGGGTCGTAAAAACAGGGTCGTTGTTTACGCTCCCAATGCTATTTATTAACACACAAATATACCATCGCAAATGCTGCCTCATCTGTACTCATGGATGGTATAAATATTGAGGAATCGGATGCTATTGGTGTTCTTGGAATGAAGATACAGTCTGACGTTCGCTTTACTGAACACATTTTTCATGTCTCTAAAGAAGCATTCAAGTGCCTCGGTTTTTTGAAACGGTGTAAGATGTACTTCACTCCATCCGATCTCCTTACTATTTATACCACCTACATCCGACCGAAAATGGAATACAACTCTCATGTTTGGGCCGATTCCTCAAAGTCTATATTGGAGTTACGTGACCGTGTGCAGGAGAGGATGAAGAAGCTCATCGGTGACAGTAGGGTATCCAACTTTGATATTCACTCACTGGAGCATCGACGCAGTGTGGGCTGCGTTACTCTGTTCTATCGTTACTACAATGTATTTTGCTCTGACGAGATTAGGGATCTTGTTCCCGAAACTCGCACATTTTTACGTTGCACACGTTCATCGTCCAGAGCTTATCGATTTGTGGTCGATTGCCCGGGGAATCGTATTACGCATTACGTAATACGCAAGGCATAGGTTCCCGCCCATGCTGTGCATCCTATACTTTTAATTTACTTTGCAACTGTATAGTTAAATAGAAATAGATTTTTTTTCTTGGACCAGTACTCAGGGGATGACCCCTACATATGCAGTGCATTGTACCAGAACTAGGAAAATAGGTTGTGAGGAGGGGGAAAGAGGGAGTAGTGTTTGTGAACATTTGACTTGAACCTTCCAACGTTATAACAGACAGGGAACACGTCTACAGGCAACTTGTTCCAATGTTGCCAACTCAATGATGTAATGCTCTAATTCAATTAGCGAATACAACTATTATTTTGGTTAGTGTAGGTCTAACCATAACAAGATGTTAAATGGGTAGTCACATGTATCAGTGTTGCCAACTCAAAACAGTGATGCTCTAACTCAATCAGCGAAAAGAACTATTATTCTGCTAAAATATGCTAATAATTTGCAAGCGTTGGTCAGGTATAAGTCTATCCATAACAAAATATCTAACCAAACTAAACAAAAACCAACTATATGAATGGAAAAATATAGCAGTGCTGCCAACTCAATGATATGATCCTCTAATTATGATTAAATTTGCGTAAGGCTAAAAAAAACCAGATAATACTTACACTTATGCATATAGAGTCTAAATTCTCTTTTCATAAAACATTATTTTAAATTTTCACAGCCTTTTTGAGAAAATATTTAAATTGAGTTTGAATTTATCTTCGATTTATTTAATGTTTAAGCTACATGTACATATATATGTATGTACATACATACATGCCACACATTCCTTTAACAGCTTGGCAATTGTAAAATTTATGATTGAAAAACTCTTGATTATTATGAACAATTTTTATTTGCATAAGTTTTCTATGTACGAGTAATAGTTTAAAATGAATTGCGTTTGTTGAAATCAATGAATTAAGTTTAAAAACTTTTTTTTTTTTACTATATTTGTTGCAACAATGTTGTAAATTTAATTGAAATAAAACTGCATATCAAGCAACTGAAATGCTAGAAAAACTGAAAGCAAAAACAAATTCAAATAAATAAACTAAGCAATAGCAAAATTAGAATTTTTTTGAACTTTTAACATGATTATTTGCAAACAACAACTATAGCAACAAAACCGTTTAACTATAATTTGTGTCTTTTATCATACATTTTTTTTTCTGCAGTCTATTAAAATTTAATTTAAGTCGACAACCTAATGAATAAATGGACTGATGTCTCATATTCCTTAAACAATTCACTTTCGAAACAATTGAGCCAACATTGTTTTTGTAGACACAAACAAGAACAGCAACAACAAACAACCTTAAAAACAAAAACGTGCAACTTTTTGAATCAAGTTTTTAATTGTCTAGAGTCTAGACGCTGATTTTGCCAGCAACGATAATTATTTTAATGATCGCACATATAGATTTGCCTATAAAAAAAAAGATCAATAATTGGGTTTATGCTAAAACCGTAAACAAAATTTTGCTGCTGTATTAAATAAATATTTGTTTTATCACATAAAAGTAAACTGCTGGCAAACGCACACACTCACACGACAACGTACACTCAATCTTTTTCACACACTTTGCAAATCCTTCATCCATTCAGCAGCATCCATTCAAAAACAACAACAACAGAAGAGCACTTCAAATCGGGCGCATCCATTTCAATTGCTTTGATTCCCTTGAATTGCATCTTTATCTGTTGCAGTACTTTTAATATGTTTGTATGTATGTATGCATACATGTATGTATGCTTGTGTGTATAAATAGTGCATGTGTAGAAACAGTGGATCATTGGGTCACAAGAGAATCTTGTGCTTATTTTTATTAAGTAAGTTTTTTTTTTGCCTCATGCTCTCGAAGTCTTCTTGTTCTTCTTAAAGTTAAACTTAGTCTCTTATTTTAGTTTCATTATAAATCTTAATTTTATTAAATCAGTAGTGTTTTTTTTTCTTTCATTCTTGTAAAATTTTAAGTCAATTATTTATATACTATGTATTTGTAAAGAAGCTCATACGTGGGAGGATTGTTGATTGACTTAAAAAAAATTAATCCCAATAACTCCAATAGTTTTATACATTTGCACTAAACGCAAGCACGGTTGTACTCAAAGCACACAAACTTATGAAATCTCAACTATTTGTGGTTATTTGAGTGTCTCAATGTTGCTCATACGCAGCGGTGCCAGACATGTTTGCCAAAAAAATCTTCACTAGCAAAAAAAATCATAATTTTAGATAAAATTTTTCTGGTTTTTTTATGTCAAACGAAAAAATAATATTTGCTAAAAACAAAAACTTAAAGCAAAAATCAATTTATGAGTAGTGTAGCGACAACGAAACATCTAGTTGTGCCCCAGCTAAAGATTTGATTATTATTTTTTTTGTCTTCTTCAATCAATAATTATTGATCACAGCAAATTTGTATTGTAAAAAATCCTTCTTAAGAAAAAACTTAAGAAAGGAAAAACTTGAACTAAAAACCTGATGTACATGTGTACAAACCAAACAATTTTTAATTTAAAAATCAATTTAATTGGATTTTTTCTCTAAAGTTTATATACTAATATATAATATTATTTCAAGTCTCATTTTATGAAAGAAGTCCAACTCAAAAATCTAAGTTAAAGATAAAGGACCTTCGTGCCTTCTTTTATTTGAAAAATCTTCATCTGGACTGACAAAGGCAGTGCTCCTCATCTCTACAACTTCTACAGAAGTCATTAAATGGTAGATTTAATCCAGACCAAAAGATAAATAAAAAAAATTTCTATCCATCGTCTAGCTAAATATAAAAGCAGACTTATTGCTGCCTTTTTTCTGTACTCGTAAACTGAATGTCTATAAATAAAAGAGTTAACCAGAGAAACATTATTGGTTTACTCTCTCTCACTCTTAGAAAAAACTACAACACAGTACTCTTGATACTGACAAAGCGATAGTTGACTTCTTCTTTTTGTGATAGAAACTGTCAAAAGGGTATATTTATAGAGCTATAAAACTTGGCAATGGTGCAAAACAAAGATATTTTTTTTAATTGATATGCAATTTACTCTATTCGAAAGATAATGTTCTGACATCATAATTTAAATATGACTTTTGGCATGTGACCGCTTCGATTGGCTCACCCATCGAATCTAGAAACCAATTTTTTATAATTTTTGTGTCCGCATATCAGCAATAACGTGGCAAATATTATCCTCCAAGTGCTCAATCGTTTCAGGTTTATCGACGTAGAATAGCGACTTCATATATGCCCAGAGAAAATAATCTAGCGGCGTTAAATCACAGGAAACGTAAAATCATACCAAATGTCTCCTTCAATAAATTCATCAACAGGTTTTGCCTTGGGTTATTCCTAACTTGGGCATTCTGTTTTTCGGGTAAACAGGGGAAGTAGTCCCTCGTTTGTTGTAGCAAATGAAACTCTAGGAAGCCGCATGACTTATGTTGTGTTGGCTTCCGAAACCCTTAGCAAGGGTTTAAATTGGCAATTCAACCCGGGCTGATCATGGTTGAAATGTCTACCTTGGCTGGAACGTTCTGGCTGTGGTTTAAATTTAAAACGCAGGAAGGGGAAGTTAGTATTCTTGATAATTGTTTGGTGCGTGGCTTTTTTCGGGAACTAACAACCTCCCGAGGGTCTGTTGCCTTTACAATACGGGTAGCATTATAAGGAACCAGTGGTGATGGCTGGCAGGCGAGTTGGCTTAAGAGCTGATGGCTCTTAGTGGGCTTTGGCCTACCAACTCATTAAGACTACTCTTCCATTGATTGCTGGGAAATTGCATACAGGAGGGATTAGCAGGCCCGAACTCCTCAACAAAAAGTTGTTCATATGGCTACAAACATACTCGTATCGCCACATGGGAGCGCTGGTGAATCGTGAATAATTTACTCCATGGAATTGGTCCATCATCAGATAAGGCCATAAAGGCAGGTGCTAATATAGATCTTTTTCACTACTCCAGTAAATAAAATGACACGATTTCGTATATCAAGTAGAACTATGTTTGTCAAAATAAATTTGCACAATTCGAAAGTGTAGTTCGAGCGTCTGTTTAAGGGTTTATATCTCTATTAAAAATATTCTTTACACTACTTGTGGTTAAAATTTTATTTTTAATTGATAGGTTTTTTTAATTAATTTTTTTTTTTTTTTGATTTTCCAATTTATTTTTTTCTTTAAACTTTTATTTTGATACTTTTAAAATACAAATCGTGGCAGCTAATGGTAGTTCATTTGTATAAAAATTATTAAGAAAAGTAAAAAAAAAATACTTGTTGTTTGTGTTTGAAAGATATTATTAGAACACTTTTCCTATATAAATTCTCATTGTTTTATTTAAAATAATATGATATATAGTTAAATTTTTCAAAATGTTTTACAAAGGTTTCCAAATCTACTGATGACAAGGATAGCTCCTATGAAATGTCGACATGTTGACAGCTAGGGAAACTAAAAAACAAGCTGTATATATGTATATATTTGTTTCGTACTTTTTATTAACCTTTCAGTACTAGTTCCTTTTACAGAACACAACTTAAAATTTGTTATGTCAATTCCAATTTTCATGTCACTAAGGACACGTTGAAAACAATTAGCATAAAATTTCTCGCCTGGAAATTTATAGTTAATTTTTTCTCGCCTACTTAGTGTTTTGTCAAGTACACTCATCTGTAAAGTGCCATCGTTTTGTAAATCACTTTTACAGAAATAATAATAATAAAGCATGTGTTATTCTTATTTGTTTGTATATTTTGTTACAATATCAACAACAAAGTTAATAATAACTTGTAACAACAACGAAACATCATCCATCCAGTCAGCCACTCGTCCATCCATCCCCCCATGTTAAACTTTACACTTCAATTGAATTCATTTGCAATGAAATAATTTAATTTTTATTATTTTTCACACCTATTGCCTGCCCGACCCTTTTGTACATACATATACATATACATAATACATATGTATGTATGTATGACAAGCGAATAATGAAAATAAATATTATTTGTATCATATAAAAATTAATTTGCACTTCTTCTGATTATAATGCTTGCAGTACTTAAATAATAATCTTTTTGTTGCTGATTTTCCTTCTCATTTAATATTGATGTTGTTGTTGATGTTGTATTTGCGACTGCATCAAGTGCTCAATCTCTTCTACAACACCAACACTTAGTTGTGTAAACTACTCGCTTACAACAGCACACACATATACATGCATACATGCGAGTGCATATTACACTTTGCTTCATATTTTGGTTGAATACATTTTGTTTTTGTTTTGTTTTGTTTAAATTACCACAATCATTCATGCACATTCTCGGCGAAAAACAACAACAACAGCAACAACAGTTTCACTGGCTGCAGCAGCAAGTGCAAGAGTATTTTATAATAGACATTCATTCGTATTAACATATTATGTTTGTTTATATGTATTTCTACGTAATAATATTATTAATAATAAAAGAGTGTGGATTAAATCACAATCAGTCAAGTACATATAAAGCCACAGTCAGGGGAATTATTATAAGGACGCTTCTTACTATGTATTTATATCTATATGTACTGGTATATGTATGTATTTACATATGGATATTTTGAGGTATTTTCAGACAAATATTTTCACTTGACTTTCTGAGATAAAAACGTTGAATTTTCCTTATCTGAAGGAGGGGAAAAAACATTTTAAATATTTAAGCTAAATAAATGAAACTAGTGACTCTTATGATATTGTTAATTTACAGCGCTACTTAAATTACCACGTAAAGTGCAACGTAATGTAACGCTTAGAATTTACATTCAAGCGACTAACTTAACCCAGTGTTTAGACATGCGAGTAAGAGTTCGAAAAACTCAATACACTCACATTTTTTTTACTACCACATTCACATTTTTCGCACTCGCAGCTAAATTTGCATGCAAGGTGCATTAACGTATACACGGTGGCAGCACTAGAGCAAAATTACAACAATACAACAAAAACAGACATCTGGTAAGCTATGTTTATCAAAAGTATTTGTAACTATTTTCACAATTATAAACTCTGAATGTACCTTTTCATAATTATAAATTATATTTGTTTGAATTATTTATATGTTCACAAAATAATTTGTATATGTTTAACTCAGAATAAAACACTAAATTCACTTTCAAAAATGTAAACAATACATTTGACGTAAATAGCTTACTATATTGCCAGTAGCAAAAAATTGTCACATGTCGTAGTGCTGCCACCGTGTATATGTTAATGCACCTTGTTTGCATGCGAGTCATTTTTGGCACTTCCATGCAATCAAATGTCAAACACACAAACAGTGTTACCGTGTAAATAATTTTAAGTAAATCATCTGGATCAATATAAAACTAAAACTTAAGTTTTAACTAGCTTATTTGCTAAATTGTATGTCAATTTATATAAACTAATACTACAGATGGAAATATTTAAATTATAAAGCGATAATATCAATAATAAAATGATAATAAAAATTTATTTTCTAAAAATATTCTCAACTGAAGAACAAGGCAACTCCAGTTTATAAAGGCAGACAAAGAAACAAAATGTGTGAAGGAAACAAATTGTTTAAAGTTTACGTGCTGACGACAAATTTAAAATGAACTCTCACTTGCAGCTGAAGACAGAAATAAAAATCGCAAGAGATTCGAGTTTTTCGAAGAAATTTTCGTTAATAATACATATTCAGCACTCGCATGTCTAAACACAGGGTAAGGCAGCACTAATGTTGTACCATGAACAGTAGGGATAAAATTACTAACACAGAAAAAATTTTTTTTTCATGTTCAGTAACGAAATTCACTGAATCAATTAAAAAATTTTTATATGAGGGCCTGTAAAGCAATTTATGGATTCAAACACAAACAAGTATACCTGACGTGCTAATTTTGGTTAGGCTGATACAAACGAAAATCGAACATGTTTCCAAAACACAATCAACAAGAAATTATTAAAAATTTTATTTTTTGTATTTAAATAGTTTGTTTAATACGTCGAAATATGCATACAAAAGAGCTAGTGAAGAAGAAAAAGCGGGACGGAGTCAATCCGTTGACATATAACCGAGCTTAGACTGAAAAAATAATTTAGTGATCATCGAACTAAACCAATCACCGCGTACGATCATGGCCTGGGTGCATTAGATTGGTATTTTCCTACATTCTAAAGTTTTGCTTGTTAACATATCTATTCATCCTGTTGGGCTCACATCTTATTATTATAGTTCAAAAAAGGGTCAGTTTCCAACTGTTTCAGAGCCCGTGTGGCAAGCATACAGTTACCTACGAATGGCTACCGGATCAACTGAATTGTATACGATGGCATGCCCAAGTTACAAGACTAAACTGGCAAGTTGTGGTGTGTGAGCGCCCGAGTTCTTACAAGCGACATAAAATCATGTTCCTCGAATTTTCACGCAGTCTGTAATGCGATGCTCCAGTGAGTCAATAGAGTTGGATACCCTACTGTCACCAATACTCTTCTTCGCCCTCTCGTGCACACGGTCGAGTAACCCCAAAATAAACTTTGAGGCATCGGCCCAAACATGAGAGTTTTATTCCATTTTCGGTCGGATATAGGTGGTATAAATAGTAAGGAGATCGGTTGGAATGAAGTACATCTTACACCGTTTAAAAATCCGAAGCACTTGAATGCTTCTTCAGAGACATGAAAAATGTGTTCAGTGCAACGTACATCGCAGAAAAAAGTGATGCCACCAATCCAAATCTAACAGTGCCGCAGTGTTATATTTATATGTTACGAAATAGAACAATGCTTTCAACTCAATTGGGAGATTCAAGCAGTGCCATATCACGCATAATATCCTAATAATTTTTGACAACATAGAAATTTTGTTATTGTGTTTTGAACAAAAAAGTCATAAAGTAATAAAACTTTTGAACTGTTTTTTTTCATAATATAAAAATAACACACTAAATTACGATAGCACGCTCATAGCAGCCATATTTTTTCATGTTATTATTTTAAAACTTATGACGTTGTGACCAACCTTTGAATATCATAAATATGTTTGATTACATACATATTTAAGCAGCATATTCGGATTGATACCGAATTTTATATGAATTATATTATCGCAATTGTGCCTAAATGCAGCAACTAGACTGTTCATTACATTGCAATTTTATTTAAGTTTGAGTTTATGCAGAATATAAATTTCTGAATGTGTCATGTAATACAAACCATCTCATGTTTAATCCATCATATGCGTTTTATAAAGTTAAATTTTTAAATTACTCTTATATCAAGGGATGATCAAATGATGTTTAACATTTTGATTAACATTTTAATCAGTTATGGTAATTATATTATATAAAATATATTGTATATAACTACATAAAATATTTTTCATACTATCAAAAAATAAATTGTAGCAACTGACGGTTGTTCATTTGTTTGAAAGGTGTAAAGAAATGTTAGAGACATGTATAAATGAAAAAGCTTGTTTTTTTTTTGACAGATATTATTAGAGCATTTTTCTTTTTAAATTCTCAACAATTTAACAATAAAGTTGAATGTCTGAGAATATCTTTCAAAAATGTCCAAAGCCTACTGATGTTTAGGGTAGTTCCTATGAAATGTTGACATATAGATAGCTGGGATAGCTGGAAAACAAGCTATCTAAATTTTTTAATTGGTATAAATGTTAGCAGCTAAAATAGCGAATAAAAACTCAATTGATTATATGCAAAAATTAACAACATTTTTTTTAGATAAATAAACAAATCGTGAGCGTTGCCAAAGTTTATATTGTGACTTTTTGTGACCTTTTGCTTTGCGCTTTTCTATTAAAGTTTTAAACTTCACGCAAAGCGACAAAGTTTTATCTGACACGGCATTAAGTGTTTTTAAAAAAACAACTGAGCACCAAGCGCATAGGGCTTGGGCACTCCTGGGCTAAAGGGTTTGTGAGCTTGCTCTTTCCAATTTAGGGCATCAGCAGGCGTGGATTTAAAGGAGATCAAAAAAGATATTCGACTGACAATCCCCTTTCCCATCTAACAAGCCACACAAATATATTTTCTTATTTCGCTAATAAGCGATTTGCCAATACAATACTTTTTATATACGAGTATTGTTTGTTCCATACCAAATTTCTCTCTGTAAAAGTTGCAGCTAGATCCACGATTGGTAGCTAACAAAGCAGCTGCACCTCTTTTAGAACAATGTAATCAAAAACCTTTTACTTACATATACTAGTATGTTGTTTGTGTTTATCAAGCGGCCTGTCCTGGCGAGTTAAAACGGATTTTGTACCGCTGAAGTATACAAATTCTGCTTTAATATTTTACTAAGACTGCCTATATAATATTCTCATATTTTTATGTTTTATTAAACTTTTTTTTTATTAATTTTTTATTATTAGTTTTTTTATTATTCTATTTAGAATCATTTGTAGGCTTATATTCAAATTCAACTTTTCTTTCCTCATCTGTCATCTTAAAACTATTCAGCTTAATTAAAATTCTTCAATATCAACAGCAATTCTTAATTAGTTCTCTTAAAGATTTTTTTATACACGTTGTTGTTGCTGCATGGAATATTTCCTGTTGAAAATATCGCTGACATAAATTAATTTTCCAATCGCAACAAGCACACATTAATTTAAAATCACAGAGAAAACATACGTAAAAAGAACACAGCACAAACACAAGTGAGAATAGAATGTTAAGGACTTAATGACAGATTATTAAATCAAATTTGAGAAAACCTGTAATAAATTTTTTATGCAACATGCACGTAATAATGTCAGGATTAGGTAGGTAAAATCCATTCTATTAACATAATCAATAGAAAGACAATCAAATCAAATGGGAAAATAGAATCATCTATGCACAAACACACACAGTCGCACACACATTTACGCATATTCAAATAGACAAACATTTAATACAAGTATGATCAATAATCATCATATGCTCTCTCTCCGTAAAATGAAAATCGACCATACATAATTGTTTTTATGACTGCCAGTATAAAAGTGTTTGAGCATATGCTCTGTGTATGGATGTGTAAGTGCGCGTGTTTGCCTGCATTTGTGCAGGTGTTTATGCATGTGCATCTATGGGAGTTTGTATAATAAAACATTGCCTTGATGTGAATATTGTGTTATTATAATTCACCATGAACGACATAAACACGACTTCAATAGTAACAGGAATAACTCGCCAGGAGTTGCCAGCGTAGCAATTTTCAGTGGATTTTTTCTTTTAAACGGGAATGGGGATATTTATATATATATATATATATATATATATATATATATATATATATATATATATATATATATATATATATATATATATATATATATATATATATATATATATATATATATATATATATATATATATATATATATATATATATATATATATATATATATATATATATATATATATATATATATATATATATATATATATATATATATATATATATATATATATATATGTATATATATATATATATATATATATATATATATATATATATATATATATATATATATATATATATATATATATATATATATATATATATATATATATATATATATATATATATATATATATATATATATATATATATATATATATATATATATATATATATATATATATATATATATATATATATATATATATATATATATGCCCGAGAAGAATGCATTTAACTTTTTTTTTTTGGAATTTTGCAGCGCTTGCATAGTTTTCTGAGACCTTCGACAGCAAGTTTGAGCAGGTTTGAATTCCCTATTGATTTTTTTTTATTATTGTATCTGTTTCCGTAGTATGTAAAGCAGTGGTGCCCACAAGTTCTATATGGAAGAGTAAACACCAATACATGTAAGGAAAAACTATTTTTATTTAATATTTTTTGTTGTAAAAAGCATAACATTTACAAAAACAAAGTGCACACTGATAATCGCTGTCGTCAATGTTTACCAACAAAGCGTGCGAAAGTGTTGTTGCTGAGCTTTTGTGTGTGTGCGGTGAAGAACGAAAAAAAAAATTATTTATTTATTATTTAATTCAGTGAAAAAAAAATAAAATAAAAAATGAAATTTGTACATATGTACATCAGGTTTTTAGTTCAAGTTTTTCCTTTCTTAAAATACAAAAATATGTATGTTAATAAATAAAATAAATACCGCTAGTTCAGAGACAGCATACGCTGTACAAACAATGCGGGCAATTAACAAAAATGCATATGTGATTCAATATGAGATGAATATAGATAGAAAATAATTAAATGCTCGGTGGCTTAGTGGTTAAAGCAGTAGATCATGATACGTCATCACTCGAGTTCAAATCCCAGTGGGTGCTGATGAGTAGTGTAGCGACTACGAAACAGCTAGTTGTCCCCCAGCTAAAGATTTGATTATTATTTTTCTTGTCTTCTTCAATCAATAATTATTGATCACAGCAAATTTGTATTGTAAAAAATCCTTCTTAAGAAAAAAACTTAAGAAAGGAAAAACTTGAACTAAAAACCTGATGTACATATGTACAAACCAAACAATTTTTAATTTAAAAAATTATAAAAGTTCAACAAAAATTTAACAAAAAATGAAATTGTGTATTTTTCATTGCTAATGCTGAGCGCAGTATTTGTGTATTAAAGAGCACAGCCCTATAGCTAAGCGCATTTACAAAAACAATTGAATATCAAGCGCATAGGGCTGGGCACACTTGATGTAAAGGAAACTTTTTGAATAAGCACTAAATCTAGCGCGAAAGGCGCTAAATTGGCAACTGTGTTGCAAAGTCTTGTCAAGAGAAAATAAAGCGTAGAATGACTCTCGTCTCCCTTGCCACCGATAAACTCCTGACTTTGCAATTTGAATGCGATTTTATTTCGGAACGATTTCAGCTTGAATTGGTTTAATTTAAGGCGCATATAACTAGATGGCATCACTAGCGCAGATGACACTTATTTACTTTAAGTACCTTAAACCAAGTCTAGGTCAAAAAGCTGTTTATGTTTGTGTAAATAGAAATTAAAGATCCCAAGAAACCTATAATAAAATAGTTTTGCAGTGTTTAATAATATATACAGGGTGTTTGGTGGCAAATTTATTTTTTCATATATGATTATATCAAAAAATAATAAGCGGTGTGGGTGAAAGTTGACGCCGTTGGAATTATTGATTGTGCGGGATTGTTAGTCACACGATGTCGCAGTGGTCGCGTGGTGGCTGTGGAGACATTGCTATTCGAGCGTTTTTGCATTGTAATTCCCATTTATTTTGGAGCGACAAGGCTCATTTTCACTGAAATGTTCACATCAAACCAAAACTGACGTGCGGCAAATACTAAAAGTGTTGACTAATCGATAAAATTAAAAAAAAAAAAAAAAAATAAACAATTTCTCTAATAATTATAGGCGTCTTTTTAAAATTATCAATATTTTGAGATGTTGTAAACACTCTTATTTTTTGGACAATGAATCTTGAATGATTTTGGATAATAAAACTTTTTTCTTATAAATACAATAAAAACTTGCAAATTAATTTTGAATAAAATTACGACCCGCAGATTTCCTAAAAATAGGGCAGAGACTCCACATATAAATATAAATAAATTTCCTTCTCTCAAAAATCAAGGTTTTTTTCTAATCGAGCAAAACTCCTGTTTTTCCTTTTTGATTACTTATACAAGTATTATGTTTCCAAATTGAATTGTTGAAATTCTCCAAATCACTCGACTTCCTCCAAACTACACAATGGCAGCACCCGTATATGTTTATAATTGCTGACCAAAAACAACTACAGCTGATCACGTTGGCATAGCAATGTTTCTTCTAGCACAAACCTGGCTACTGATATCGATAATGACGTCGTTGTGAAAGATAATAATGACGTTGATGATGGGAAAGAATTTTAAGATATTCTAGAACCTGTTATAAATACGAAATAAAAAACACTCATACACAACATCATTGCTAGCCAACAAACAACAAGTACTCTAACACACAAGTGCACACTTGTTGTTTCATACACTTGCTGCAATTGTTGTTAAAAATGGAGGTAGTTGTTGTTATTATTGTGTTTGTACGTCAGCAACGTAATACTACACAACTTGATTTACAACTTTAAAACAAACAAAAAAGTGCATACTTATGTAAGCAAGTGATCGTGAATTTTCATTTTCAATCAAATACAGAACGTTATTTGTTTGGGTTTCGCAGTTGTTGCTGTTATTGTTGGTTTCGTCGTTTTCGTTCATTCTTCCAGATGGATACAACAAGTCATGTATCATTAAACAAAAAAAAGAGTCCATATGTAAGTGTATATGTACATACATAAATAGAAGAAAAAACATTTCATACAAAACGTGCAAGTCGCATTTGCAGTTGTCGATATTTACTTTTTTTTCTTTTTTTTTTTTTTTGGTTTGTTTTTATTTTACTAAAAACCGCTATGCGAACGATACTTAAAATTCTATACAATATTTCTTATCACTCTTACTCTCTTTTGCGCAACGACATTCATGCACCGTTGTATTCTCTCTCTTTATGGAATGACAAAATTTAATAAGTTTGAACTCTCTCTCTTACTACCTCTCTCATCTCTTGCTCATATTTCTCTCTTTATTATGTATGGGTATAGAAGATGCCAATTAAAAAGTTTCTGGGGAAATAATTGTTAAACCTGCCAAAAACGGAGTTAAATTAAAAATGTTGTAATTTTTGTTCAATTATTAAATCAAAGGAATAAAGTTGGAGACATCGATGGTGTGGGAGCCTAATACATCCTATTTATACCAGTGGTTCGTACAAAGAGAACATTCGGTACTTAAATGGGGCAAAGGATTGTTCAAGGGAACCATCCTTTGTTTTTAAGTACTGATTGAGTGAGTTCACTGTGAACTTTGCCAAATTATTTTCAGCTTAGATTGAAGGAGCCATGAGGTTTCTTAAACTGTTTTCGATTTAGCTATAAAATAAAAATTTAACTAAATTATGTGAGCTAAGAAAAAAGCATTCTTATTATTTTTTTCAGCAGCATATGATTAATTTTCCACTTTCTTAACTTTTTCTACTTTAAAAAACAGCGGAAGATCGAATCGATATACAAAAATTGGCTATCATGGAAATAACAAACATAATAAATACTTTCCAAAACCAAAAAGGAAATAATTGATTCACTTAATTCAAGGCAGTTGTGGCTAATAACAGGTGGACCAAAAGAAGTCATCTAGTATTGTTTGAGTCTCATATTTTTTTTTTTTCAATAAAAACTTCAATTCTGTTTCTTAATTATGTTTATTTGAACATTTAGAATTTTATTGGTAAATTTGAGAATTTGATATCGGCCAAATGGGCGCCGCCATAATTGAATGCTATACGGTATCGTCTTATGGCACTTTTCATCGCTTCATCGTAGATCGCCGGGAACGCTGCATTCAGAAGATCGGTTGTGGCTCATGCATTATGTGCCATTGCTTCTTGCTGTTGGAACTACATGACCTCCAGTTCTAGTTCGTTCAATTGCGCCCACCGTCTACTATTGTCGTTTGGCCAGCGCCGTCCTCAAAAAAATGGCGATGACTCCTCCAGAGTAAACAGCATACCACGCAGACACTTTGAGCGGTTTTAATGGCTCATTCATACCAGCTTTCTGGGACATAGAGGGATAAGAGTTCCTCGATTCTTGTAGCATGGCTTAGGCTGTGTTGGACTTCCGAAACCTTTACCAACAGTTCATTGGCGCAACGGTGGTCAGCAAAGTCCCGTGGCATTGTGATGCCAGACCATCTCGGCACTGAGGCACCTACCTTGGTGGAAACATTCTGGTCATAACTTTTAGAGAACGGAATGAGGTATTTTGCTTCATGAGGTGAGACACCTTATCCTGTTCTGTAAAAGTTAATCAGCTTAGCGATAGCCTAGGATTATTGTATTCCAAACGAAATAACTTGTTTCGGTAAACCTTGATAAGTAGAGTAAGACTAGCACTGGCACGATTGCGCAGAATGAAGTAACTAAAAAACGTAACAGTTTAACTTTGAATACCCAATTAAGTATTATTTCCAGCTACATGCTTCACTATTTTCCATAATCTGAGAAACTATATGCCATACAGAGTAACCACGCTTTACATGGCTCCCACAACCTAAAGTATTGTGGAGTACGGTCCGTAACTAGTTCCACTGAGATATTTAAGTCTTCTCTTCCCTAGCATTAAATAAATCTCATGTTTTTATATCCAGGATTATTGTGTATCCTTAGCTCTCTACGACAGAAATTGATCGCTGCCATAGACAAGATAAGCAAGCATTCCAAAATACTATGACCGGCAACTTAGCTCTAAAGATATTATTTATGATAACAGCATTTTAATTATTATCAATTTGTTTTCCTGTTTAAATATACTTGCTTCGAAAATATCCTTTTCGGCTTTTTAGTAGCTTAAAAATTTAAATATTCTGGCAACTCTGTTAAGGAAAATAATAGAGTACAAATACATTCACTGTAAATAAAAACAGCTTATTTAAACAAGACAAAACAGTTTGATTACTATGCAAACAATCAGTTTTTAAGAAACTCTTAACAATACTGATGTTCAGACATAAGTATGTGGGTTCATACCTACATACATACTTTCAGAAACAGCTGTTTTCCTGAGCATAAAAATATGAGAGGTGCATACACATATGTTTTTACATACATACATATATACTTGTTTCAGGCCGATTGAATTTTATGTATGCGAATTAGATTATGATGATGACAATGTTGAAGTATGATCAATCGATTAGAGTCTCGATCAATGGGCAAAAGATAGGTAACAAGATAACAATCGTGTTTAACAAACCGTCTGACCGCTCAACTTGTAACAAACAAACCCAAACACCACTAACCAACCAGTCAGTCATGCAACCAAATCTATCAACAAAGCTTTTAAACAAAATCTGTCGTTTCGAATTTTTTGTTTTTTTCTTTGCTTCAGTTTGGCTTATGCTGTTTTCAATACTAAACGGCGCCAAACACAGTATTTTTGTTCAGGGCTGATAAATGCAGTGCAGTTGCATTTTGCACTTTTCGAAGATGTTTGCAATGCGAGGTTTCTACACTACAAGATGTTGTCACATTGATCAACTACATTTCTTTTGTTGGGAATAACACCATCATGTTCCTGGTAAGGAAGGAATAGTTACAGCTGAAGCAGTTGCAGAATGGTTCACAATGATGGTACACAGGTGGATCTAAAACGCTGCGGAAACAGTGCGGCCTAGAGTACGCCAGAAAATAATATTCAGTAAGCAGGGCACAATCTTCCAGGTGTAACAACAAGCAGCAATTAAAGCAGTGGAAATCCTATCCGAAAGTGAACACAAGGGTGTAATGGTAAAAATACTCTCTAGTAGTCTATTGAGTCATGAGTCCCAAAATATTTATATATTTTTGTTCAAGCTGGAGCTGGAATATCAGGCTAAATGGACTGGCGAGCTTGAATCGGATTACTATGGTTTGAGTGCAGGACGTGAGCGGCATAGTAGCAATGAGATGGCAGATATTTACTCACACAGCCTGCTTAAGATGGAGGCAAAAAGGAGGCATTGCTTCTATTGTGGGATAACATAGAAACTATGCAAATGATCTTGAACATTACGCAAAGTTAATAGGCTTTGACACTAAGAGAGCGGAAGTTGCTCTTAAGAGTGAATTGAAAAAGCCTAAGAGCAAGAACAAGCTAATGCACTCACAGATCACTATAGCTGGCATAAGCATGGTGCAATTATTAGGTGGCAGCATAAGAGTTGTTGTACTACATACATAATATTTTGTTTGTGTAAAAATTCCGGACGCTGTCAAAAACATGTTTACAAAACAGAAGAAAATGAAGAAAGAAACGTTTATATAAAAAAACGAACAAAGAAAATTAATATAATTTTTTTTATAAATTGTTTTCAATACATTTAAGGAATTAAAATATTTTTGAAAACTTTTTTATTGTGTTCTTGCCCTTTTTCAAACTGTTTAAAATATTTTTATTTTTTCACCCATAATTTTTGACACCCACAATTTTATGAAACAAAAAATTATCACCTGCGCTAGTGATGCCACCTGGTTAATTGCACCATGGGCATAAGCATCTGCACACAGAGAATTTCCAACACAAGCATTAAGAGATCTTGTGATAAGAGAGAGGAGTTAAGAAAACTTTTGATCATTTACTGCTGTTCTATGTGGGCGGAGGCACAAACGTTTCATTTAAGAACAATTTCACGTAACGTTCCAATATATTTATCACCAAGGTCGTGTGATTTAGACCTATTGGAGTTATGTAAAGTCACTTGTCTACATCGATAAACCAGAGATAATTTATTCATGTTTGTGTAATTGATTTGCTTCAGCCATAACAACTTAATCTGACTTTGGACCAATTCCACGGGGTGAACCTGTTCAAAGCCCAACAGCGCTCCATGTGGGTGACAAGACTCACACAGGTCAAAACTTTTTGTCATGTGTTTGCAACCATTTAAACAAACACCTTGTAAGTTCATCGGAAGGGGGTTTCAAAGGCCTGAACTAGTTCACGCCTCAAATGTGGTGGGGAAGACTAGGCTTCGGAAGTTGGTGGCCCGAAGTTCTTAAAGAACATTAGCCCATGGCCAACTCACCGATCTTTCCACCACTTCTGCTTCTTAGTATTACAGGCATTTATTGCAACACAGCAGCACAATTAGTTTCCCGAAAACCGTTAATGTACTATAATTATAATATTAGGGAATACTAATAATACCTCCCTGCGATGTTAGATCTTAGCGCTACTAAGCAAACAGCGTCATAATGGTTGTAAAACTGAAAGTTCTGTCGCGTACTAATCCCCGTTCTGCCAATTAACTCTTGAAGAGGGAGAGATTTCGGAACACAATCATGCTGAGACTTCTATTCCTACTCGTATACCCCAAAAAGCAAATTATCTGAGTTAGGAATGCACCAAAGCGCAGCCTGGAAATCAAAGTTCGAAGTGTTGTTGACCAAATACGACCGCAAATGCTAAAAAAAGTGTGTGTGGAAATTGGTGTTCCAGATTACACTTTATATAGGTCAGACGCCACGTCTTATAACCGAAATCTAGTTGAAACAATAATATCACAAAAATGTCTATCCAAAGCCCGTTTCATTGACATTACAAATATTTCTTACCTTTATGATACATTAAAAAAAATCCCTGGTTTTTATACCACATTTTAATGTAATCTTTCTTAGAAATCTAAGAAATCTTACTTAAAAATATTTTTAACTTTTGGCCAAAAACTATATAAATTACTGAAATATTTAACTTTGGCAATGCGTAATATCTAAGAGCAGGCATCTACCAAATATCGGCTATCTTAAGGCCCTGATTCACTATCCTACACGATCGTACGATTCATTCACAGAAAACTGTTTCAAAAGTCTGGCCGACTTGAAAAAATCGCTTCAAAATGGCGTTGTAGGCCACACTATTATACAAGTATGATTGAAATAATTTATTTACACAATAAAACAACCAAAAACTTTTATTAACATAATAATTTTACATTACTTAAATTTTTTTCTCAAGGCACCAACAATAAAAAAATATGAGAAATATTTTTCACAATATAAAACACACTTATCGCACAGAAACCATAATGTTTTGAAAAGTTTCATAAAATTTTTCAAATCGCACGATTTGTCAAAAACTCTGTTGCACGGTTGCATTTTTAGTACTTTTTCAACACACATGCTTTATTTTGTAGATCGCACGATCGCGTATGATAGTGTAGCAAGGACTTTAGCAGAATATTTCGATTTCAAAAGTTTAATCTCAGTTACATTAATTACAAAAAAATAAGAATTATTCATTAAATAAAAATGTCTGATCTTCTGCACCAAAACAGTGCATTTGGCCGGTGATTTGATTTGAGTGTAGTATATTGGCTGTCATTTATCGTCCCTGATGTTAGTTAGTCTTCCTCTCGTAGCCTCTACTGAATGAACGTTGATACTCACAGATGGGTTGTCAGGTTAGTTGGTTTGTTGGGTGTGTTTGTAAGTTTGTTTAGCTGGTTCGGTACTTGGTTGGCTGACGGGTCGGTCGGTCGTTTGATCATTAGGTATCTACTGCCACTACTGCATGAACTACTATTACGTTTTCATGATTACGCTTCACACGAAGTGGAGTTTAAAAGTTGGTAGCAGCGTATCGTTTGTTATTTTCTTTTTGATATTGTTTTTATATCAAGCATTTGTTGTTGATTTTATTTTCAATTAAACTTACTCACAGATACTAACTCTCGCATACACACACACACACACACTCGCACACACAGGCTCAAATATTAATATTTATATTATTTTTTAAGTATTTCTTTCAACCATGCCAAAATGCTGATTGACGGACCAACGAACGGGCAAGTTTACTCGCTTACGATCACTCTCATTTAATTCGTTTTGTCGACTTGAGTTTAACCGTAGTATGTGTTTGATCGTCGTTCGCTCAGCTTGTTTCGTTCAAATGATCGCACTATAGCATTAGTCTTTGACGAAAGCGGATACGGATACGTCCTGAAGCGGTCTCCAAAACGGTTTAAATCAAAAATCATCTGTTTTTTTTTTCAATAAACCTACAAGACGAAATTTTTTGTTTATTTTTATGAATGCAGCACAATTTTTGCTCATGTGTCCAATGTGATCGTCTGGAACTAATTTTGCGGCTTAATTGTGATTAATGATTAAAAAATATATATATTCTTAAAGAGATGCAATAAATGCTGTTTTGTTATTTATTTGTTAAACAAATAAAATTTAAATAATTAAAACAGTGCCATTTTTTAAATGAATGTAATTTAAATAATATATTCCTTAAAGGAATCTAAAAAATAAATAATAAATTAAATAGTAAAGAAAAAAGAAGAATTGAATAGCAAGAACAAATGCTATTTTGTGAAAAAGGAATTTAACATTTTGCACAGAATTTTTAATAAAAAGGTAGGAGGATTATTTACAACTTAAAGTTTAACTGCCTTTTTTTATATATATAAAAAAAAAATAATTCAAGTTTCTTGCACAGATTTTTATAAAAAAATATTTCAATAAGAGCTTAATAAACATAACATTTTTTATAAATATTCAGCCATGTTCTGAGAAACGCGCGTTTTGAAACCGCAAAGCGTTCTGACAAACGAATAATTTAATTTTAGGTGTTTTAGAGAACGGGGGTTTTACTGGGATTTTGGTATTTTGTTCCAAAAAATGTGTTTTACATACGTATGTATGTATGTATGTGGTAGTTACTCGTATATAAAACGAAAAAAAAAAAAAATGATAACAAATAGAGAAATTTTTGAATTTGGTTTTTTTAAATGAAAATGTGTAAAATACTTTTAACTTTTTATTGAAATAAAAAGAAAACATTAAATTTTAATTGTGAATAATTTTATTTCCTTTAGCACAAGTTCAGCTTGAGCAAATTCAATCAGAAGTAGCTAATTTTAAGAGATATGCGTTTTCCAGGACACCTATTTGGCGGTTTCAAATCGAAACCATACTTCTGCTATACGCTTGTCAGCCAAACTATTTGGCATTTTCAAATCGAAAATGCTAAGTTTAAGCGATTTGCGTTTCCCAGAACATGCCTGACTATTACCAAAATTTTATTTTTTCAAATAATCTGGGATATAAGAAAAATAATTATGCAACTTATTAAGGACAAAAAAAAAAAAAAAAAAAAAAAATAAATAAATTTTGTTCGAGAATTATCTTAATCTTTGTTTGCCTTTTTTTAAATTAAATTAAAGTGTTGTTTTAAGCTTGAAGTCGGTTTTGTTTTTTATATAAAAAATGTTTAATGAATTTAATGTTCGATATTACGTCTTCCTTCGAAAAACTTCTTCAAAAAAAAAAAAAAAATTTTTTTTTGTATTTAATTGTTCGATCTTGTTTAAGTAAATATTTCTCAATTTTGCAGCTACAAAAAAAAAAAAAATTTTTTTTTAAATTTTTTCTCTGAATTTCGAAGAGGAAATATTAGGTGTGTTCCACGTGAATAACGAAACAGTCCAAACTAGTCCAAAAGCGTTCCACGTAACAATTTTTGTGCATTTTTGACAGAAAATGAGAGATAAATTTTTTCATTTCGTGAACAAATTAGCCCGAACTTTTTCTTTGGGTAAGTTCGAACTAGAATGGAATAATCAGCTGTTTTATGTTTACATACATATGAAACTGAAAATGTAATCAGAAAATTTGCAAATTGGAAAAAAGTTTTTGCTTAAAAATTAGTTAAAAGCAAAATGGAAGTTTGCCCGAACTAGTAATAATGTTGAGAAGTTGTAAACAGAAAATTAAATTAATTTATAGAATTTTTGTTGAACTTTTATAATTTTTTAAATTAAATTTTTGATTTGTACATTTGTACAACGGGTTATGCTGATAAGTAGTGTAGCGACTACGAAGCAGCTGGTTGTCCCCCAGCTATAGATTTGATTATTATTTTTCTTGTCTTCTTTAATCAAAATTATTGGTCACAGCAGATTTGTATTGTAAAAAATCCTTCTTAAGAAAAAAACTTAAGAAAGGGAAAACCCTGAACTATAACCCGTTGTACAAATCAAAAATTTTATTTAGAAAATTCAATTGTTATTTGGCTTTTGATTTTATAAATATGTAGTTACAATAAAAACCTATTGAAATTTTTACATTGCTTTTAATTTTACAACTGTTGCCAATAATGCAAATCTTTCGTTCTTAGCGTCTAAAATCGCTAAAATATACTTTAATCTAAAAAGTAAACAGCACTTGTATTGCGAGATGAACAATTGGGGTTTTTTTGCGTTCCAGTAGTTTTGGGTAAAATTTGCAAATTTAGAGAGTAATTTGCTTTTTACTCTCATTAGTTCGAACTAGTCCCAGATCTCGTGGAACACACCTATTATGATGTTTACAATCAATCCTATCCCCTTGTTTCGGTTTGACATTAAGTTTTAAAACAACCTGTATACTAGTAATAAAAATACAAACAGTTTACCAAAAAAAACATTAAATCAATATTGTTTAATGTCAAGCGCTTCGCATATCGCATATTTTTTCCTTTTGCTCCTCTGAGGCTTTTCATGCATCAAACCAAAATTAATTTTTTCTTACTTTTTTACTTTTCCATATTGAACAATAATAACTCAATATTGAGTTAGTACTTGTATGTACTCATACGAGTGAGTGCTTAATGTCACCTGATACCGATCGATGGAAAGTCCAATATAAATTAAATAACATTTCACCGTATTTTTTTTTTATGTCATCATAAATAGTACATTGAACCTAATCTTAAAAATGTAAATAATTTTAAAAATAAGACAATGTGTTATTTTAAGAGATGATTTAATTCCTAGAAATTTCATTGATAAGTCGAGAACATAAACAAAATACTTGTAAATACTCGTAATTAAATGGGAACAATTCATTATTTTGGCTGTCAATAAAAAATTAATTATTTTTTAGCATTCAATTTCATAGTAAAACGTCTCGTTTTTTCATTATTTTTTATTATATTCATATGTGCGGTGTAATGTTGACAAACAGTGACCAAAAGTCATTGGCATCAATTTAGAGTACTCGTAAAAAATATCCGTTATTATTAAAGACCGTGATTCACTATCCCACACGATCGTGTAGATCGTGCGATCTATTAAATAAAACATGTGTGCTGAAAATGCAACTGTATGACAGAGTTTTTGACAAATCGTAGGATATGAACAATTTTATAAAAATTTTCAAAATATTCTCTATATTCCAAGCCATCAAAACACTCGGTTACACATTCGCCTTCAACAGCAATTATGTATTCTTTGATAGACCTTCGGTATTTCCTAGACCTAAGCAATAGATAGAAGCTGTCGACAACATTCAATAGTTTTTGGCAACTAGAAACTAAATGAAGAAATGTTTGTGTCGACTTCATAGGACGACGATGACGTCTTATGGAATATGGCGGAATATAATTTCTTTGCGATCAGTGTGGTATATGAGAATATTGGTAAGTTTTCAATTATTTTATTGTATATATAAGTTATTGCAATCATACTTGTATAATAGTGTGGCCTACCACACCATTTTGAAGCGACTGTGTAAAGTCGGCCTGTGAATGAATAGTACGATCATGTAGGATAGTGAATCAGGACTTTAAGCGGCAGCGTTCGACATAGACATTTATATTCTGTGCGGCTTAAGTTTTTAAAAAAGACAAAATTACATTCGATTCCCATTGAGTTTTTTGTAGTGCCCTTACATTTACCTGGTATGAATTCGCTTTGTGAAAAGCTATCCCTTGCCTATTGGCCCCACTAGGGCACATTTGTATACTGAAGTCTTCACCCGAAACCACAAAAACAAAAACAAATTAGTTCGACGCCAAATCTCTTTAAAACAGCGGCGTACTCGGATTACGAGAAAAAAATAATATTAAAAAAACAGTTTATTACAGTTATATTACGAAAAAGAACACGACCGTACATATATACACATGACACTTATCATGCATGAGAAACGCAAATCGCTTAAATTTAGCGTTTTCGATATGAAAACGTCAAACAGGTGTTCTAAGGAACGTATAACGCAAGAAATATGGTTTTGCGGTTTGAAATTGCCAAATAGGTGGTCTGGAAAACGCTTATCGCTTGAAATTGGCGACTTCATTTCGCATGTATATATTGAAGTGAACTGATTGAATTTGCAAAAACTGAAAAGGCAATAAAATTAATCACAATTAAAATTTAATATGTTTTCTTTTTATTTCAATAAAAAGTTTAAACAATTTTACACATTTTCATTGAGAAAACTAAATTGAAAAATTTTTCTATTTGTTGTCAGATTTTGTTTTTTTTTTCGTTCTATATTACTAACACATACATATATACGTATGTAGAACACATGTTGTATTTTTTCGGCAAAAACTCCTAAACGCCAGTAAAACGCCCGTTCCTTAGAACACCTAAAAATCAATTAAGCGTTTTTCAAAACGCATTGCGGTTTCAAAACGCGCGTTCTCGGAACATGGCTGTATGTGTGAAATAAAATCTCGGCCGAATGCTCGCTGGCTTACTTCTATAGATGGTCCATATTTTCAACGATTCTGAGTGGAAATTCAATTATCTCATCCTTTAGCTCTAGCATTGTTCTAGGCACATATATTATTATTAAAGCAATAAATAAAAAACAAACATAACATATAACATAAACAAGACAGCTTTAATATGGTAGTGATATAAGCAGAGCTGTCTCTTGTTTCCTTTGCGTAAATTTGTCAAAAAAAAAACACATAGACTTTCTTATTTTTTCAAACAAAATTTTGACAGCTGTTCATAAATTCTACCACAAAATACATGTTGCCGGTTTTTGGTGTTGTATTTATTGTAATTCTGCCATTAGATCTGCTTAGAAACAAGTTCACTTGAATTTCATCATTTTCTGCAACAGTTGACTAACATCTAGCAATGACTGGACTGTTTTCAAAACACCCAGATTCCATGAATATATTAATCAAGACTCTTTTCTTTTTGGCAAAACTAAATCGAACTTCTAGATAGAAATTTGCAAGTTATTAGTGAATGAAAATATAAAATAAAAGAAAACAAACACGCGCAAAACAAAATTTAAATATTCAACGAATAATTTTAAGTTCAAAAATGACAAAAATTTCACCGCTTTATGCTGCAAATATTTATTCAATTCACAAAGTATTGTTAGTTGTAGTATGTTTAATAATAACGTTAATTATAAACATGTGTCTAGGAACATGTTGATGTGAAATTCGCAAGCAACATATTGCAACAACAACAGCTTCAAAAGCTGTGTGAGTTGGGTAATTAAGAAACGTTTCATCTAAAAGAAATAGCGGTTGGGAATGGAAAAAAAAAACTATCTGAAATTAAGTAACCCAAACACTTACAGCCTGGTCCACGAAATCGTTCAATATGTTAAGCGACTGACGGCAAGTCACTCATTAACGCTCCCATAAGCGGCCCACACTCATATAAAAAAGCGTCTTCATATCGATGACGGCGGGACATCAGAATAGTGACATCAATATTATGTAAATAGTCATCAGTAATGTGAAAACAGACATCAATCTCAATGACAAAAGTCATCAGAGAATGCTGTCATTCATTGAGTATCATCAATGTTACAACTATGGTAACATCAATTTATTGATACATTTCATTAATAATTATAATATATCTAATTTGTAAAAATTTATTTAAAAGAAAGGGTAAATAGTATTACAATATTTTCAATTTATTGTTGAAAAAGAGTTTTGTTGATAAAATCATTATTTTTAAACTTAAATGGATTTTTAAGAAGTAGAAAAAGACGCGTCATACTGATGTAAATTTGTAATCACAGCAAGTATTGTTTAAGCAAAGGCAAATAAGTATAACTATAAAGCGAATATATAAATGATGATAATAATACATCATAATAATAATACATACTTTGTCATCACATGCGATGTTAGTTAAATAACGAATCCTGAAAGAAGTAAAATGCTAACGCCACACACTGATATTATATTGATGACAGTAAGTCATCAAAAGTATTAGAACATTTTTAATACTCATTGCTTTCTTGAAAGTAGTGATATATAAAGTTATATGTTTGAACATATTTCTGAATTAAATTAAATATAACTAGAGCGTAAAATTAGTTGGTGATAGCATACCATGGTACTGATGACATTCTGTCATAAAATTTATGTCACTTAGTCATTTTTCTGGTGTTAATGAGCCATCACATCAATGAGATTTTTACATCATATCGAAACCAAATTATAGTTGGTCTGACGTTAGTGTGATATTCTATTGATAATATTTCGTCATTATATTGGCTTCATTTAATCATTTCTTCGATATTAAAATGTTACTGTATTGATCATATCATATCAAACGTATTCCAATAAAGCATCACCATGATGTCAGTTTGACATGTCATTGATGAAATAATTGTCATAATTACTGCTAATGACAGATAAACTGACGTCATGGTTGACATCACAGCGATAAAAAGTGTCATGGGATCAAAAATGATGACATTTGACATTGCATTAATGTTAAAATACATCACAGTTATGACGAGTTTTCTATGAGTGCACTAACTATCGACTTGTCCGTCTTCCGGTTTGACTTAACGTAATCAATCTATACCAGGTAATATGAAACACTTGTTTCGCTCTCTGAACCACGACTACGAAACTTGGTGTTCAGATGATTGTTTTTGTTTCACTTTGATGTTTATATATTTTTGGCGCAAAAGTTTAACGCGGTTTTTCTGTCTTACTACTTATTTTTGTGCGTTCAATTATTTTGTTTTGATTGTACAAACATGATTTTTTTTTCTTCATTAACTTATTTTAATAGCTAGCTCAGAAATTAACGATAATTGTTTATCAAAATTAGAGCAGACGGTATATTCTTTGTGTTTGGTCCAAGAATGATAGAATACATGATCACGACAACTTTCACAGAAAATTTAAATATTCTGGGCATGCTCGTCAACTGACGTCACGAAACAGTACAAATACAGCCGTAGATGATTTGGAAATACATACGCTTTCATGGATAAAACTAGAGAAATCATGCGCATGGCGTAATCTCTAGTTCTATCATTTTTGGGTTTGACCAGCTGTTTCAAATTGAAACAAACTATTTCGCTCTGCAAATTTTGTATGGCCTGGGCTACGAAACACGAACTTAAGTGTCCGTGTGAGCCAAACCAACTGTTTCAGAAATTAAACGCTATTTTAAAAACAAAAATCGTTAAAACATGTAAAACATCAATCCATCATTTCGGTGAAAGTAAGTGGTGGTGGCTCCGGATATTTCCAAAGCGTTTGCCAGAGTGTGGCATGGTGCTCTACTGGCAAAACTTACTGCTTTAGGTGTCGGTGATGTCTTTTCTCGGTTTATATCGAGCTTTCTCAGAGACCGCACTATACGAGTTGTTATAGATGGGATCTTATCAAACGAGTTCAAGATTAATTCAGGGGTACCGCAAGGCTCCGTTCTTTCTTCTACTCTATTTCTTATTTTCCTCAACGACCTTCTCTCTCAAACTTCCAACCCTATCTACTCTTTCGCGGATGACAGCAGCATTTTCATTCGTACACTTTTAGCTATAGGTCCAGCCTATCAGAGATCGCTGCCAAGAGGCTAAATATGAACGATTCACTGAATAGCGATCTTCTATTAATCTCCGAATGGGGTCGTAAAAACAGCGTCTCCTTTAACGCTCGTAAGACCCAATGCTGTTTATTAACACACAAACAAACGACCGCAAGTGCTGCTTCATCTGTACTCATGGATGGTATAAATATTGAGGAATCGCATGCTCTTGGAGTTCTTGGAATGAAGATACAGTGTGATGTTCGCTGTAGTGAACACATTTTTCATGTCTCTAAAGAAGCATTCAAGGGCCTCGGTTTTTTGACACGATGTAAGATCTCCTTACTATTTATACCATCTACATCCGACTGAAAATGGAATACAACTCTCATGTTTGGGACGATCCCCCAAAGTCTGTTTTGGGGTTGCACGACCGCGTGCAGGAGAGGGCAAAGAAGCTTATCGGTGACAGTAGGGTATCCAACTCTTTTGACTCACTAAAGCATCGACGAAGCAGTGTGGGGTGCGTTACTCTGTTCTGTCGTTACTATAATGAATTTTGCTCTGACGAGATTAGCGATATTGTTCCCGAAACTCGATAATTTTGCGTAACACGCATGCATCGTCCAGAGTCCATCCATTTGTGGTCGATTGCCCGAGGAATCGCACTACGCATTACAGAGAGAGTTCGTTTTTCAGCCGTACGCTTCGTCTGTGGAATAAGTTGCCTGCAGACGTGTTTCCTGTCTGTTATAGCGTTGGAAAGTTCAAGTCAAATGTTCACAAACACTACTCCCTCTTTCCCCCTCCTCACAACTTATTTTCCTAGTTCTGGTACAATGCACTGCATATGTAGGGGTCACCCCCTGAGTACTGGTCCAAGATAAAAATAAAATAAAATAAAATAAAATAAAATAAAAGAAAATAAAACAAAATAAAATAAAATAAAATAAAATAACATAAAATAAAATAAAATAAAATAAATTAAAATAAATAAAATAAAATAAAATAAAATAAAATAAAATAAAATAAAATAAAATAAAATAAAATAAAATAAAATAAAATAAAATAAAATAAAATAAAATAAAATAAAATAAAATAAAATAAAATAAAATAAAATAAAATAAAATAAAATAAAATAAAATAAAATAAAATAAAATAAAATAAAATAAAATAAAATAAAATAAAATAAAATAAAATAAAATAAAATAAAATAAAATAAAATAAAATAAAATAAAATAAAATAAAATAAAATAAAATAAAATAAAATAAAATAAAATAAAATAAAATAAAATAAAATAAAATAAAATACAGCTCTAAATGAATTTGCCAAAAAAGTAAAAGAAAAAGTTGTCAAATAAATAAAAAAAAAAAAATCTGATATAGTTAAAAAAAATTGTCCTTAACCAATCAATTAGCATGCAGCCCGCTGATGTTGTATAAAAACAACGTTTAAAAGTGATGTAGCGGGATACCTTCACATTTTATGAAATAGATAATGTTATATATAAATTAAACAAACATATGGCATCACTTGTGCAAACATGAGGCTACATGAAAATATTCGCCGACGGTTGATTATGTGTGGTAGGCTGAATGATAATAAATTAATATTATTTTATCTAGCATTGTCTTTTTGATAAAAACGATTCAAAAATATATAATTTTTGATACAAGCACAAGCGTTTTTAGCTGAAATATTAAAAAAAAACAAATAATATAAAAACATTTGTGTCGCCAGTATTTTATTGACGCAAATAAAAAAATTTTTCCTATTTTACAGCCAAGCAACTTCAATATTTGCAAAGTAAAAAAAAGAAAATAACAGCTGTTGTACTCGTAGATAAACAAGATCGGTGGCACGTGTTTTGATATACATATTGCTCCTTTATTGCAATATAGTCATAACTATATAGTCATAACTATTATTTGACTCATCTAAGGAAGGTGTTCCAGATATGCTAACTGCCAGAAATACTTTCTAGATTTGTTTACGACTATTGGAAATTTGACAGCCCTTACTAAGTGGCAAAGCATCACGATCTTTATCTTTATTTTCAATCAGACCAAAGCGTGAAGCGCGCATTCGAAACGACTGAACCCAACTACTTATGAGTTACTAATATCGCTTAATATTTTTGTTTATACTTCAGTCAATGAAACGCTGCGGGTCAATGAATTTTAAACCGTTATTTATTTATTTGTTTTTACGGTCATTTTTTATCGCTGTCCAAAATAAATTTACATATGTATGCAAAAAAAAAAGAAGAAGTAAACAAAAAATTTACTTTATTTTGCATAAACATTTAATCTCTTCAAAAATTTTGACAATTTCTTGAGCTGAAAGAGTAAACAAAAGTAGTTGCTTGTATTAAACACTAAATATAAAAAAAAAAACGCCCAAAACTGTTGTAAAACGATAAAAAGCGATTGGTTCAATGACCTGACTCTGATCGAAAGGGTTGAATACACGAAAATTGTATCACTTTAGTTGGTAGCTTGAAATGTTTGATAACTTAAAAATGAGTCAAGTTTAAATAACAAAACGAAAATGACAGCAAATCAAAAAGAAACTTGGTCACATTGAGACAATTTTTTTTAAAATAAAAATAAGGTCTCATATATTCAACTAAAAACCCAATTAGGAAAATTTTGTTAATAGCATATTATATAGCCAAGTCACAGTATTTAATCCCGATTCGAAATAGAATTGAAATTGCTATTCGGAAAGAGAATATTTCGAATTTCAAGAATGACATTAATATTTTTTCTTGAAAATGATTTCTTTCATTCGGAAAAACAGGGTGTCCGCGGGGAGATATACTACTTTGTTTTGCCGCCATTTTTGTGAAGTAGACACGTGGCAAGTTTATTATGGGAAAATACTCGACAAACAAAGCGTTTTAATCGTTAAAACATTTTATCAAAATCAGTCATCGATTACTCTGACAATGAGAAAGTAATGAGAAATTTTTTTGCCAACGTCGTGCTTAGACGTTTGATCTTCAAAGAACAACTTTAGCCACAATTTTGCACCAGGACTTGCATAGGTTGTAAGGTGGGGGAAAGAGGGAGTAGTGTTTGTAAACATTTGACATGAACTTTCCAACGCTATAACAAACAGGAAACACGTCTGCAGGCAACTTGACCACAGTGATTAATGAGCGTTAATTTTGTTTTTGTATTTTTTTTTTTGCTTTTTACAACAAAAAATATTAAATAAAAGTAGTTTTTCCTTAAATCTATTGGTGTTTGCTCTTCCATTTAGAACTTTTGGGCACCCCTGCACTAGTGCCCCGTTCAGTAAGACGTACCAAAGCTTTTTCCTGCGGTTTGGAGCTTAAGCGAATATTTCACGCCATGTTTATATTAGATGACTGCTCCAGCACAAGAAAAATGTCTTACAAGACGCGGTAATATTTTCAAGTACTATCCATCCTCTTCTTTCACACTTCAAAACAAACACTTCAGTGGTGAAATGTTCTAAACACATAATGAATATTGTCTTACAATCGTTTAGAAAAAATAGAAGCAAAACACAAGTACAACTGAAGTAGAACAAAATTGAAGTAGAACTTCAAGCACTGAAGTAATGTTCTACTTCAGTTTTGTTTATAAATTTTTTTGTTGTTATTCATGGTTTTTGTCTTTGTATTAGTGCACAAGTGCTGTATACACAGATGCTCCTGTGCCAATGTGTTAGTGCTAATGTTTTAGTGCACTCGCTATCAAGGCGAATTAATTATTAGGTGGATGCATCGGCGAATTCAGGCGAATTTGATTAATATGGCGGCACTTTGTCTGTCAAGTTTTGTTTACCTTTTTCGGCGCCATTTAAATTTTTGTACATGTTCGTGTTACGCCTAGTATAAGTAAAACTCAGTTTCATTGGTTCAACTACTTTTGACAGCTTAAGTGTGAATTCGCCTTAAACAAATTACCTGTTGTTATTTTTATAGTTGTAGCGAATCGGCTACCTTGTTTTTTGTATCATGCTCGCTATGTTTTGCTATGAGTCATCGTTTATTTGTCTGATTCTGATGTTTTGTTTTGGTCTTTTGCTATGCAACAAAACTATGAAGTGTTTGTTTTGTTTCCAAATGTAGTACTGCTTGTTTGTTTTGTTTTAAAGATTGTTCTAAAATACAGTGCTTGGAAATACTGCATAGTAGTGCTCTTTAGAACATTCTGTGCAGCCTTTTAGCACATACGAGTATGTCGTAAAAACAAAACATCCTTGAGTTTACTTTGACAATTCTACTTTCTGTGACGTAAATCCCTTCAATCAAAATAAAAACAAAACTTTATCACATCTTATCATATCAGTTTCTGTTTTCGCAAACAAGTGATAACAAAACTGTAGTTGTTGCTCTTGATAATGTAGTTGATAATAATTATGTTGCTGATACATACACATGTATGCAAATATACACACACACATACACGAACAAATACGTAACCATATCATGATCATGAAATTAAATCGTCACTATTTTAACTAAATAATCTATGAGCGGTATAAACAAGCGCACATGTACAATCTCTTTTCCCATTATCACGATGATAATGATGATGATGATGGTAATGAACTTGAAAATAAAAATTAATACAATATTATTATTATTGTATTATTAAACGGCTGTGTGTACTTATGTACACACAATCATTCATACACAACACTCTCTCACCCATACCGATATTTATGCACACACCAGTGTGGCCATATCCAAAAATATTTTACAGCGAAATCAGCTTTATAAAAGTAATGCTAAAAGAATTCTTATGTGCTGTTCATAGAACACAGACGAGCACTCGTCTAAAAAATTTTATATGGAAATCACTCAAAAAATCGAGTAACTTTCATAAAAACTTTCTAGGCGAGTTGCTCGTCTGTATTCTATGAACAGCACATTAAACTGCAAAAAAATATATTTAATTGAATTGCATTTATATTATTTTAGTTAGCATATCTTTATAAAGGGTTTATTTTTCATAATTTCCCCTTTGAACAAGTTATTGACCATTATTTCATTAAAACAAACTGATTTCAAACTTAAGTGCTGTCCACACCTGATATGAGAACACTAAAAGGAACAGCAAAATACTGTTACTGTCTGTTGCAGGCTGAAATGTTACTGTTTTCTTGCCGTCTTGACACGGCATTTAAGAAGTCTGTTTTAAAAACTCTGTCTTAACAGAAAATGACATTTTAATATAAAAAAGTAAAAATAGTTTCAAATTAAAAGAAATTGCCAAATAAAAAGTTCAAATTCTTATTTTACATTGCAAATTTTGCCATAAAAACATATTTTTTTAAACAACCTATAAAAAAGGACATAAAAAGTGCTTTTGCTGTTGTTGACGGAGTTGGAATAATGAAAAATCAAGACATACGGGTACAATTGCGCCGTCAAAGGTATGTTTTAAGAGTATATCTTAACGGCGTTTCATATCTAATGTAGACGGGTAGTTATAAACAGCTTGTTTTCTATGTTTTCCAGCTGTCTATATGTATACATTACAGAGGTGCTATCCTAATCATCAGTAGAGTTTGGAAATTTTTGATTTCCAAAGTCTCAATATAAAGTTGAATATTTGATGATCTCAAATATTCAACTTTATATCCCAACAATCTAAATAAATTGTTGAGAATTTAAAAAGACAAATGTTCTAATAATCATTTATACACGTCTCTAACTTTTCTTTACACCTTTCACACAAATGAACAACCATTGTATCGAAAAGCAGAGGACAAAAACTCACACAATTGAGTTTTATTCTCTATAATATATAAAAACGAAAATTAAAGGAGTTTCAGTCGTAAAGCAGCTCTGGGCTAAAGAACAGCTCCCGTGTCATCGTAATTATTTCTTAAGGGAGGTCAAGTTTGTGTTTGTTGTTGGGTCGTCGAGAGTTTTGCGTCTCACTCGCACTGGTTAATGGTTTGCCTTAACTAACTGTATTGGTTTAGAGTTTTTTAGAGGTTATTTTGTTGTTAACCATGTGGAAACTTTCTATATGAAGGCATAGGACGTTATAGTTAGTCACAGCGACGCTACAAAAGTACTGTTAATACCATCTTGGGCATTATGGTCTTTGTCACCCCGCCCATGCTGTGCATCCTATACTTTGCAAATTTACTTTGCAACTGTATAGTTACTAAATAAATAAATAAATAATAAAGAAGTTTGTCGGAGTAAAATCATTTCTATTAGACAATACTAGTTTCAATCTTTATATTAGAAAGCAAGCAGCACGGCTGCAGGTTGTTGTCCATGCTGATTTTGTCGTTGTAGTCCAATTAAACTAATTTCTATTTTTGTTGGCTACAAAAGCTTTGTTAGTGATGTCAATGTGTCAACCGAATACAAATAAATTAGTGCTTTGAAAAGAAATTTAGAAATTGTATTCATAAAAAAGTTAAACAGCTTTAACAATAATTTTTAGGACAAATACAACAAAACTGTATTCATACAAGAATTTTATCTATTTTTTTAAATGTTCTGTTAAGCATTTTTTAAGTTAACCGTTTTAAAAGCTGATTCTACCCATTTTTAAGACAAGTTCAAGGCGATGTTTGTGTTTTTAGATATTGTTTCTTTATACGAGTATATTATATATAGCAAAAAGTCTTATTTAAATCTAAAAATTTGTTTATTCAGCATATACTTATATGTACTGTTTTTGGTAAAAAGAATTGGCAAAAAGTATTGTTATTTATAATGTCGGATAATTTAAGTTCTGTGTGCTTATAAAAAGGAAATGTGTCCCAAGAGTAAAAGCAATCAATTTTATATTTTCTGGTATTATTACATATTGTAATTGATCGCAGCAATTATTGTTATAACTGGAAAATAAATATCCTGCTTGGTGAAAGCCAGATTTGAACTTTATTAGCCAGAAAACAATGAACCATTTAGATATTAGAGAATAAATTCAAATTTAGTTGTTAAATAACTAAAATACACATATACAAATTTTCATACCTGCAAAAATCAACATGATAGTTTTTCGTGTACAAAAACTGATTTTTATAACCTGAAATTTCGTATAGAATAGCGCACTGCGCTTTATTTGTATTTTTCGTAAACTGAAACAAAAATTCATATTCTTACATGTATTGCAAATTATTACAGATATTTGTTAGTGTTTCATATATTTCTTTCTGTTATTATAATATTATTGAAACAACAACCATTTATGGATGCACACACACCTCTTCTTTTATATGTATATTAAAGTGTATATTTCTAAATAGAAAATGTTTAATAATAATTCTTGCCAAAAAAATTATTTCCGTATGTTGGTTTATAAATTACGGAATTATATTTAAATTACTTTAGTCTTTAAATAGTTCATTGAATTTTCTTGCGTTTTTCTTACTCTTCACAACCCAGTTGATAGCTTTAGAAACAGCTAAAAAAAATTCTAAGTGGCACCATTGAAATGCAAAAAAGCAGCTGTTTATATTTCAGAAGTTTTATTTTAATTGTGGATTTTGATTGTGATTTACAAATATTTAATTTTTTAATATTTATATATATTATTACATCGAATACTAAGTAGCTCAAACTATTTTAGCAATAGCTACTATAGAATTATCTAAATTTCCCTCAGCCATTTTATAAGCACAAAAAGCTTTTTAATATTTGTAAGGAGATAAAGAAAACAATATCAGCTGTTTATTATGTAGCTGGCTACAGGCTACATTTGTAGCCAGCGGCATTTGTAGTCGTTTGTTCGTGTAGCCTGCTGTCTCGAATGTGTTTAATGCTTTACGGTAAAATTTCGCTTATTAAAAATTAATAATAAACATATGTGTAGGTATAGAAAACACGGACGACAAATTTATTAGATTTTGGAAAATTTACAGCTAAATCCGATGAATATGTGCTAAATTTAGCCGCAACAAAAATACTAAAATGGTCACATTGGCATGCACATATGTACATACATATGTATATTCGCTGCTCAGACTTTAACAACATGTGTGTATCAACAAGTTGGTTACGTGTTCAACAACAACATCAAAATTATTAAACCAAGCAATGTCGTGTGTTCGTATTAAAATCCATTGTACAAAATGTTTCGTACATTCATATAAACATCTGTATACACAATCGTTGATACTTCTGTGTTTAAATATCAGATACTGAAAAATGTTTGATTGGCGATGGTTTTAGGCAACACTTATTTGGTTGTTGTTGTTGTCGTTGTTGTTTGTATTTGTTGTGGAGAAACAACAGTTTTTAGTTTGTTTAAGCGGCTACCGTTTACTCGATATGTTTGCATGCTTCAGTGAGATATGCAGTTTGCTAAATAGGTGTAATCGTAAAAATGTCATTATCGGATGATCAAAGAAACTTTGCTTTAAGAAAAAAATAATAATTTTGTCTTTGAAATTAGAAATGATTTCTTACCGAAAAACCAAAAAACGATTTCAATTCCACTTCTGATCAGAATTAAACTCTGCAACATAATATGTTATGAACTAATTTTTTTATTGCTGTTTTAGTTTTTTGATTTTACAGGGTGTTCACTGGAAAGGTATATTCCAAGCAGTAATAAATAAAAGTTTTGGCGTTAAAAAGTTTTCAGTCATATCACGAAATTCAATAATAATATGACTATAGTGGTCTAAACTTCTATCAGCGTCAAAAGTGAGTCAACATCAATAATAGTTTTATATTTCGTTTTATAACATTGCTAGTATTAGCACTAGAATAATCTTAGTAACTATAATTAAGAGACTATCTAATGCTTACTTAATCAGTTTCAAAAAATATTCAAAAAATAAGGCCAACAATTTTTTAACTAAAACTATCAAAAATGACGCTTCAAAAATGAGTAAACAGTTTCCTCCTTATTTAATTTTTTCGCTAAAACCGGTAGATTAACAGCAATTTTTATGATGATTTTTATTGAAAAAGGCAAAAAATAATTGTTTTATTAAATTGTTAAATTTTGGTTGAACTTTTTATAATTTTTTAACTTTAAAAAATTGTTTGGTTTGTACATATGTACATCAGGTTTTTAGTTCAAGTTTTTCCTTTCTTACGTTTTTTCTTAAGAAGGATTTTTTACAATACAAATTTGCTGTGATCAATAATTATTGATTGAAGAAGACAAGAAAAATAATAATCAAATCTTTAGCTGGGGGACAACTAGTTGTTGCGTAGTCGCTACACTACTCATCAGCACCCACTGGGATTTGAACTCGGGTCATGACGTATCATGATCTACTGCTTTAACCACTCAGCCACCGAGCATTTAATTATTTTCCATCTATATTCATCTCATATTGAATCACATATGCATTTTTGTTAATTGCCCGCATTGTTTGTACAGCGTATGCTGTCTCTGAACTAGCGGTATTTGTTTTTATTTATTAACATAATTGTTTTAGTTAATTGATAATCAATATACGTTGTGGAAGTGCCTGTAAAGTTTTATAAAAGCCGTGAATAAGAATGAAAACGGAAATTGCAATAGAAACAAGAAAAACTATAATAGAGCTAAGAGAAAAAGATTAATCATTTCGAAAAATTGCTCATGTTTCATCAGCAGCAATCAGTGGATGTCACAGATCAACAGTATTATGTGTGCAAACTCCGCTATAAAGTGGTCTGTCCAAATCGTTTATGTTCGATACTGAGCAAACGCGGCACCCATCTTGCCGATGGCTGTTTCATATGCAAATGTTCATGCAAAATGTGGAACACACGTTCATATGACATATTGCTATTTCAACAATCTGACGTAACTTGACTCGGCGATCATTCATAACGATACCGAGAATTTTCTTGATATTTTCTTCGGTATCCCCACTTTTTTTGTCCTTCCTGTTGATCGTATGGTTGCAGTGCTTGTCCGGTTTTACCATGTAGTCTGACGGAGTTTATTGAGCTTTTATTTTGTCTCTTTCGCCTGTTTTCCTTTCAAAAAAGAAAATTCACTTTTTTCGATTTTTCAAGAAACACAAAAGTTGCTCACTTCAAACGACTACAATAAATAAACCAAATGGCGACATTGGACAGATCGCAAGTCGTTGGACAGATTTAGTCTTTCATTTTGTTATTGTTAAAGTTTAACCTCCACAAACACTACTCCCTCTTTCCTCTTCATCTCAACTTATTTTCCTAGTTCCAGTACCAGCATATGTAGGGGTCATCCCCTGAGTACTGGTCCAAGATAAAAAAAAAAAAACAAAGCGGTGAACAAAGCTTTACAAAGCTAAACCAAAAATTGATATGTAAAAAGATATCAAGTACAAATGTAGAATCAATTCTTTTGATGCTCTGCATATCCCCAAGTAAGCCGACATACATACGAGCATTTGTACCAAAGAAAAGTTCATTGTATTTGTGCGCTGAGTGATCGATCTTACACGTCTGTCCTACCAATCCAATACGCAATGTGGATGTAGCGGTAATGCTTTCATTTATTTACAATATTACAACATCATATGCGAGTAATCGATTAATTATTCATCAATATTTTCTGGGGCGTTAAAATGTTTTTGCGGTTCAGTGGCATTTATTATTATTCTGATTATAATTTTTTATTTTTATACTTTTAAGTTTTTATTTTTAATTTTGCATGTGTTATTTATTAATGATTTAGTTGATTTCTTAAACGTGTGCAGCATTATTATTATAACTCATATACATACATATGTATACGGTTTTTTTTTTCTTTTTTTGTTATTGAAAAAATAATTGAAAATGTATTTTAATGAAAAGCAAAAAAGAGTTTTTATAGCAATGATTTGTTTACGTGCCTTGGCGCATAAATGTTGAATTGCATATATTTAAACTTTTTTGGTAATTTCAGAAGCGCATGTACACCCATACATACACACGTATTAACTCTTCATTAAACTCAGAAATCTTAAACTGTGTGCTTTTGCTAGAACCCTACTGGAAATTTATATTCATAATACGCAAAGCAAAAAAAAAAAAGTCGTTAAAACAGCAGACGAAATCGTTTAACATTCGAGTTTGTTGTAAACGCCACTGAATAGAGTTTTTTTTTTTTTTTGAAGTATAAGAATATTATGTCTGTATAATTTTAAAACTGCCCACTTAGTAAGTGATTTCAAAGAAGCCAGTAAATTGATACATTTTTTTTACTTAAGTTCTTGTTTCTTTGGTCTGGTACCGACAAGAGTGCTTATTAAGTGTTATTTTTATTTGTAAACACCTTTTAACAGAGTTTTTAATAAAACGCCGTTTAATATTGTCTACATTAAAGTTAATTTGACACTTATTGTTTTATTAATTAATCATAAATAATGCAAAATACTTGTATTAAATTACAACAACTGTTTAGAACTTAATAAACATTCATAAATTTGAAGTAATTCGAGATTGAAATAAACTTGACTCTGAAGTTAAGTTCTTTGCTTTTCGAACATTTAAATCAAAATAACAATTAATAATTGTTAAATAAATGTAAGAACTTGTTAAGTTTTTTGTTTGTTTTTCGTTTTTCGTTTTTCGTTTTTTTTTTTTGTTTTTTTTTTTGGGTCAAGTTGGTAATGAAATAAGTTGGGAAATTATATTTTAAATTCTGAAAATTACCAATTGCAATGATATTGAGCAATCGTTAGTAATATGAGTTCTAGGTAAAATAACTTAAAGCATTTTGGGGAAGTTTCGTTACCCAAAAATTATTGAGGCAAAATTTGCTAAGTTTAAGACTATTCATTTTAAAATAAATAAAATAACATTTTTATAAAAGTGAGTTTTAAACTTGAAAGTTATAATATTATAAGAGATTTTGTGGTAAGGGAAATTTTGAACTCAAAGATTTTGGCAAAAATTTTTAAAACTTTACATGACATTCTTGAAAGGGGATAAAACCATATTTCATTTGAAGGAAATTTAACTCTCTCCATGACATTCTTAATATGTGAAAGTCCATTAGTTTTTATTCAAATTTTAGCCAAAATAAAAATTTCCTTTAAAGGAAATTTTAGCTTAATATATCAACAGTATTTTTAGTGACTTTTTCATTATTTTCTAAACAACATATCATTTTAGTATATTTTGTACATATTTTATACAAACATATATTTTCCAGTTAATTTCCCAATTTAAGAATATTTAATAATATTTTTGTTTTTACATTTAGCACAAAGAAAGGGAAATTTTTATTTTGAAATTCTCTGTAGTTTTTATTGAGTTTACATTAAAATTTTTAACACAAAAAATTATTTGTTATTAATGTAATATTGGCATTGAAATAAAATTTCCCGCCAGAGAAATTTTTTACCTCAAATCCATAACATTATCTATATAAAATTTTCACATGCTTTTATATAAAAACTTAATACAATTTGTTTGTTCGGTGGAGGATATTTTTATTTTAAAAACATTTACAGATTTTTTATTGTTGCCTTTCAAAAATTTTAATATAAAAATTATTTTTCATGGGTTGAATAAAATATTAGCATTAAACTTCTATTTTCCACCAAGGAAAATTTTTTAAGCTGCTAGCTGTAACTGCATCTAAATGAAATTCGCGCATATTTTTTTATTTTATTAAAATTTTAAAAACAAAAAGTATTTATTATTCATAAAAAATATTGCATGTTTATTAAACTTTTATATGACAATTTTTTTGTAGAAATTTTTCAAATAAAGGTTTAAAAAACATACAATATTTTTTATGAACAAGGCCAGAAATCTATAAAATTTCTTTTTCAAAAACTTTCACTTAAAAAATTTCCCTGTAGGGGATATTCTTACTTTAAGAATCTTAATATTTGTCTTAATTTATCATAAAAAACTATTTGTCAAGCTTATAAGCAGGAAACTTATAGGTATATCCCTCCAACGGAAATTTTTAAGCTGCTAGCAATAACACTAACTAGATGAAATTCTTGCAAGGTTTTATATAAGAAATTGGTATCATAACTTTTCCTTCAAAAATTTACATATAATGAAAATTTCCCAGCAAGGGAAATTTTTATTGCAAGGCGGTTAGCAGCTTTTTTGTCGTGTTCTTTAAAAATTTTAGCTTTGAAAAATTATTTGTCAAGATTTTAAGCAAAAAATGAACACTTAAATAAAATTCCATTGCTGGGAAATTTTTACTGCAAGGCGCATAGCAGATTTTTTGTTGTGTTCTTTAAAAATTTTACCCTTAAAAAATTATTTGTCAAAATTTTAAGCAAAAAATTAACATTTAAATAAAATTCCCCGCAAGGGAAATTTTTAAGCTACAAGCAATAACACTATCTATATGAGATTCTTATATATTTTGATACAAGAAATTTATGTCACTTATTTTTCTCCAAAAATTTACACTCTATAAAAATTTCCCATCAAGGGAAATTTTTAATTCAAGACCTATAACAGATTTTTTATCATTTTCTGTAAAAATGTTAGCTGAGAAAATTATTGTTAAAAACTTTAAGCAATACATTGTTTTTCAATTAAAATTCCCTGCAAGGGAAATTTTTAAGCTACAAGCAATAATTTTATCTAGGCAATATTTTTGCAGGTTATCATTCAATAAGTTTATTTTGTTTTCTTTTACCAAAAACTTACACTTAATAAAAATTTCCCAGCAAGGGAAATTTTTATTTTTAAAATTTTTTCCATTTTCATGAAAATAATGAACATAAAAAAACTATTTATCAAAGCTTAAAAAAATATGGGTATTAAATCAAAATTTCCCTATAAGGGAAATTTTAAGCTGTGAGCCGTAGCAGTATCTGGATAACTTTATTGTATTTGATTAGATAAGAAATTTATTAAATTCTTGTTTTTTAATATAAATACTATAAAAATTTCCCAGCAAATAAAATTTTTAATTTTGCTTTTCGCATTCCTCTAACTTGTAAATAAAGTTTTTTTAAGAAATGGTCTGTAGAAATTGCCCTATTAGGGATATTTTGAACATAAGTATCTTTTGCATATGATTTAACTAAAAACGTAAGTCAAAATTATATTTCAAATAAAAAATAATTGCAAATAATTCGTTCAGCTCAAAGTACTTTTTTTATGTTTAATGTATTTTTCAATACCACAGAAAAAGTTTTTTTTTTGTGCGTAAATTCAATCCAAATAACAAAATTTAAATTTCAGTGTTTGCATTTTAGCTGCGACTTACCAGTAAAAGTCATTTTTGTTTTCCATACAATCTTAAAAAAGATGTTTTCCTTTGCAGCTGTTTGAATGCAAATTGTTACACTGTTTCCTGAACACTTCCTTTGTGACCTTATAAGATGATTTATTTACCATACTTTCTATTAAATACATATATATAAAAAGAAAAAAGCTGTGAAGTTTTTAAACTTCACTCCTTTTGAGTGGGCCACCCTGTATGAAATTCTATAGCAAGAAACTGTTTCAAGCTTTAAAACAGCTTAACAGTTGAAGTGAACATATTTTATAAGATTTGCTCCACTAATTATCATTAATTTGATTTTATTAAACTTACGAGTACTCGTGTGCTTTTAAAAAATTATTAAAAATATATTTTCACTTCCTACTTACTGTCCCACTGCACACATACGAGTACAGATTTATTTACTTATTTGTTTGTTTATAAGTTTGTTGGCGAATCAGTTAGTATTTTTTATTCTCAATGCTCATTCATTTCTAACACGTTAACTCATACATTTGCTGGTTAACCAGAATTAAAGTTTTATTTATTTATATTTTCTTATTTGGTATTGGTATCGGCGTAGTGTTGGTATGGCATGAAAGATTCTTTCACTTTTCTAACTATCATTTTCTAACAACAATGTTAACAGGTAAAAGTTACACAACAAGTCCAAGTCGACGAAGTCTTCGAGAATGAAGTATGAATTATTAATGACTTGTTTTACTGCTAATTTAAACATACATACATACATACACACACACACACATACATACACACTATACGAAACTGTTGTACAAATATACAGTCGTGTCTATTTGTTCCCCCTACATACATCTTTCTTAGTAGTATATAACTTTTAAGTTATACGGGTATGTATGAACAGTGATGGAAAAAAATTTAGCAGAGCTTGTTTTCGACAATGGGAACACACTCAAAACAACTTGTACTTAAAACATTTCTTTGAAGTTAGGCCTTAAGTTATTGATAGCATACAAAAAAGAGAAAAAATTGAGTTACAATTAATAAAAAAATAAACATCAAAGAGAATTTTTGACTTAGTACGTTTTTACCTAGCTTCAAGGATTTAAGATAGCACAATATTTAAGTTCATGACATTATGCAACTATATTATGGAAAACAGATTTTAGATACCAGTTTATATAATTTAATTAATCGTATACTTGTTGTGTAACCAATAGGAAATTGTAAAGTTTGATAGTTCACAGCGATCATATTGTTAAAGCCACGTCTGTCAAAACGAATACTTATGTTAGGTTTAACAGGCTGCCAGCCATTGAAAACGTAGCCCTCTTGGGTCCAATTCGGTGCCGTTGTATTAAACAAATACTTAAAATAATATTAAAATACCAATAAAAAATTATAAATAGCTTGTTTCCCAGCTATCTATATGTCGACATTTCATAGGAGCTAAAATAATAAAACTGGTTTGCCAGAACATAGAGGCAACCTTGCATGCGCTTCGCCCATATTACTATAGTCATAATTATCGTATTGGGAGACTATTCGCAGGTTACGAAAATCCGATTGCACGTCGTTCGGAAAAACTCAATCTTTCGTAAGTCACAATGGGGCGAATGATATATTATGCCTTGTTCCAGTAGCTGAATTGAAAAGATTATCAACAGCCACAAGAGTTCGTTGAATTAAATCTCGAACAGTTGAAAACTAATACTAATTTTCATCAAAAGATCATCATTAGCAATGATCATCTGGATTCATCTAGATGAATGAGTACGTTCACAGAAAATTTTGCGAATACTTGTACTAGCTCCTGTGTCGAATAGATTATCAACAGCCACACGAGTTCATTGAATTTGACCTCGAACAGTTGAAAACTAGTTCTAATTTTCATTAAAAGATCATCATTAGCAATGATCATCTGGATTCATCTAGATGAATGAGTACGTTCACAGAAAATTTTGTCCAATACTAGCTCTTGTATCGAACAGATTTTACAATGACACGCGTCATCGATAAATAGCTTTTTGAGAGCGATGTTTTGCCTATAAGCATTGCAAACGGTGAGCGCTACAGGCCCATGACATTGATCTATTTTGACCTCAATTAGATGATGTGAATATCACCAACGTGCGGACTCTACAGGAAGGCGCTACTTGTGATACAGCTTAAGTCTTCTTAGTTATTCTATATATCTCGATTTTCTTTTGAGAACATTTTAAGAAGATGCAAGATAGTTCGACTTAACCTCAATAAAAAAAAGTTACGGACCACATGATAATAACAAAGATCTGGCAAATAATTGCCCGATGTTCAAGAGAAAAGGTGAATTTTCATTTGCCTCCAAAAGTATTTATCTTCTTCAAAGTATTCCCACTTAAATATAATACAGAAATTACAGCGTTTTTCCCCATCCTGGGAGCAGTTCTGATATGTTATTTTTTCTATGGCTTTAAGCTCTTTCGTACAGACCCTGTACGATCAAGAAATAGTTGTAAGTGACCAAATTATGTGAATACGGTGGCTGCTTATAAATCGTATAGAAAAAAAAAAGAATTGTTTAATTGTGCAAGACAATAGCACTTCGGGGAGTAGAATTAACTCCCCTAAAACGGCATGCAGCATAGGAATTCCCCTCCCTGCGAGTTTAGGCTTAAATTACATCAACAACGTTTCAGCTAAGATGTAGGCACCTCAAACACGATAACCGCTGGGATGTTCTCTAAGGCAGCACCTCCCTGCGGCCTTGGAGATCTCCGTTCTGTCAACTAGCCTTCGGTTAGGATGTCAGAAGTCGAACATAACCTAAGTCATGCGGCTGCCTAGAGTTTTATTTGCTACAACGTATGATGGACTCCCTCTATACTCCAGATGGCGCAGTGTCCTGGTCAGGCAGACACCAAGGCGAAACCTGTTACTCGGGGGAATATATATCAGGCATATTGTGCAAATTGGTTTACATCAGCACCTGACTTGTCGGCCTTATCTGATAATGGCCTCACTTTACGGGGTGAAATTTTCAGGATTCACCGGCGCCCCCGTGTGGCTTACAATACTCACTCAGGTGGCAACTGTGTGCCATTAGCTTGTAGCCATATGGACAATCCCCTAGCTAAAGAGTTCGCACCTTCTAGCCCCCCCCCCCCCCCCCCCCCTGTATGCAATTTCCCGGAAAAAATCAGAAATCATAAGTTGGTAGTTCAAAGTCCCATCTTACCATCCCCCTGATTCCTTACAGTACAAATATCTATTACAAGAAAACAGCACCTTGTGGGTTATTAGCCCCCGAAACCCGGTATGCATCAAAGTTATCGGTGAAACTAATTTCCTTTTCCGCGATTTTAGGTTTAAACTACAGCCGAAACGTTTAAACAAGGGAGGCATGTCCAGCATGATCAGCACCGTGGTGAACCTCTCGATGGCTTTGCTAATCCCCGTTCTGGTAATTTAAACCCTAGATAAGGGTTTCGGGTGTCCAACACAAACCATTAAGCACCGAGATCATACGAAGTGATGTCGTTGTACTCCTGTGTGGTTTTCCAAAGATCAGGGATCTTGTTCCCGAAACGCGCGCATTTTTACGTAGCACGCGCTCATCGTCCAAAGCTCATCCATTTGTGGTTGATTGTCCGAGGAATCGTATTACGCATTACAGAGAGAATTCGTTGTTTGGCCGTACGCTTGGTCTGTGGAACAAGTTGCCTGCAGAAGTGTTTCCTGTCTGTTATAACGTTGGAAGGTTCAAGTCAAATGTTCACAAACACTACTCCCTCTTTCCCCCTCCTCACAACCTATTTTCCTAGTTCTGGTACAATGCACTGCATATGTAGGGGTCGTCCCCTGAGTACTGGTCCAAGTTAAAAAAAAAAAAAAAACATAGACCTATAAGAATAAACTATCTCCCAAAGCGGGCAACATTATCTCCATAATATCATTTAACTTCAGTCTAACGCCAAAGTCGTGCAATATATAAAACTTTAGATACCGGCCACCTAGCGAAGACAGGCTGGACATTTGCATGATGTTATATTTTCTACATACGATAAGCCTTTTAAGCGAATGAGAAATGAAGTCACATGCACACTTCAAAATTTAAGAATAGGAGACATATTATGGAATCAAACACGATCAGAGATGAGAAATAAAACTCAGAGTCAACACAGTCAATTTTTATCCAGACAATAATAAAAGCACTTTTATGTGGTTAGTGAAATACGGATGGAAAGGAACAGAGAGGTAAAAATGTCAAAATATAAACCAACTGCCACCATATTCACCAATTCCTTAACGCTGCCATAGTGCGATATCAAACTTAATGCTACAATTCTCGCCATCTCTCGCTATCGGCCAGATTCTAGACAAAATCATTTATGTATTCAAGAATGCTTAAACATGCCATGTTGTTTTTGTTCCAGCTATAATTTCATATTACAAAAAACGAAATCCAGAAATAAGTAGCGAAATGAATACAAACAATTTCTAATATTTTTCTAAGACTTTGCTGTTACCAACAAATCAATGGCTGCTAGAGTCAGTGTGTTCTTCTCGAGAAATTCCCAACAACAAGCAGTTAAGGAACAAGCGCATAATCATCCACTGGAATAAAAATATGAAAATAAAATATAAATTTTTGTTTACAACGTAATTCTTGTACAGCGTACAATGAACCAACCAAACCATCCAAATGGTTGGAAATGTGTTTCATGAGATCGTATTTAAGCCCATGAATTTAAGCTGAGGTGATGTTAGTTAGTATTTTTTTTCTGTTTCTTTTCAACTTCTATTATTTGGTGCAGCATTAGAAAGATTACAGCAAAAGAAAGAGTCTTTTTTAGAATGTAAGTTTTTATCGCCTTTTTTTCATAAACTTTGGTAAAATGTATTGAAAAAGAATATAAAAAAAAGTGACATAATCGTTAAGATTTAAAAAAGAACCCATAACAATTTTAAAACAAAAAAAAAAAAAAAAAAAAACAGGCTGCAAACGTTTGATTACCAAGTCAACAGAAATTTTATGTATTTACTGTTATTACACTTTACGAGGGATAAGAAGAAAATTTTCTTTAAGAAATTCTACAGGGTGTTGGTATTAGAGTTGCTGAACTTTAAATGCAAATAAAGCAAACAAAAATGCCAAAAAAAAAACTCATTGCTTACAGCACACCTGCTACTACAATATGATTACTCGTAATGTACGCATTTCATGGAAGTAGTCAAGTAATGACTTGATTGTTATATGATACATAAGTAGCTGTTGTTGGTAAAAAATACCTCTGTTACCTATGAACATACTCAAATGAAGGTTCACCGAAAGCACTTTGAATACCATAAAAAATTAATAAGCCCATCTGCCAGCAAATCCATTCTGACGAAACTTTTGATAGCTTACGCCCGCCATACACTACACAAGTTCAGCTCTCAAGTCTGGCACGGCATAATAGAAGCTTGCAACTCACACCATGCAAATAAACTGCACAAATTTTTATTTTAAAAAAGAGCAACGCAGAAGACACTATGTATAAATGCTGCATATCATCAAGACATGGAGTCAAACATTAGGAAACTGTGAAAATGATTTACATCAGTACCTGCCTTGACGGCCTAACCTGATGGTGGAGTGAATTTTTCACGATTCACCATCGCCCCCGTGTGGCTAACCAGGCTCACACAGGTAGCAATTCTTGTCATATGATTGCGGTCATATGAACAACTTCTTGCTGAGGAGTTCGGGCTTACTAATCCCACATGTATGCAATTTCCCAGCAATCAACGGAATACAAGGCGTAATGAGTTGGTAGGCCGAAACCCACAAAGAGCATCAGCCTTTAAACCAACTCACCCGTCAAACCGTCACGACTGGTTCCTTACAGTACACGTATCTGTTGTATAGGCAACAGCTCCTCGGGAGGTTGTTAGCCATCACCAAACAATTATCAATGATACTAACACTCCCTTCCGGTGATTTAGGTTTAAACCACAGCCAGAACGTTTCAGCCAAGGTAGGCACCTCAACCATGATCAGCCCGGGTCGAACCGCAAGCAGAACTTCCCGGGGGGCATGCTGATCCCCGTTCTGCCAATTTATACCCTTGGTAAGGGTTTCGAAAGCCAACACCACATAAGTCATGTGGCTTCCTAGAGTTTTGTTTGCCGCACCAAACGAGGGACCTCTTCCCCTCTTTTCCCCGAAAAACAGAGCGCCCAAGTTAGGTATACGCCAAGGCAAAATCTGTTATTAATACGCCATGATTGGGTACTTGCATTTTCATATACATCGGTGTGTTTTATTTATGGCGAAGAATATTTGCGACCATAAATTCGTCGTTCGTCGTAATTGTGTTATTTAATGTTATTAAATGTTATTAAATGTGGTAGGAACTATTACAGTTGTTGAGAATATTTTCATACACTACTTAACTTGCATGCAAAACATATTCTGAAATTGATAGATGGTAACAATAGTATTACAAAAAAATATGAATGAAAACATATTTATGAGGGAATTAACTATAATTAAATACATATTCAGCTGTTTTTAACAATAATACAATGTTATGGTTTATATACTAATGTTGCAGTAACCATGCTTCGAACTGCTTTTTCTTTCCGTGTAGCTTTGAATTAACTCTATCTGCAGATGGATTGACTTGACCGGCCATAAGCGTCAACAGCGAGCTCTATAGGTCAAACTTTATTTGATGAGAACATTTGATGCAGCCCTGGTTCAACTCTTTGCAGTACAACGGCTACAGCTTTTGCGATTTTCACTGTTTGACGCCTTATTATTAAGACAGCATATGCGGTGCAAAGGCGGTAGCTATACAGTTATTCGAATAAGCCGCTCTGATGCACGTTTATGCTTACTATTAAATAAACGAAGTGCCTGAGAAGCTTAACGAACGGACTAATTATTTGGATGGAAAAGTTGCAAGCGTTATTGCCACGCAAGTCTCGATTATAAAACCAGCTTTGAACCTGGAGAAATTCAAGTCTATACATGATGAAATGGCAAACAAACCGTTAAATCGATTATGAAACCAGCTCAAAGTTGTGAACCTGAAAAAAAGCACCCTTTAGTTTGAAAATTTACAATTTTCATGCTAATTTGTTGACTTTAACTTTATGACATTTATATTTTCTTACCATTTCCAGCAAATGAATCTCTAAGGTCAATAGGTCATTTCAACGGTAATTATGGTCAATTACGAAAATTCAAAGTCAATGTTGTGCTAAAACGTATCAAATCGTTTAGCAATTAATTTCTAATAAAATCAACTAGTATTACATATGTAAAAATGCTTTACAGAAAGCAAATTTTAAGAAATTTAATAAATAACTTATATCACTTCAATTCACCTGCTTAAATCTTAATAACTGGCAAATGAATTCAATACTATTTTGTCTGCTGAAAAGTTAGTTTTTTTTTTTAAATTATTGCTTAGCAACCATTTGTTTACGACTTTTTCTTATAAACTTATTGAAAGAAAAGTAACTCATTAACATTTTTCATATGAAATTAAAGGAGGATTTGAATTCGTCGCTATTTGTGAAATGAAGTGTTGGCAACCCCAAAAAAAATTCTACAGCTGACAGTTAAGGTTAGTAAAACTGAATGACAAGTCTTTATTATTGACAAATATTTTTAAAATAAAAAATTAGCAAATTTATTTTCAAAGTAATTCATTACCTTGTAGTGTGGGAGGGGTTGGACTAGTTTTTGTTGGTGTGAGAACTAACACTTAGGCCTGATCAGTTTTAACTAATATAATTCATTACGATAACATTTATTTTTGCTACTGATAGGTTCCAGTTAAAATTCCACAAACACTACTGCCTCTATCCTCCTTTTCATAACTTATTTTCTTAGTTAGTTAGGATTATCTCCTGAGTTCTGGTCCAAGATAAAAAAACGCATTTTCACCTTGAACGTTTTGCTAATCACCCAAATTACCGCTTTTGGGGTACTCAGAATCCCCATGTAGTTGTCGAGAAACAAGTGCATCTCAAAAAGTGTCGCTAATTGGTGTAGATTTTAGGCTGGAGGAATAAGTGAACCACAATTTTTTGATGATGATGCTGGTCAAACAATGACTGTTAGTGGTGCTCGATATCGCGACATAATAACACAGTTCTTTCTGTCGCACCTGGATGTGATTTATATATCGCTCCTTTATTGCAACATAGTCATATCCCAAAAAATGAGATTAACGAGTTAACAATGCAGAATTATTAACAGTACTACCTTTTACATTGTGCCAAAAATTTATTCAAATTACTTTTAAACTATTTCCTTTAGGAGATATTTTCTAAAAAAAAATTTTATAACACCTGTATTTATTTATTTTTATTTATTTATTAGTTATCTAGCACAACAAGATGAAGACATCTTATAAATGACAGTGCTAGTGATCTATTATTAACATGTCATTAAATAAATAATCTCAGTATAAAGGAAGACAAATAGTTAACAATTAATAGTGACATGATATTTAGAATGCAAAACTTTTGAACAATATTTTTATGTCTACTAAAAATAAAAATTCAACTAAGGAATTTAGAAAGCTCCTTCTTAAACGAGTTTGCGCTGCCAAGTTTTTGAATTGAGTTTGGCAAAGAGTTCCAAAGACTGGTTGCATAAATGAAAAATTGTCGTTTAGATATCAAACACTTGTATTTTCGCTGGATTATATTTCTACCACGTAGAGATCTTCCAAAAACTATTCTTTCGT